>OX465094.1:6839198-7349198 GCA_949987625.1 Chalcis sispes | reverse complement strand
AGCACTCAAACGTTGGCAAAAATGTAATGCATTTTACGTGTGCAAATTTGTTGGTTACACTGGCATTGAGACGATTTACGTTAAAAGTTTTTCCAGCAACGATCCAGCTATTGTAATATATTAAATATATATAAACATATATATCTCCGAAACGAGGAAAATTTATTATTGAGTTAAAGCTCAAAATGGGAATATAAGGGAGAGAAAAATTCAAATTTTTAAGCGCTCAACTAAATAAACACTCTTGGCAATATGGTTATGGTAGGCCGTTATGCGGTCGTGCCTGTACATGCAGACTCTGTACTCATCGACTTGCCATCAACGCCGCTATAGCCCCATCTATAGATACACGCACGCCCATAGACGCATACTGAGCGACAAACTGAGAGAGAGAGAGAGAGAGAGAGACAAAGAGACAGACAGACGGACAGAGAGGGTATGAAAACGCAGTAGAAATAAATAGAATAGGAAGAAAAATTGTCATAATTTATTCGACTGAAAGCGTACCGATCTCTCTCTCTCTCTCTCTCTATTTTTCTCTTTCTTTCTCGTTCTCTCGCATTCGCTCAGTTCTATCCGACAAATAAATTTCACCGCTCGCTGTATTTGCCAAGTCTCCGAGATCTTTCCCATAGCGGCGGATAGTCGCGTGCCGACTCTTTCCCCCATTCTTTCGCGACAGCACAAACATACACTATAATGCGAAGGGTGATGGCTTCGTGTGGACAAAACACACACATATATATATATATATATATATATATATATATATATATATATACGGGTTCAATCTATTTGTTATGTATACCGTCACCGAAATTCCCCGCAAATCGGCAAAGCTATATAACTTCATTATTATCGAGTGGGGCGGGATCCTTTCCCTTTTACTGGACTGCGCGACAGTTGTCGAAGCGCGAGCCGAACGGCCGACGCTTCATATGGCATTTTGTGCACCGTAATCCTCGACGTTTGGGAATCGTAATTCGATGCGGTGTCCTCAGGGACAAAGTGAAAGAGAGAGAGAGAGAGAGAGAGAGAGAGAGAGAGAGAGAGAGAGAGAGAGAGAGAGAAAGAAATTTTATCAAAGACGTAAGCGGGAACGCGTCGACGCACTAGCACTCGAAACGTATTCACGTACCCTCGTTCACACATACGACGCTTTTCAAAATATTGCCTCTTCTACCTAATACCACGAAAAGATTTCTTAAGGGCGTCAAAGATGTATTAAATTTTTATTTTATCCCATTGGATCTGCTTATTGTACAAAATTATTAAATTACTTCTATTATTAATGTTCGGAATACATGTCGATAAATTATATTTTAATTATTTGTGTTATTAAATTATACCGAGTCGATATTCACTTATGAGTCGACGCAACAATTTATCTTATTTATTATTGCGAATTGCATAAAATTTATAAAAAAAATTATGAAAAAATAATTTTAATATAGAGGTCGCATCAAATTTTAAATAAAACAAAAAAATAGTTTAAAAATTCATTGTAATTAACAATCAAACGTATATTGCTTTAATAGATGATAATGTTGAACATGTGCATAAAAAATATACTAGATCAGCAGAAAATATGCATATATATGTCTAGATATATATGCATATTTTCATTTCAGTCTCTCAGGTGCGCGGCTCGTAAAATCGCCTCGAGCTTTGACCGATCCGTCGTACAAGCCCGACTTCTTACGCGACTTTCCCGATACATCGCGAGTTACCGAGTAAATCGGCTTCCGATGGTTGATTAAAGATATATCCATGCGTCACACGAGTATAAAACTACCTCGGATATTACGGTAGAAAAATAATCCAGACGTTGCTTTTCTTTTTTGCCCCTTCGCTTTACCGCACAGACTTAAACATTGTGAAAATTTTCTCTCTCAAAGGCAGTAATAACCAAAGAGCTGATTAAAGTTTTAAGTACACAAGGATGCATAAAACCTTTACCATCGCATAAAGATACGTTAAATTAAACTTACGAAGAAGATTAAATCATAAATCAGTCAGTCGAGATTTAATGTAGCTAAGTAAATAAATTCTAATTTTATAAATTATTATCGTATCGTAATTATTTAATACTTGGAAATTTTTATCCGATAGAGTGAAAATGCTGTAATTGTTAATATTGAATAAAAATTTTTTTATTTTACGGTAAACTTAAAATTGCTATTTTTTTTTTTTTTATAATACAATCATGGTTTAGTAAAACAAAAATTTTTGTAATTTTTGTAATTTTTAATTTTTTTAATAACACAAAACCTCGTCTTTGAGAGGGTAAAATGCCTTACGCACAGTTCATAAAATATTTTCAACGGGGCTGTATAAAAGATTGGACCGTAAAAAGAAAATCGAATAATTAAATTACACGCGCGGCATACATATACGGGGACGGAGATGAGTAAACTGTGTAAAAATAAGTTATTCGAGGCGGGTGCAAGTCGCACGGCTGCCGTTCTATTTTCTTCTCTCTCTCTCTCTCTCTCTCTCTCTCTCTCTCTCTTTCTCTCTTTCTCTCTTTCTCTCTTTCTCTCTTGGTTCGCGCGCCAGCGAGCTTTAATAATTAAGAAGGGCTCGCGTTTACCGGCACAGTTCAATGCACGAGCGAATCCGTCGAACGAGCGCGATTCCGCCTCGTTTCGCTTTCTTCCCATATATATGCGGCCACGCGTTCGCGCGGAGCAAGGAAAGTCAACGGACGGCGCTCGTCCAGGAGGGGGCGCCAAGAATTCGCCGTCGAGGAGTTGGAACAACGAGGACGGGCGCGCCGGTGGCATTCAGAGGAATAATCGCGCGGCTGGAAAATTCTTGTAGACGCGCGGCCGCCCTTCGTTCGTGTCGCGTCTCGCTCGGGGAAGCATATTTTTACCCTCCTCACTCAGTGCGTATTGTCCGCCTGGCTGGAATCGCGCTGCGCGCCTCCCGAGTTCCAGACTGCCGGCGATGCTGCTTTTTCCGCGTGAAATTCCATGCACCGCGGTGGCGTCGTCGACGCGCTCTTTCTCTCTCTCTCTCTCTCTCTCTCTCTCTCGCTCTCTCTCACTGAGAGAAGAAGCGAGGCGGGAGGAGAATAGGGCTCGGTGAGAAGAGGTCTCGCTTTGATCACCCTCAAGGGTCTCATGGGTTATGGATTTTTCAAAATTTATTACGCGAATTTTAATGCGCGCACATCCCGTGAACTCGATCGCTTTCGAACGCACTCGCGGATGTACTGGATAAACAACGCGTACATCTTTCTGATTTCTGAATTCAAAGCATAATTTTAATATATATTCTCTCCCTCTCTCTCTCTCTCTCTCTCGCTTTTTCTCGATAATTTTCATTATTTTAAATTATTATTTCGAATATTATCGAAAAATCGTTCACCGCTTGATTGTGCCTCAATTTTAATTAGTGTTTGTTTGGAAAATTTCGAAACGATGTTATCGAAGCACATATACGTGATAATTTTCGATCGGAGTGCATCAACGATTGTTGCGATTGTTTAGGCGGTATAATAATTTAAAATATCCATTATTCCGATAAATAAAGTAACAAATTCGTACGAGTATTAAAGTTAACAGCATTAAAAGTAGTTAATAACTTTTTGAATTTTATGATATTTCATTTATTTGCGAATAAAAATTATGAGTTGCAAGCTGACACGATATCAATAAATGATGGAATATTTATTTTTTCCAACATTGAATTTTTTTTTTTTTTTTTTTATTTTTTTTATATGCGTCGAGATTTAGTCGGAGTTTTATTTCCATTAGAATGTAAACGCGAGAAGATGAGAGTATGACAGCAGAACCGCGTCGGCAGAGTACTATAAAACTTCCATTAAATTCTACTACTAGTTTATAGAATATAGGCCGTTTGATAATATTGTCTTGGTCATAATAGCTCTCGCACATCGTTAAATACAAGACGAGGAGCTCTCTCTCTCTCTTTTTCTTTTAACTAATATATCGACGTAAATATTTTGCTACAGAAGTGCCAACGGAAATAAAAAGTAATGGCGTGCAGTGGAATTTTATAGGAAAATAAACAAAAGATATATATTTAATGCTGCGGGGTTAATATAACTTTCCGAAATCGATAGCCAGTTTATTTTCAAAATTCTTTACAGCTTTAAAAGACACGCATCAAACAAGTCACCGACAAAGGTTAAATTATTTTAAATCGATCGGATGTTCGAAATAAAGTACTCGTCAGTCAATTCCCCTCGTACGTGCGAAAAACGAATGTCATAAGGTACAATGGCTGACATTGTGCACGCGTGAGAATAGACAAGAAGACAGCTTCGTTCTCTCTCTCTCTCTCTCTCTATCTTTCTCTCTCTCTATCTCTCTCTTTCTTTCTCTTTGTACACATGCAAAAGCAACAGCGGCATCGGGAACGACAGCGACGATTGTCTAAAAAAAAAAGCGCCTGGGGTGACATTCAATGAAGAGAAAGAAAGAAATCCTCTTGACTCGACTTTTTCATAAAAAGGGTGGGGTTACTGCTTATCTGATGAATGGGCAATTTGAAAAATTATTTTTACTTAATAAAGTCGACCGAAAGTCAATACCCAGCACGTGCTTCAAATTTCATTCAATTATGATCCATTTATCAAAGTGAAACGAGACTTTGAGTCCTTGATACATTTTTCAACCAATATATCTGACAAAATGTCAATTTTATATATTTGCATTATGTGAAAATATCCAACCGGTAACTCTTAATCTATATTATCTGCTCATTAGAGTCACGAATTTTTTAAAATATCGATTTGCTATATGAACTTTTATTTAATGAGATTATAATTAATAGAATAAGTTAAATTTAAGAATTAAACAAGTAAAATGACATCTCTTTCAATAATTTAAAGAGAATTATTTCATTTGTTAATAGTAAACATTAGATTTATTAGAAAATGTGATTTCGAAAAATTAATGATAATTTTGTTGTAACGAATGAGTTATAAATTTGCAAGATTTCGGCAAGACTACAAAATTCATTCACTTGTTGTGCATGAAAATTTTTAGAGCTTATCCGCGAAAAATGTTATTTTCTCTTTCGTAAAAAGAGGTGAATAGTAATACAGCGCGATATGCTATCTGGATTTCTTAAATAGTTGCCACTCTAACTTCGTGAATGGAAATTTTACCTCAACCAATTTTCGCTTTCCAACTCTTTTCTCTTACTTGTTCGCCCGTTTCATTCCTCGCAAGCATTCTTTTCTCTTTCGCTCTCTAGCGCCTACGCGTCCACTTGTACCGCGCGCGCTTGACCTTTTCTCCTTCTTCCCTCCTCATTTAAGCCATTCTCATTTTCACTCGTTACCCTTTTACAAAGTCAGTCTCCGAGGCATTTCTTTCCCTCGTTCTTGCAGCGTTAACGATAGCAGCAACCCAGCGCGACTCGAGAGCGAATGTTGTTGCGGTTAAAGAAGTTTCGTAAAAGCATGTAATCTCGTTCCAAGTAGATTAATTCTATAGAAAGTTGAGGAATACTGAATTACCAGCGCTGCGCAAAGTCAGTTTTCGTGGTTGCAGCAAGTTTCAAACTATCGTTCGTTAATTTATACACAATGAGCAGGTAGAGAAAGAGAGAGGGAGAGAAGAGGAAGAAAAAGAGAGAAAGAGGTAGAGGGAGTTACGAAACGCGAAAGACCAGCAGAGCGCTGATAGAGGGATAAAGTTGAGACTAAACCGTGTTTTACTCCAGCAAATTCACTTGATGTTTTCAATTTCCTCTTAAGCCCCTTTTGTAATTATTTATCTCGAGAAATAGAAAGCGTGGAATAGTTATCTCGAATAACAAACATCGATACTCTTTGTGGTTCCTGTGGTACAAAAGAAAGCAGTAAAGTACTAAAGTAAAAAAGTAAAATGTAAGAAAAAAATAAAAGTATATATCTTCATCATTATATGCAAATGGCATCTATTATCTTAATTTTCAACCTAATAAAATCTTGATTATCTTTAGTTGATAAAACTAATGGTTTAAAAAAATGCAGTATTTTTTTTTAGTGCAATAAATTTTAATTTTATGCATTTAATGCACTTTTTTTAATACTAATGCTTATAGAAATTAAAGTTTCTTATTGCGTTCAGGTAATTAGCAAATTGTTTGATTACCCAAAATATAAAATATTTATTTACCAGCTGTCGATAAATTATCTACCGTAGTTCAGCATTTCATATAGAGGGCTATAGATCTGTTATTATTATATATTTTTTTCCACACTCTTTTACTCATGTGTATGGTATTTGGAAAAAATAACAATACAAACATTAAAATACAATGTTTAAATCAGTTATAAAGCTATTACAATTAACGCCAGTAGCATCTACAACTTGTAGAAAACCAATATGTAACGATGACATAGTAGGTTCAATGATCGTAAAAAGATTGTTGCATCTAACCTCTACAAATGATGCAGAAAGAAGAGATTTAAGAACATTCAGAAAGTTCATGCCTGTTAAAGATGATGGTTTAGTAGGTGAGAAAGGAAAAGAAATCGACGGTTTAACTCAGAAGTAGGTTTTCTTAATTTTATAATAAATTTATTTATTTTAACAATACTGTACCAATAACATTACTTATTATATTTCAGAGATAATCTCTTTCCTGATGTTAATACGCCAAATAGATTATTTGATGGAATTTTGTATAAAGAATTACCAATAATTAATATCAAAGCCACTAAAAATAATACAATTATGAGCCTGACCGATTTCAAAGGTATGCACAATATTGAAATTTAATCTACAATAAATATTTGAAGTGTGTAAAAGTTAAAAAATTAAAAAGTATGTATAATAATAATGATTACTGGTTATAGATAGTTACATTATAGTTATAAAATATAAATTTTAAATAATTATTATTATTACATTTGTTAAAATATTTAAAATTAAAGCTTTTGTTTTGAAATTAGTATGTCTAATTCATCTAATTTTTTTCTTCAATATTATTATTTACCTCTGCTATTGTTATATCCTTTGATTATAGCAAAACATAATATGAAATTAAATGTTTTTGACTTGTTTAAATTTCAATTGCTAATATATAAAATTTTAAACAGGTCTAGTTCATATTATAAGATCATGTGGTATCGAAGGTTTCAAAACTGCTAGAAAGGGAACTAACATTGCAGCACAAACTACTGCTGTAACAATGAGTTCTGTAAGTAGAATAATAAGAAAAAATAAGACGATGACAATTATAAATTTGAATGATATTATTTTTATGTATAGAAAGTCCTCGCTTTAGGAGTTAGAACAGTAAGAGTACGAATTCAAGGAATAGGTCCTGGACGCATGGTATAGAAATTTTAGTTTATTCTTTTTTTTTTAAATTGTTAAAATCTTGATATTGTCAAATATTCATTATTTATTTTATTCTAGTCATCAATAAAGGGACTTCAATTAGGAGGTCTAACAATTGTTTCAATAACAGATAATACTCATGTATCGTGGAATCCTCCAAGACCAAGGAAGCAGAGAAGAGTTTAATTAAGTTAATTTTTATTACTGTTTAAATAATTTAATTAGTTTAAAATCTTCTAAAATAAATATTTAAGTAAAATAAAATGAATAATATTTTATTAGTCATCAATCGACATCATTATTAGCAGTAAATATAAATATTTTTAAATCTATTAAATATCTATAATACGAATACTTAAAATAAAGTTAACTTTAATATAAAGTGAAAAGAGTAAAAACAATAAGGGGTAGAAAGAGTCTTATAGTACAATTTCATCATTATTATTATGGAATATAAGCAGGCCTGCGTACATGTAGACAAGGTTTATGCGACTCGCGGGACCGAGCGACTGTAATGTTACCTCCACAATTAACTGTCATTGCGTTTGGCTATAAAGTCGTGGCAAATTTATATCTCGCGGCTGCAATAGCGCCGGCGCATGCAGCGGCAGATTTAGCTCTTCGCTTTCAACCAGTGAGAGGATGAGCAGAAGAGAGAGAGAGAGAGAGAGAGAAAGAGAGAGAGAGCAAAAGACAGAGAGAGAACGAGCCACAACCTCGTTAAGCTGCTACATATCGGCGAGATAGCACAGATTAATTAGTTGATAAAACGGCGCGTCGAGATTACACGATACATGAACTATTGCGCAGCTTGTGGGAGAAAAATCGGGATATAGTGCTTGTTGTGGGGCAAGAGGAAGCTTATTTATTTCCGGATATATGAGTACATGTACTCGTTACGCGAATTAGCAATTTTTACAATAATTATAGTAAGATGTATTTTTATTGTTATATTTAAAAATATATAGTTACACGAAGTACTATTTTATTGACGATAATTAATTTGACTTAAAATGATTATCAACAAAAAAAAGAATCTTAATACATTTTTAACTTTTATTTTATATGTATCTTATAATAAAACTTGAAACACTATTATACAACGTTTATTTAAATTTCAATTAAAAATTTTTTTTATAAATTCTAAACGTAAGTTTAATTTACGAGCGAATTTTATATTTTTTTTTTAATAAATTTTTGAAATAGGGATTTCAATCTTTCATTTATAAGTTAACATAATCGTAAAAATTTTATGCCAAATAAAACACATAAATTGTAAATATATTTTTAAAATGTTGATTTATCATGGAATGTACAATTTATACACTTAACATAGTAGAAGACTAGAATAATTATTTGTAAATAATTAAATCAAGTAATTATAAATTCGTTTTTGATATCACAGTCAGTCCATTTGCACACTTATCATTTAGAATCTCTGTTCACAAAATGTTTGTATGAAAATGTTGCGCAAGTTAAATAGTGATAGATATTGAATGCTATTTATAAATAAAGATTATTGAGTATAAAGTTAAAAGTAAAATAATTTAAAAATGTCGATAAATGATTATCGAGAAACAACCGTTGACGTTTATTCGCCATAAAATTTCGTTCATTAAATTAATGAATGAACATTTTTGAACATCGCTAGTTGGCCTATATTTTCTATATTTATTATATATTGCATTCAAAAAGCTGACTAATAAAACATAAAATAAAAGTTTTAAAAAGTATATCCATGTTTAAATGCAACGCCTATTATTAATAATAATCTCTTTTAGCTTTTCATAAAAGATTTACATTTTCAATTTTCTTAATTAACACGAATCAATGCTGTTAATTTTTAATAGGAAAAAAAGTAAAAATATATTTTCAATAGAAGTAATTAACAATGAATATAAAATATTAACATTTAACGCTCAACAAAATAATAACAGTTTTTCTTATAATTTTTGCGTTGTCTACGAAAGAGTGCACGTAGATTTTATAGTACAGAATTTACTTTCGAGTATTTTCAAGTATCCAGGGTACGAATTCCGAGACTCGGGTGTAGATTCCTGGCAGCCGTTTCCTTGCGCAGCCGATGCCCGATGAAACAATGCCAATAACCATTGTCTTCTCGTTTCGGCCGGAGAACATGAGGGGACCGCCGCTGTCGGCCTGCGGATTAAAGATAACCAACATCAATATAATTTCCAAAGCCATTCGATATATACATATCCGCGATGAAGCGTCTCGCGGCAGGATTCATTATTTTTCGACTCGTCAAAGCGTTCACGAAAAATTGAATAAAAAGAAATGAACAAAAAAAAAGGAAAAAGCTCCCGATTGAAGAAAGCCATTTGCCTTATAAATCGCTAGCGGCCCGTACGAAACGAAATAAAGAAATTAAAGTTTTAACCGAAAGCTGACCGAGATATAAGTTCGTTTACCACGTACGGTAAAGCGCGCACGTGCGGATCGCTCGATTCGTTAGACACTCTTTACGAGATAGGAGAGAGAAAAAGAGAGAGAGAGAGAGAGAGCGGTAAAAAAAAAAAAAAAAAAATCTCTGCACGTCTTTCTTAATTGCTTGTCTTTCTACGATCGAGAAAAAGCTTTTCCAAAAGCTGAAATTTATTTATATTTCGTCGCGAGCAAATACATCGCGAATGTTTTCAAGTACGTACAAAGTACTTGTTGCGAACTAAATGAATTTTAAATAAATTATACTACGATAAACGTATAAGAAAAAAATTGAACGCCAGGGAGTTGTATTTAAATATTTAAATATTTAAACAAATAATTTATAAAACTAAAGAAAGTTTAAAGTTCGTCGTCGCTTTGTATTTAAAAGCGAAATTTCGTAAAAGAAGTAGACGAAGCGAAGAATGCGACTAAACGAATACAAAGCAATCGAAGGAGTCCCGAACGGAATAAACGCGTTTCTACGTTTAAAAGCTTTCGTTTAAGAATAAAATAAATTTTATTAAACGATATTTTTTGATTAAGTGATAATTAAAATATTGTAAAAATTGTATATTGGAAAAAAATTATATTTTCAGGCGAAATCAAGATACGCGGTTTAACGATTTTAAATATAAATATGAATTATCTTGGAATATTATAATATTTAAAATAAAAATATTAAATTTTGGGAAACTCAAGATTGAGCGATAACCGACCACGTGTGTACGCTTAAAAAATCTGGCCTTTAATAGCCGTTCGTCTAGTTCCCACCTCTCCATCCGCAAAATCAATCTTCGACTTGCAAACCTTGCCGTCACTCAGCGCGAAGGCGAAAACCAAACGCAAGAACAAACTAATTCCACAATGCCGAAGATGCACGAGATTGACAACCAATCTGCGCAAACTGCTAGGGGTAACCACCTCCCCATCTAATGCGGCTGCTCAAAAGCTCCAACGAAAGTCTCCTCAAAAATCGTTTTTTTAAAATCTTTAGAAAAATCTTGTAAAGATTTTTCCTCCTCGAGAAAAATTTTACAAAGCCAAAAAAAAAAAAAAAAAAAAAAAAGCACTCGGGCTCACTTTTCCTTTTGAATCTCCTTAACTTTACATTTTTTTTAAATTTATTCTGTTGAATTATTATATTCTCTCCTCGATCCTATACGAAACAGTACTAATTGACAACTTATTGCTGTACTCGTGGTAAAATTTTTTGTTTTTTTTTTTCTTCTTTTGTTTAATGCAACTTTGTAAAAAAGATCCTCTAATTTTTTAATGTTTTATACGTAAAAATGTGTATATATGTATAAAAAAAGTAATTTGTAAAACATAAAATTAAGAGTTATTATTTTTTTGGCACGATATTTTGGCACGTACATAAAAGTTTTTCTCGGCTTGAAAATTTAATTAACCATTTAATTTAATGAAAGGATTTTATCATTTAAACTGTATAGTTTTTTAAACGAGTCGACGAGTCTTATCTATATCGCGGTACTTGGAAAAATGCGCGAGGATATGGACGATAGGTGTATGTATAGCTGTCTATTTTGGCTTCGTGGCAATGAGAACGCCAGGATAAAGATAAAAGGACGATTTCGAGTAAAATAAACGAAAGAAAATTTGGCTTCCAGCAGCTTCGTCATTTTCGAGAGAAAGAGAGACAGAGACAGAGAGAGAGAGAGAGAAAAGACGTGCACGCGGACTACGTAATCCCTAAAGGGTTATTCTCCACTCGACACTTTTCCTTCCGCGTTGAACTCGAGCGCGCATCCACAGTTGGCGAGTTGAAGTCGAAACTGCTGTTAACCTTAATCGACCGAAGGAATCTCTTAATTGCGTATATTAAAGGAATACGCTCGCTCTTTCCAGCTCGGTAAACCTTCTTTTCAGAAAATCGACTAGTTCTTCGGTCTCGAGATTGCCAATTATACGTAATGCAGTCTGAGACGTGGATTCTTGTTTTGCCTCCTACATACCGCTGCATTAAGCTTTCGAGCTGCATATACATATGTATATCTTTATACGCTCACACATATATAATTAGTCGCGTATAGTTTTCACTTAAATACCGTATGTCGTTTTGATATATACACATAGATGCTCAAAGCCTTTACGTAATTTATGTACCTGTGCGTATACATATGTACTATATGTATATATGTATGACTCGAGAAGTAATGAGCGATGGGCCGTTCGACTCGAATAACTCGCTCCCATTGTTATGAAAATGATCGTCCTCGCTCTTTTCCTCGCTTTCTCGTGCAATATCATCCGCGACAATGGCCCGCGAATATTTACTTTGATATGTTAAGATAAATTATTGCCGGCTTGCGTCTGGCATAAAAGTTCAACATCGCGTATTACTATGTTAATCCGCGTCGTACGGGCAAACTCTTCACCATTTAGCTTATACTTTGTCATTATTTTCTCCTTCAATTTATGAATAAGGACATTTAAATCGAGCTTAGATTATATTAAACTGGGGAGCCTTTCAACGCGTTTCTGGGATTATTTATAATGGGGATGAAAATGAAAATTTTCTTCGCGCATACGAGAGATGTGCCGTGGCGCGTATATAGCTCGGTGAATTTAGTACAATACAAAATTGCAAGTTACCCCGCATGCGTCGCGGCCTCCGCTCTCGTGACCCGCGCACATCTGTCCGTATTTCACGCGGAACGACTTTCCTTGACTAGCGTACCACTCGCTGCACACCTCGTCCTCTATCACGTTCACGCCGACCTTTTGCAGAACGTTGGCCTTTGGATCTGGAAAATACACATACACACACACGCGCGCGCGCGCGCCTACATTTAACAGCTGTTACGAACGCCTCCTTTCTCTCTCTCTTTCTTTTTGCCATTTTTTTTTTTTTTTTTTTTTTCAAAGTCAAAAAAAGTTGGATTTTATAAATTAATACTTTTTTTTTTTTTTTTTTTTTTTTCGTTGGTTTATCAACGATATTTTCTTTGATTTTGCATTTGAATTCTCGACTCGTTAGCGCTCGATCGTGAATTTTTCAAAAATTAATTTTTCTTTTTTATTCTTGTTTGTTTGTTTTTTGAAAACGAAAACTTTGAATAACCGTTAAAATTTCAATTTAAAAATAAACGAATGACCTCTTTTTTAACTTATCCTTCTTTTGAATGCCGCGCGAGCTAGTAACTCCCGCGCTATTGCGTACCAACGCCAAAAAGCCAGGAATAACCTATATCTGTTTTTCTTCATTCACTTGAGGTCGGAAAATCTACATCCCTTGGGCATCCTTCCTTTAACGAGAATGCTTTCAAATGTAAGAATGCACTTTACTTTAGTCTTATATAAACTCACGGTTCTTTCGTTAATTATCCGTAAAACGTTTTTAGAGTTCATTTTACGATAATGATTTCTCTTAAATCCGTCTCATTTTTTTTGTTCTCCCCACTTGTTTTTTTTTTTTTTTTTCCTTTTTTTTTCCTTTTTTTTTCCTTTTTTTTTTTTTTGACCGTTTATTTAAAATTAAACTTTTCCCCCTTTTATATAAATTTCCAGTCGAGCTTACGCTAACGAGTTTTTAATAATGAAAATATTTTAAATTTATCCTAACATTTCTCTCTCTTTTTTTTTTTTTTCTTTTTTTATTGTATACAATTTTAAAGCTTCAAAAGTAATAAAAATCTCACGACTATATATGCACGGTATAAGTAATCATCAAAGAGAAGCAAAATTGTGTAATCCACGCAACGTTATTATTTACAAAAAATATATTAAATTTTTCGACTTTAAAATTAAATGTTTCGTCGATTTTTTATTTGAACAAAAAAAAAAAATTATCATATAAATACGGGATATACTCACAGATGGACTTGTCCTCTCCGAGCCATCCCCAGCCCGCGGTGACGGCGCTCTTGCCGTTGAAGACGCTGTATCCCGGGCTGCCTGACTCGGGCGGCAAACAAGCCGGGCGCACGCTCTCGGACCACACGATGGGCGCGCTCACCTCCAGCAGAGCAATGTCGCTGTTCCATCTCCCGCATTTGAAATTCGGGTGTACGATCATGTTCCTCACCGTCGCCACGATGGCGCTCGGAAGCTCCGGGCCTCTCAAGTTGTACTCGCCCAGTGTTATCCGCAGCTGACCCACCGGCATCAACTCGTTCCTCCTGCGCGCAACAATGACGTTGGTACTTTTTTTCTAATTTCGTACGTTAGCTGCCTTTCTTTTTCCTTTTCCTTTTTTTTTTTTCCTTTTTTTCTTTTCTTTTATTCGAGTAGAAATAACTAACCGTTAACGAAGATTTAAATATAAGAAGGGATTCGGCGAGAATAAGGGATTGCTCGGAAGAGTGATTCTCTTCGAATAGAATGAATGTACGTCGGGCAAGGTAATCATTTTTCACGTAAAACCATTGACGTTTTTTGCCCGACTATATAAGGTCTCGAGGAAAAAAGCTTTCGCGTAACGAGATTTTTTTATCGAAGGGATTTTAAAGTTAAGAGAACCGTCTATGCATAGGACTCAGCCAAAGATAGAAAATTTGCGAGAATCAGCAAAGCGACCGAGAGAGAAAGGATTTGCCGAGTAATTAATGCGAAAGTTAAATTTTTCCTCTCGGATTTCTCTCTCGGTCTCGTTGCCGTCTGCTCGGGCACCGTTCGCTCGTTCATTTCCGGCTGAACGCCGACGCCTCTCTCTCTCTTCTCTCTCTCTCTCTCTCTCTCACTCTCTCTCTCTCTCATCTCCGAAACCCGGTGCATCACCGCTCTCTCGCGTCTCGACGATTATTTCATCGGGATTTTTGCGGCTGCGCCGGAGAAGCCCGACGAGTAGACTCTTTGCGCCACCTCGGAACGCGCGATTTCCTGGGCTTCGATTAATTAATCGTTAATTATACGGGGCTATAAGAGGTTCGCGAGGCCGCCGCGCGATCTCCGCGGGGAAAATAATAGAAATCGGCGAGACGGACGACGGACAGAGCGGGTGGCGAAAGCGAAGCCGATGGAAGATCCGCGCGCGTCCGTTACAAAGTCGTCTTAATCGAGGCCGAGGAGTAACTCGACCCTCGGGCGGCCCTCGGGGTGCGTCGCTCGTTGGCTCGACGCTTTTGTTCTTCGCGCCGAGCCAAGGATTATAATTACTTTATCGAGACAAGCGAAGTTGCTCGGGGCTGAACGTTACCGCGAAGCACCGCCGGGAAAGGCCAACTTTTCTGAATATGCGCGAGATTAAGCCGCTCGAAGCGATCCTGTGTATAATCGTTTTCTTTTGGATTCTATTTAGCTTCAAGTGCCGGATTAAGCCTCGATTATGGAGCACTCGATCTTGTAAAGCGCGACGTGTAACGCGTATTTTTTTTTTTTTTTTATATATATATATAACTGTTCTTAGTCTTCTTTCTCGATAAATAAAGGTCGAATAATTATCGCCACGGATAATTTAAATTTATCTGCATTATTTTTTTTAGTTTAACAATCAATTCGTTAAAATTCAGGGAATTATTTGTTTTTCAAGTTTAATTCATTTCGTGTAATTTGAACTCACTAAATTAATAAACGAATACGAATTACATTTCGTGAATTTGTTTCAAATACAACGGGCAACGAAACGCGAGATAAATAATTGAATAAAATCGTTCCCGTTAAAATGTTACTTTGGATTTGAAAATTTTTGCGTTTCGCATTATTTTTAACGACTTCTATTGTATTTTATTTAATTCTATTGTAAATACTTTTAATAACGTTTTTTTTTTTTTTTTTAAATTTACAACAACAACGCATCGCCGTCAATTGTTCGTTCGCAACGATAAATCGGCGCGCCAACTAAATCGAGCGTAATTATTTGAAATATTAGCGCGACGGCGCGAACAAATCAACGCGAACGTCGATATTCCTCTTCTTTATTTTTTGTCACCCTTCTGCTCGGAGCCTCATTCTTTTCTTCTCCTCGTTCTCCGATAATCGTTTTGTCGCGCTCGCTCACTGTTTACCCGCTGCGAAATTGCGGTGAGCTTTGCCATCGCGCATACGAGACGTGAAAGAGACGAGGGTAAAGAAAGATAGAGATAGAGAGATAGAGAGATAGAGAGAAAGAGAGAGAAAGAAGGGGGGGGGGAAAGAAGAGAGCGCGGAACGCGACAATTACCGGACCGTTTGTAATCTGCGAGCAATCGCGTTCCGTTGAACACTACGAAGCTAGAAAGAGCTGCTAGCGAGCGAGCAGCGGGGACCGCGGGAATTCTCCAGGCTTCGCGCAATATCCGCTCTCGGCGAGTTCGCTTCCCCCTTTCGAAAGCTCTTTCCCCGCGCGGCGATGATCTCGCTCCGACGGACGCGCGTTTAATCATATCCACGCGCATACGTCACCGGAAAATTAATCATCGAGCAAACGTCGCGGTCGCCGAATTTCTCTCTCTCTCTCTCTCTCTCTCTCTCTCGCTACACGAGCGAGAATGCAATCGTACTTTCGAGTCTTTTTGGAAGTGTGTTAACGAGCTGTAAACGAGCGTCTCCATTTTTCTCGATTTAGCTTTTGTGTACTTTTATGGCTACGTGATGAGTTTCGCGCGACTTTTTAAACATTAAATTTGATGTGTTGATAGAGCGATCAGCCTTTGAGATGGTTGCGCGTTATTTGGTTTTACAGAAAAAATCCGGTAACATTCTTTTTTTTTATTTACAACTAGCGACGTTAGTCAATTATTAAAAAATTTTGTGTCGAATATTCGTTTTAAACTTGAGATAAATTTTACCAAACTTTCCGTGTAAAGGTTTTTCTGCTTACATAATGACTCTCTGCTGGTACAGACTTGGACAAAAACACGCATCATAACTTTTGATCGTTATTGTAGCATGATAATTGCATTAAATGAAGTGCCGTTTTCTATTCAAAGTAACTATATATTCACGTGTAATTGAAATTAAATTTATGATTTATAAGAACATGACTCCCGTTACTAATCACCTAGTTTTTTTATAATTCAATATTGTTTCAACCTTGCGAGCGATAAACTTTTAATTGAACTATATCGGAATTAATATTCGTGTACAATTGTTAAACTATACTTTCGCTCTATCATAATATCGAACAAGGATTGACGCAACAAAAAAAAAAAAAATATGTATATATACACAACACCGAGGGACGAAAAAAGAGAATGCGTCAAAGGAAATTGCGATCGAATGGAAATTGGCGCTAAATTCGAAATAAGGCATTTCACGACTTGACGGACTCATCGATATTCGGGCACATGAGCGCGAGCGTAATCGAGGCACGTTGTGGAGAGGGTGGGGGGAGAGGAAGAGAAAGAGAGAAAGGTGAGCGGTCCACCAGTTAGCCCCGCAGGGATTTGCCGAAAATTAGGAAAATCACCGAAATTTCCGATCGACGAGAAATTTAATGCTTCGCGCTCGAAGGATAATGGACCTGACGCGGGGGACGGGGCCGTTTCTCTCACGACGACGAGCGACGAATGGACGAGAAAGAGAGAGTAAGAGAGAGAGAGTAAGAGAGAGAAAGAGAGAGAGAGAGCTCGTCGAGAATCGGGCGGGACCGCCGTGAATTTTGCACGCGCAACGTCCTTTGTGCGTCCTGGTGCGAAAGGGGCAGGATTGTGACCGACTCGTGTGTTTACCCGCGCCGGGCGTGTTCTTTGTGTGGGTGCGTTCCGCGTGCTCGGACGACGCGCTACCAGTCGGGACAATGTAAACTCGACCGGCTCTCATTGATGCAAAATTATGCGCGCCCGCACCAGCCCGCGCGAGTACATTCCGCAGCTTCATGATGTCGTTACTTATGTACGGGCAGCGATGCGAAACTTCCGATAATGTATTCGAGCGTTGTTACCTACCTCCCTCCACACTCCTTTCCCTCCCCACAACGTACACCGTTTATTTTTCATTATTTATTCCTTCCCTCTGCTTATGACTGTATTTGCCTATGAATTTTCTCCGAAACTCATCAATATTACCGGACATTCGTCGCCCGATTTTATATACATAATAGTTACACTCCCATATATACATGTATATATAAGAACGAATGCAGGCGACGTCGACGATCAAACTTCCTTTTCCAAAATTAAAGGTCGCATGATTTAACGCAAGAGGAACGCATTTCATCTCCCTACTTTTATAGAGGATTTTCATACCCGTTCCGATTACCCGTATGGCAATAATATAATTGAAAGAGAAATAAAAATAAAAAAAAATAAAATGAAAAAAAAAAAAATTCGGCTTACATTGGTCGTCGAAAAAACGAACAAGTGAAATTATTGACGCGTTAAAAGTAACGAAAAATAATATAATTTGATTTTCGATTCTTTGGAACGAACGAACGATTATTCTGGCACGTTCGAGGAAGGTTAGAAAAAAAAAAAAAAAATCAGAAAACGCGTTGCCGTAACAATCTTATGAAATATTGTCGCAAACGCTTTGCTTACTTTCGTTTGCGCGGTTTCTTTTATTAAAACGCAAGCGCGCTCAAAGCCATCGACGCGGCGCGCACTTTTGATGAAAACGAAACATCTATCCATTTGTGCGATTAAACATTCTTTGTATATGAATTGAACCTATACCGAATAATTGATTTTCGATCTTTATTTCGGAACATTTTGTTTCCGTGTAATCGAACTTTCTTTGTAATCGAAAATCGCGCTTCGCCGAAGCGCGTTACATATTACGATTATAAAATTCTTTCAAACTTACGTTCTCTTGCTTCAAGTTAAATAATTAATGAAAAGTAATTCGTTATACGAAAAATGTAACGAAATCACAATTTTTATAATTACATGCAACACGTAACGCGTACAGAAATTATGAAATTTAAATATTGTAAACAAAAATAATAAATCGCGTAAATTTTTTTAAAGTCACAAAAAAAAATAAATAAATAAATAAATAAATATACATGAAATTTAGATACAATTGAACTGAAAACTTTTGATTATCGATTAAACATCTCAACGAAATTTATTTTCATTGTAAAAAAAATGGCTTTTCTATATGAATATTTTGTAAAAAATACTGGATATAGTTATATGATGCAATAAATAATAAATAAAAAAAAATATATGTATATGTGTGTGTGTGTGTGTAAATGAAACTATTTTTGAAAAAAATGTTTCTCTTTTACCTTTGCCGCGTTTCATAAACTCGCTCGTTCACAAGCACCACACCGAGCTATTTTTATTTCGGTGAAATTTTTACCCTTTCGTAGCAAAAAATATCAATAATACCGAAATAAACTTACGAGCAGAAGCAGTGAGCGGCGGTGAGAATGAATTTCGAATTGAGTATAGTTCCGCCGCAAAAGTGTCCTCCCTTACGCGTGATGCTCACCAGCCAAGGAAATTCCCGAGGTACGGCATCTTGACCACCGACGATGCGAGCTTGACGGACGCCCGTCTCGCTTTGGCCGCAGGATACGTCCGCCACTTAAATCAACGATCAACATGTATTGTTAATATTTTTTATGAAAAAAGAAAAAAAAAAACAAAAAAAATTATTACGATTTTTTTCAATCGTAAATATTTACTTTTAATAAAACGTGTCTTACCGAAATCGAATAAAATTTACAGATAGCTTATTTTTGAGCGATATAAGATTCAAAAGTTTATCGCTGTGGAATAAGGTAAGAGAATTTTGTGTATATACTCGTACGTGTACAGTTGCGAAGAGCGACAAGTTGCTCAAATATTTGAAGAAAATTCGTCGCGTCTCTCGCGCTGACTATAATATGAAGGCATAAAAGAAGGAATAACGGCACAACTAGCAACAACGCAATGAAACTTTAAATTGGATGAGTTAAGAAAGGCGGATAGCGTCGATCGCATCCCGAGTGCACTTTTTTCCATCGTTGCACTCGAATACGTTACGTAAACGTATTTAAACGGATGAGTGACTCGCGCTCGTTGCTCTCAATCTTGTTTATTTATTTTTTTTCTTTGTTTTTCTTTGTTTTATTTTTTTTTTTTTTTTTGTTTTATTTGTTTTTTTTCGTTCTCGTTTTTTTCCGACGATCGCTTTAGGATACTCGCGTCTAATCGGAAAGGAATCGGCGCGCGACGTGGCTTTAAGCTCCGAAAGCATCCGCGTACGAGTCTCGTTTCGTACGGTAAAATTATCGCTTCGTTGTTCGTTTATCGCGCGCTCTCCGTACCTCATTTTTTCTCTCGCTTCGAATTTGCTTTTGCAATCGGAAAAGGAAAAGCGCTCGATGAAAATAATGGCGCTGAAAAATAAAATTCAATAAAACAAAAAAGAAAAAAAAAATAAATTCAAGTCGAGAAATTCGAATGGGTATGAATTTCTCTCGCTGTAAATAAAATACGTAGTTTACGCGCGGCCGTCGGTGAAAATGAAATAAAATATCAAAGAGCGAAGCTCTCGATGCTTTGCGAACGAATCGACGAAATACAGTGTACCGATCGAAAGCCAGAGCCAATCTCTTTGTAGCGAAAATCACGCAACTATTTCTCTCCGTGAAAACAATGAAATTAAATGAGCCGCTATAATGAAAAATATTTTTGCTTACTCTTTTACGCGTTGAAAACTCGAAAGTAGAAAAAAAAAAAAGAAAAAAAGCACATCGAGCGATAAGTTACATTCACGGATGTGACATTTTTATTTTTTTCTCGCGACACATACGCAGTACGCAAAAAAAAAAAAAAAAAAAAAAAAAGCAAGGCACGGTACGGTAAATGTGCGACAAAGCGTCGAAGGAAAGGTACGAGGGAAAGTAATTCTTTATTCGAATCGACGTCTCGTCTTTCACGTCTATGATTACATTTCAATTATTTCGATTACAAGCGCTCGAAGGTGGCTCATCCTCGAGGTTCGGTTATGGCGTTAATTAAGGTGCTGGAAATTGTGGCTCACCAGAATAATCTGCAGAATCGACGATGCTATAACGCGATTGGTTTGTTCAACCGATAATTAACGTATTGCTCGAGTAAATACCTTTCTCCGTATCAACTTTATATGTCGCTTAAATTAAAGATTAATTTAACGATATTCTTATTAGCGGTTATTTTATATTTATAATCGAAAAAATAAAACAAACTATATTTTTTACACAAATTATATTTTTTTGTTAATAAATCCAACATGCAATTATTTTTTAATGTAATAAATCGTTATAATTATCACATCGACACATATATCGATAACTTTGCAATCGATGCAAATTGGTTTATATTGGCGATGTGATTAGTCGCGTTACTTTGAGAAATAGATCGATTCGAAAGTTT
Source organism: Chalcis sispes (assembly GCA_949987625.1). Taxonomy (NCBI): domain Eukaryota; kingdom Metazoa; phylum Arthropoda; class Insecta; order Hymenoptera; family Chalcididae; genus Chalcis; species Chalcis sispes. The sequence continues at coordinate 7,328,218 of OX465094.1, read as the reverse complement.
TTAACAAATTGAATTATTTTAAAAAAGTATAGATTTTAATAGTCGAGGATATTTTTCAAAGACGAGATTTGGACGATATCGAAAAAATCGGCGATTTATTAAAGTAAAATGGTCCGTTGATATATATATATATATATATAAAGAAAAAATATATCCAACTTTAACGAGGGCTTCGTGTATAAAGCGGACGCAAGGCCTCGCTCCCGGCCATTAATTATTTAGCGGAATGCGCTGCGTAAAGGAAAACGACGAATGATCAAAGGATCGCGTGCCGCGCGCATCCCCGAGCCTTTGACGGCCAGCGGGTTCGCTCGCATTTTAGAGAGAGAGAGAATCCGCGTTCTATCTCCGTCTCATCCCCTCACTCGACTAACTCGCTCGCTTGCGAGCGCGATTGGTCGCCTCTACGGTCAAACGCCCCGGTAATCGGCTTAATTACGCCAACGATATGTAGTCGCGAGGAGAGACGCGGGTAAGCGCGCGGCCGAATAACGACGCGTTTGCGCTTCGGCGCTCGCACGAAAGTCGCGCCGGGGGATACAAGACACGTGCCCCCCGAGTCCCGCGAATCGACTCCTTTCCAACTGTGCGTACACTACTGTTCAAAAGTTTGGAAAAACCCGATTTTTATTAGATTAAAAAAAAAAAAATCGTAAATAAATCTTTAAATAAACACGTTATTATTTAAGTTCATTCATTATTATTATGAGCGTGCTTATAACAATAATGAACAAAATTACTTATTTCTAAGCAGTTATTCGTTATCTTGAAAATAGACCGGCACACGTGTTTTATGACCACAAAGGTAATGAGATATATTATTTTTGGATTTATTTATACTGACTATTTTTTACTGAATGTTAATCTAACGTTTGATTAAGATTCAAGTGTAATAAATCATGATTTACGTGTTTTATTGTCGTTTTCATTCAAATTACCATAGTGTTTCCAAACTTTTGAACGATAGTGTACATATCCGTTTACGCATCCCTGCATTCCGAAACGTTTGCTCGAGTCCGTATATAATTCCGTATAATGCTCTTTCTTTACTCTATACCGTTGAGTTACGTAATTTTGTTAATTTCGGTAGCGTTACGCAATGATCGATCATCAAAAAAAAAAAAAAAAAAAAAAAAAAAAAAGGAACTGCCGATTCATTGGTTCAAACAATTTGATCGTCGATGTAACAACGGTGCGATATGTATTGTCACAGTGTTGATTCAAAATACCGTTATGATGTCTATTATGTCGTGTCAAATTGAAATTAATCGATCAAACTGTTGAGTCAACTGTGCAAATATTATTGAAATTATTTGATACTATTGTGTTTAGATTTTCCTTTTTTTGCTAAACTGCTGAGAAAAGACTGGGCGATTGTATGAAATCGGTCAAATGAAATAAAGAAACGATTTATCAAACTATTGTATTCATAAGTAAAGAAATTATAATCGATCGTACAGGCTTTAAGCGGAAGTCGTACTCTCGCGATGTTCTCTTTGCCTGCCTTGAGTAGTTCTAACCTTTTTCTTATTAGTACACATATATCTTCGATTGTCTAGTTGGCGAAAATTTTTTAGTCGATTCGCGCGCTCCGCTTGGCTCGTTAGCTTCTACGGCAATATTTTCAATTTGAATTTTACACAGTCCACGCGGACTCGCGGAATCTAGAATCCGTTATTCTTTAATAACAATCGATGGTTATCGCGTATAGTCGAAGGATCAATCTCTACTGATGTATTTATTTCTTACAAAATAAAATACGATTTTGACAAAACGCTCGTTTGCAAATTTATGAAACGAAATAAATATTTTCGAGATTTAAGATTTTTTCATTATAAAAATATCGTAACTTTTCAATGCTTCGAACTCCAATCGGAGATATACGAAGTCGTGTAAAAATCTACCACGCCCACGCGAACGAAAAGGGTCTTAAAATTTCGATCACGCGGATGATAAAGTAAAAGAAACTCGACGAAAAAAAATAAAATAAAATAAAATAAAATAAAAAAAGGGAAAAAGGAAAAGAGTATATAAAACTAGCGGTATAGTTTTTGAAAACGAGGGCCGTAGAAAAAAGGGTCATCGAGATAAAGGAAAAGCACATAAGAGGATTGGACAGGGTGAGATGATTGGGAGGGTAGACCTCGGGAGCGGGACCATTGATAGGACGCGCCGGAGGGCGAATTTAATGCTCCGCACAGGCGGATCGGATGGATGCGGCTCGCGGAACTGTCAGCGCAATCCTTGCGTGGCAACGGCGTCCTCACTCTCTCTCTCTCTCTCTCTCTCTCGCGTTCCTCGTTTCACGCCCCGGCTGATTAATTGGACTCGTATCGTAGCCGCTCCCGTACCGGCTTACCGGCTCGCGAGCTCATCCCCCCTCCCCTTCCTCCTCACCTCTTCCACCCACGAACCGCCATAGAATTTCCAAGTCGCCTCTATTCGGAAACGCGTAATAGATATGTCAAAGGCAGAGACGAACACGGCCCATGATAATATGCTGATGCGACGAGAACTGCCGGATCAATCTCGCAATACGAGAACCGCCGCACTATCGCTCTCTCTCTCTCTCTCTCTCTCTCTAGTCCTCTCTCCAACTCGAGCCCCTTTTCAACTTGCGCTCAACGACGACGACGACGACGACACTCGACTACGAGCGACAGGGAGACAAGTCATAAGGTTCGAGTTTTGCTGCTCGTTGGCCTCTCGAGCCTCCGCAAATCTATCGATAAGCGCGTTCGATTAACGTCACGTCATGGGCCGCGCGGTGTTCGCCTCTATCGTCGCCGTCCTTTTACCGCGTTAAGAGAGTCTTAATTTGTCAAACTTTTCCGAGTTTTACCGCCTCTTTAATATGAGAATTCCATTTCGAGGAAACGAAAATTTTAACAACTCCAGTCTTATCGAACTGGACTCAAACGCAACAAGACCGCATTACTTTCGCGTAAAAACGTAAAAATATCGCGTTTCGTAGCTCACTTTAAGGGACGATCTCTTTTGATATAACCTCGCGAAATATTATTTAACGACGTCGCTGTTTGTGGTATATCGATTCCATTATCTATTACAATTCACACGTTGTTTAAGTAGAAAATTGTATCGAGACAATAAAATGGTAAATTCTAATCAATAACCTATTATAACGTACAAAAATAATTCTCATTATGGTTGAAAATGGCAAATTTTTTTTAATTCATTCGGACATGACTTTATGAAAGCTTAATCGCGGTGAAAATTATTATAATTAGTTTGCGATGTTTATTTCCTGCTTCGTAACGTAAAACTTTGGCGGAAAAATGGCCGTAAACTTTTATTTTCAAAGACTTACATTTGTATCTAATGTCAAATTTTATGGATTGCAAAAAATAATCAAAGTTTAATAATCGAAATTTATTATTCGACATTTTAGATGGCTAAAATCGGCATTCTGTCTGCCTACGTTACTCGCTATACAACGACGAACTCGTTAATTCCCATGGATGAAGAATATTTTAGCGAGGTATTTTCATTTTGATATTTCGATGTTTCGACAAAAAAAGCCACACCTGTAGTCATCGCAAACGCGCGCGCGAGTCAAGCCGCGAATGTGCGTTGAAGTAATCCTCAATAAAAACCATTGGCTCGATCATAAATTTCATTACTTGCGTTGATTTTTCATATATTTTTTTTTTTTTTTTTTTTTTTTTTTTTTTTTTTTTTTTTTTTTTTTTTTTTTTTTTTTAAACTCGTAAGTTTTGAAGTATTTTGTTCAGTTCTTTAACTCATTCGCTTTAAAAAATAATGTCAATTGAAAATTAAGTTTAAAAGTTTAAAAACTGCGTATATCGACAATATAATGGTTAGCGAGTATAACTGGACGCAGTCAGTGCGAAGAAAGATTAAGGTAAGAAGCTCGAGCGAATGGATTCGGCATAGTAATAGAAGCATTTTAGGTGCTAATCGCGTAACTCAGTCCTAACTCATAACTCGTAATTTCGTTCGCAGCTCCGCATCGAGGACGTTCGATGAAAACGAATTCTCGCGGTATTTCGTGGACGAGGTACGGCTACGAATGCCTAATAGTGCTCGTTTGCTTTAGTGTGATAAATCCCACTGCGTAGCCGAAAATCGTGGCGCGCGCGTAACGGTAAATTTTCGCGGTCGCGAGTTATGGAGTTGGTACGCTGACAAAGTCGGGAAAAGCCGGAAGCGCACCGGACGCGCGAGGACGTGTCTCTCACCTCCCCCCCCCACCCTTCCACCATTACCCACTCCCCTCTCCCTCTTCTCCTCCCTCCTTCCCGCGCGAGAGCTAATCCTAGCGAGCGCACGCTCCTCTCCTCCCATAATTATCGTCGTTTAATTACTCGACGGGCCGAGCCATGTACATTGTAAACACAATTTTGGGCAAAACGCCTAAACGAGCGGCGAACTCTAATAACGTTAATTATTCATCGCGCCGAGGGATAGAGGACCGGGAAAATCGGACCGACGATTCTGGGGCCCCAATTACTCCATATTACGGACTAATTATGTATATATATATATATATATATTTTTGTTTTTTTGTGTCGCCTCTCAATAAGTCTCAACCGCTCAAACTACCCGTCGATTTTTCAGCTTTGAACACTTTCCCCTTCGAGAGCCACTAGTATTCCGTGTTTAAATGAAGTAATTCGCGACTTTTTTTCAAACGAAAATTATTTCGTCGAAATAAACGCCGTGTACTTTGAAAAGTCTTGTTAAATTCCAAGACTCGAGCTCAAATATATGCATAAGGAAAATTTTAGTTAAAAGATTATGTTTTAGGATCCGCTTACAACTCAAATATTTGATTTTCGAATATAAACGTCGGGCGTAAAACAAGTTAAACAAGATTAACCGTAGCTACTTTTTTTATTTTATTTTATTTTTCTATTTTACTTTGTCCTAATTTCATTGCAATATCTTATTCACATAGCGAGTGAAAAAAAAAAAAAAAAAAAAAAAAAAAATTTTCACAGCATCGTTTTAAACGAAAATTTTTAATCTTTTGTCTACGACACCGATGGTCAGCGTAATTTTTAAAAGACAAATATTTCTTTGCTCGCATTTACAAAAAGAATAATTTTTATTAAATAATTAATATATCAGAGGTTATTTTGATTAAAGAATCCGGACACCGTCATTTAATTAAACACAATGACAATAGGATTCAAATGAATAATAAGAGAGAGAGAGAGAGAGAGAAAGAGAGAAAATCAGCGACAAAAGACTCATACGCGATCCGAAAAATTTTTTTCATCGCTTTAATTGAAATTTTTTTTTGTAAATAATTCTTTTTTTTGTCCCCACCTGTTTAAATTAATTAATTTAAATACTTGTAACGCTTAAATAATTGAAAATTTTTAGAACTTCTCATTTATGAAATAATATAATTAGAGCTAAGTTAAAAGTCAATTAAAAACTTTTCGAGTAAAATAAATAATGAAAAAAAAAAAAAAAAAAAAAACGTCGCGGGTTATACTCACGGTTGTACTCGGCGGCGAAGGCGAGCTGGACGATCATCGCCGAAATGAGAAACGTCGCGGGTCTCGACGACGTCGCCATAATTCCGAGTTTGCGCGCTTGGCCGAGATGAGCAGCGTTGCGAAGGAAGGGTGAGCGAAAAATGTTGGGATATCGCGGCTTCCGACGATTCTTTATAGTTTACCGAATGGTCTTCGTTACCTCTCCTGCCCCTCCTCCTCCCCTCCCCCCTCTCCCTTCTCCTCATCGTTCACCCGTCATCGTTCACCCGTCATCGTTCACCGGAGATAAGCGCCGCGTTCGTGACTCCGGACAAGGCCGAGGCCGGGCTCGGCGAAGGACGCCCTTTAACGTGCGAGATGCGCACATTGTCGCACCCGGTCAATGCCTTCTTTTATAATAATATATCCTCCTTGGGTTATATTCCCGCACATTCTGGCTGTTGCGATTGATTTGATACTTACGTATTCCTCGTTTAATCGTTTTATCGCGATATCTGGAACGTTTAATCGGAATAAGGTCGCGTCGCGTAAGTAAGATGTATATAAGATGTCCTCTCGATTATTTTTCTATTTTCGACGAGCCAAAATTTTCATTTCGTTATACGTTTTAACTCGCGGAAGGAAACAAACGATCATTTGCGTTCATTTTATTTTATTTTATTTTATTTTATTTTTTTTTTTTTTTATATATTGCTTATATTTTAAATTACTTTTTAATATCCGATCGTCATTGAATAAAAAAGACAAGTTTTCCAATATCGTACATACAAACATACATGCACACGCGCGTCGTAACTGGGGGAGATGAATTTAACGGCATTTTCCGAGAATAAATAAATAATAATATTTGTGTCGACGATTGATTTTTCATAAATCACACGCTCAAATTGATAAACGATAAAATATATTTCGAGCATAAATTTTCATTTCGTTTCACGAAATTGAAAATATTTAAAACGAAATAAGTCATCGCACGAGCCGGCAAATATCGCGAGGTACGTTCGCGTTCACGATTACATCACGAAAGTAAGAAAAATGATAATTTAACGTTCAATCTGGTCTCGTTTGCGCATTGCGGAAGGATCGAGCCACAATTCGGAGTAGCGGATCCGCGAGATCGAAGAGGAACGTCGCGCGCACAAAGGGCTTCCGCCGATGATACGGCCATTGGGATCGCGCTCGCGAACAATGACGGCCAAGGCTGGAAATAAGCCACGGCGTGTGTCGGCGCAGTCGAGTCCGCGGGAAAATTTCAGAGGTGCGGTGCATCGAAGAGAGGCAACAGCAGCCGCAGCCGCCTTTGTCACCGCAACGCTTTGGATCGAGTTCGGAGAGAGAGAAAGAGAGAGAGAGAGAGAGAGAGAGAGAGAGAGAGAGATAGAGATCCGCGTTGGTAATCGAACGTTCCGTCCGCGCCCGATTGAATATCCAATCTCTCGCGGTGGCGCGGCCGGGCGCTATTCGTTCGGGATTTCGTGCGACCGATAATGGATTACGGCGATAAGGATTTCGGGGCTCTTTTAAACGCGCCCGCGTCGCCGATACAAGCGCCCGCGGCTTTAAACCGATTTCGGAGTTAACGATGAGATGCTAAGCTTACGGGCAATTATGCCCCGATACCTAATCTAATGAACGAACTTGCTTGCTTCGCTAAACCCTTCCGATCCGGTATGTGCGCTTTTGCGCGCACGCGATCTCTGCACCGGAGGGCTGCTGCTCTTGATTCTACGACGTTTATTCTCTCTCTCCCTCTCTGTACCTTACCGTTACAATATCTATTACTATATCAATGCATAACGACGAGATGACGACGATACTATTACGCCAACTCCACGCTCTCTCTTTCTCTCTCTCTCTCTCTCTCTCACACACACTCTCTGTTTCTCTCGCTTTACCTAAGAACTCGCTTCATTAACCTTTAGCAAGCAAATCAATCGAGCATTAAAATTAACTTCTGCTTTTGATTCGCGTTGTCGCTTAAATAATATATAATTTTGCATTCGACGCACAACATTTGCTTATTCATTATTTATAACAATGGAAATACACGTTTGAATATCTTTATGCAAACGACGCGATGAAAAATATTTTAAATACGCGAAAGAAGAGAAAAAAATCGACTCAAATTAATTCGTTGTAATTTGCGATCGAAACGAATAATGAATTCGATCGTGAAAACTACTTTGCTTTGTGGTACACGCACATAAGGGAGCTTAACGAATTCAAACGTTTTTCAAAAAATATTTACACGTTTCACCTCTCTGATTTTCATGCTTGCAATAACTGTTTGTACAATAGACTTTACTTGGAATATTACAAAATAAATAAATTTTCAATATTTACAGTGTTTGCTTTCAGTTGAAATATAGAGAAAACAAATATTATCGTTTATCGATTTTAATATGAAATTTAAAATATTTTTATGTACGTTAATCAGTTTTGTATCGCTAAGATACATTATTACGCGGAGAAATAACGGACTTCAATTGCGTGTAAAGTCGATAAAAATTATCTCTATAAACCTATTTTCTAAGCGGTATACAATGACAAATCAAAATGTGAAATAAATTCAAAACTTTCCGTTATACATATACTCGTATTCATTTTATATGACGACTGTCAATAGAAGAAATAAATATTTTTCGATTGTGGAAAGATTTGATAAGATAATTTTAATAAATTTTAGTTTCATTGTAATTTAATGTGTTATTATCAATGTCGCATACATTCTTAAGAATGCGTCAACGATTAATGTGCGTATTGTCTTTCCTTAACCCGTTTGATACTTTATTCTTTTTTCCTTTTCTTGTTTTTTTTTTTTTTTTTTTTTTTTTTATATCATGATATCGGTATACGTATAATTTAATTATACAATCATGAATAGATTGGATCTATATTTTATTGTAAATATTAATATTATTGTAGCATTAAAAAAACATTAACCATCCGATAAAATGAAATCTATGTTGACAGAAATAAAAATTTTAACAAAGAGTTTTAATGTCTTTTGAATGGCGTTTTACATTAGCTTTATGTAACTATTGTAATAATATTCAGTATTGTTTTAAAACTCGCAATCAAGATATATTTAAAATTAATATAAATAACATACATTTAACGATATCATTAATATAATATTTTCTTCTTCATATAGCTGAGAAAAAAAAAGAAAAAATATTGCATGTATATTATTAATACGCTCGATTTCATTCCGTTTATTTGAAACTTTTTCAAAAAATTAATACAAAAGAAGTTCGCTAAAAACGTACGAGATAAAAGGTAAAGTAATGTTAAAAAAAAGAAAATCAAAAAAAAGATTTAAAAATAATAACACCTGCGCCATTCTAATTAGAGAAATAGTTGAAGAGGAAAAAAAACAGAGAAAAAGAAATAAAGCGGGCAAAAAAAAAGAATAAAATAAAACGCGCTACACACGCTCGTATCTCATTTTCATGCATTCGGCATGTAACGAGTGTCACTCGAATACTCGAATGCTCGAGTACGAGAGAGAGAGAGAGAGAGAGAGAGAGAGAGAAGAGAAAACCAGAGAGATAGAGGATGGAGATAAAGAGAAACTGAACTTGACCCAGAATAGCTTGCAACAAAGCGCAAGCGCAAAAAAGGTGTTACTATGCGTTTCATGGTATTACTGTCTGCGTTTCTAAAAATTCTCGCTAAAATTTAATATCTCGAACGACAGATGATAAAAATATCGGCCTTTAACGCTTTGCGTTTATCGATGCGCACTGTTCAGGAAAACGAGCTCTGATTGATCATTTTTCCTTCGATATTATCAAATGTTAATCTTCGTACATAAGTCTCGATTAATTTCAAATACGCATTTAAAAAATTGTCAAAATCTCGCAGATATTTTAATTTATTTCAGTATTGCCGAATTTCGCACAAGTTTAAAATATTAATGGATATTGTTTTTTATTTTTTTTATTTTTTTTATTTTTTTTTTTATTTAAAATACGTATTGCAAGCATAATAAGTTGATAGTTAATGAAATCGTTCGAATTTTTTAATTTTACAACAAAATTATTGGGTACACAGTGCCACGATCAAGCATTGATTATATACTTGAGAAACGATACCGTTTGATGTCGCGCCGGTAATTTCTAAACTCTATCGCACAACGATCATCGGATCGGTATATACTTGCGATATATCTTTAAAATATAAGTTTTTATTGGTTCTGCTTTGGATATCGAGGTATATCTGTATACATTAAACGTAAACGATATGCATATCGAAGAAGAACGAGAGAGAGAGAGGAAGAGAGAGAGAGAGAGCATTGGCTTTGAGGGTGCGTTTACCTCGGTTATATTGCATATACACGTGCGCGTACACACACACACACACACTCAGATGTGGCCGATGGCCGCGAGCAAGGTGAATTATTTTGGCGTTTCCGAAGAGCCAGTGACACGAAGGAAGGACACCGGGGCACCAGCGATAAAGTCATTCATCAGGGTCCGCATACATTATTCGTAAGCGCGAGAGCGTTGACACTTGCCGAATATTGTCGAACATTAGGAAGATAATTGGCCAATTCACTCGACGCGAATTATGCCGGTCTAATCGGCTCAAGCGATTGTTACGCCCCACGTTTGATTCTATATGTGTATATATATATACACAGATTAATTTATTATAATGCACTTTTTACGGGCATCTATTAATTTAATTTAAAGCGCTATACGAATGTATATTACTACGCCAAACCTTTGTTTATTATCGCCGTATTTAATAAACATTATTGCGCAAGAAAAAGGCGCATAGCGTGCACGTGTGCTTATACTCTAGCCTTTGGGAAATGAGCGCGCGGCCGAGGTAGTATCTTTTTCCCGCGTTTATTATCGATGACTTTTTTTTCATTTTTTTTTAAATTTTTTTCAACGATCGAAGATACCGCTAATTAGCATAGGGGACATCGCGACCGAGAGCTATCGCGCGTTTTCAACTTGACAATGACTCACTGAATTCGTTTTACTTTCGATTACGGTTCAATAACGCCGAACGAGTAATCAAGAGTCCGACCGCGAAAAGCGCGCTCGCTTCCTATACCGAGACGAGAATCGATATATATATATATATATATATATGCGCTGTTACGTGTCGTTCGCGATATTAACATAAAATTTGATCGCAAGGTGAATACCATAGGGGCCTGAGTGTCAACTGTACCGATAAGGATTTTGAATTTTCATCGCGCCGGAATATTTCCGTGCGCGCAATAGAATATAGAAAAGATCCGTTTAACTTTCGAGAGCCGATAAGACGATCGGCAAATTTTCCATTAAAATCAATATCTAATATTCCGTTATTTTGATTTTAAAACAAAGTTATAAATGATAATGTTATTCATTTGTAAAAGCGATAAAATTTTTCATCGATAAACTTAACGTTGAACGAGCTAATTTTTAAACTCGTTGCACTTTAAACTTTAATAAAGTTTTTCTCAATCGATGCACGATAACGTCAAAGAAATTTAAAAAACGTTCGTTTTCGTTTTCGGCGCATCTTGCGCGTCTGCTTTATTCACCGGCGTAAAATTAAATTTCCAAAGTAATAAATAAAGTATTCGCGGGCAAAAGTTACGGCGCGCGTCCGTTAATTCGTGAACTTGCGTCGATTGAAGCGGATACCGATCGGACGCATTAAATAATCACGACTCGATTCCTTCGCGGTGTTAAAAATTAAACTTTACCTCGGGGCACGCGAACTCGGGAGATGCCGATCCGAGTCGATCCTCGGAAATAAAAAAGTTTTTCACGATGTTTAGTCTGGATTAATTACTCGTTAATTGGCGCAAAGATGCTGCTTATTTTCTTTTACTCGAGCTCACGATCTTAATTTCGACTTTGTTGTTTTAATTTATTTATTTGCCATTCTTTTATTTTTAATAAATAATTTACGTATTTATCGCTAGAGAAATACTTTTTACTTAAAGATTTTCACTCGTGAAACATTTCGATCATTGGGTAATAAATTTATTTGAGAAATGTAACGAATCTCGATGAATTTAATAATTGCAACGAGTTTTTATCGAGTATCGAATCGTCGAAGCGAAACTAAATACGTAAGCGGACTAAATTGCGCTCACGTCAGTTTTTATGAGACACCTGTAGTATATATACACATATCGTTCGCAATATGGAATGAAAAATAGATAATATTGACCGAATGGTTTTTGAATTCAAATATTTATATACGAAATTCAAATTGACGGAGAAGTCGAGCTTGCGTCGAGCGATAAAAACTAGTAGTTATGTTTTGAAGGTCAGAGAGAAAGAGAGAGAGAGGGGGGGAGGGGGGGGGGGGTAAAGGAGAGTTATTGAAAGTATCGATTAGCAGGCATATCAAAAGCTGTCGCGCGAGATACTCTTGGCTTTCGTTAGATAAAAGAGATTCAAATGTCCAACGGCTGATTTGTAATAAACTCAGTTGGAGGATGACCCAGTCCCCTTGGCCTGAAATTGCGCGCTTGTACTCTCGTTGCATACACGAGCGAACTCCGAGCGTGTTGTCAAGGTGACACAACGCGCGCGTCGCTCATTCGACGAATGCACAATGCAGACACACACGGTGGAGTCTCTCTCTCTCTCTCTCCGTTCAGGGTTAGAGGATTTTTCGAATTAAACGAGCGCTTTGAACGCGCTCGTTTTTATACGTAAAAAAAAGAAACAAAAAAAGAAAAAAAAAAGAAAAAATGTTAGAATCGTTAAATTCGACGTGCTAAATTGTCTTTCGAGCAATATATTTTAGAATTCATTTAATCCAAATGTCACCGATCGAAATTTGATAAAGTTTTACAAGAAATAAAGGAGGCGAGAGACAGGATTTATGCCAAGTTTTTTTTATCGAATTTCATATCGGAGATTTAAAGTGGGGGAGGGAGGGAGGAAGGGAGGGAGGGAGGAAGGATTATGGAGATGTCGTTTTTTAAAAGTATAACGCGCACAATATAACAACGCGTTTGCTTATGTAGGCCATGGAGTTTATGCTGCAGAGGATCGGCATCATTTTTGTGCAGAGTGGATAGCTCGAGGCTACGTCGTATGGGCCTTCGTCGTTCGCCGGGCAAGTTGTTCCGCTCGACTATATTTTTAAATTAAGAAGTTAGTTTTGCGAGAAACGAAGAAAGAGAGAGAGAGAGAGAGAGAGAAAAAAAAGTTGGGCTCGCTCGCGCAACTTTGCAATAACTCGGCGAGTGGCACGCGCGAAGTGGGTCGTCGTACGGCGGCGCTCGATGGGACTTCGCGAAAATCACGAAGCAAAGTTTTCCGATTCGAAGAATGTCCCTCTCTCGTTCTCTTTCTCTTTTTACTATAACGCAAATAAATATATCATCGATTCACCCGCCCGTTATTCGTCAAAGTCGCGAATTCACTACGCTTTCCTACGCCCCTGCCACTCCCCCCCCCCCCCCTCTTACCACTCTTTTCTTCTTATCTTTGTTTTTCAACAAAAGTAACGACGATACTCTCCTTATATATATATATATATATATATTTTCTTTATTATACGCTTATTTTATTTTTCAGTTAATTTATATTTTTAAAGTTTACGTGCAGTTTGCTTTATGTGTATCCCCTGCGCGCATTCGACGGAAGAAGGATGAACTTAAAAAATTGACAAAGCTTAAGATTTTTAAGCCCCGGAAAGTTTTGAAATTTTTTCCCGATCGGTGAAAAATATTCTTTACGATATTCGTTACTATATACATACATTCCATTTATATGGAATACAATATTTGTTACGCAACATCGACAAACGGCGCTGAAACGACGTTACTTTTTTTTTTTTTTTCATTTTTTTTTAATCAAATTTAATAAGTAATAAAGTTTTATGAAAATTCGAAATTTTTAATTTCGTAGAAATATTTCATAATAAAAGATTCGCACGTACGATGATCTTCAACTTTTAACGTTTGTTAAAAAGTTTATGTATTTTTTGCATACAGGATTGCTCGACGATGTAATTAAATAATTAAACTATCGTATGTATATGACTAAAATTAAATATATTTGTTTTCTATGTTAAAATGTCAGTTTTTCATTTTAATAGCGAGCACGCGTGACGAGGTTATTGGATTTATTTATTTATTTATTTATGTATTTTTTTCGTTTAATTTAAAATTAAGTAAAATTTGAAAAAGGTTATTTTTTAAAAATTTGATGAAAATAATAAAATGTTTATGACGCATACGTTATAAGGTAAAGTTTGTGTGTGTGTGTGTGTGTGTGTGTGTGTGTGTGTGTGTGTGTGTGTGTGTGTGTGCGTGTATTCCCTATCAAACTCATAAAAAATTCACGGTGCGTTTTCCTTAGAGGCGACACATAAAATAGTAAAAAAAGGTGGATAAATAATTGAAAGCTTGGCGCAACTCGAGGCAAATTATAGCTCCGACAAATGGCAGCAAGAGGACAGGGAGAGAGATAGAAGTAGGGAAAGAAAGAGCACGCAGCGGCGACCAGAGAGATCAAAGGAAAAGCTTTATAAGAGCAGCGGCCGAGAAATTAGAAAAGTTTTTCAAGTTTGACGATTACCCGAGGAGGTACTTTTTCCCTCCCTTTCTCTCTCTCTGTCTCTCTCTCTCTCTCTCTCTCTCTCTCTCTCTCTCTCAAATCGTTACAGTATTAACTCGCCGTGTCTTTATTGCAGGAAAATAAAATTTTCTCGTATATAGAGAGAAGGAAGAAGTGTCGCCTCGCAGCGCTTCTTTTCCGCGCTCGCTCGCCGTCGGATGGCTAATTTTTAAAAGAAAACCGAGCGCGAGATAAGCCGGCGATTAGCATTTAAAGCACTGAATTACTTTTTCGCTCATTCTTTAACTGACTCTTCGGCTTTGCTTTATTCATAATTCTCTGATATATATATATGACTATCTAGCAACTATCCTTCATAGAATTATACTCAGGCTCGGATATAATGTTTCTTCTCGGGTTCTCGCTTATTTCACAAAGCTCTCCAAATCTTTAATAATTTTAAGCGCGATGTGATATCTCTCGCGGAGATATAAAAATATAACGGTATATATATATATATATATATATATACACATATAATACAAGCATACGGGATTTTAAATGATACATGTATTTTGGTTTCAACTTTATCCTCATCATAAATACTGAAAGTATCGTTTTCGAAAAATACAATGAAATTTGTAGGTTACGTAAGCAGAGAGCAAGCGACTTTCCTTTAGCTAAGAAAGCCGTTAAGGAATACACACAGAAAGGAGAAAAGGAAGAAAAGGAGCCCGGGAGAAAGATCCATTTTTCCGCGAATAAATGAGACTTGAGAAGCCTTCTGTTTTCTATTTTAAGACGCCTTGATTTCACTTTGCTATCTTCTTTCCTTTCCGCCTTTCCTTACCTTTCTTCCCTCGCGTCTATGCTCTATCAATCTCTTCCACCTTATCGCGATAAAAATCTCTTTACTCGTATTTCATCCTTTACATCGCATCGTGTAATTTTACTCGATATTGGCGTATACTCTTCGTACAAAAATAACTTTCGTAACGACCGTTTATTTATTTTAAATTAATAAATAAATTATGCATCGAAATTTAACGAGAATGTGATATCGACGATGCGTATTTGTTATCAATTTTACGATGTACCAAATACCCTAAATAAAAGTATGCGATCGAGTTCAAAATTTTAGTTTTAAAATTAGAGGCAAAATTTAGATTACGAAATTAGTTTAAACGGGCTTCGACTTAAAGTCGCAAGTCGTTACGATAACACGTTCGTTCGAGTTGACCGCTACTTGCCGGCTTGGTTGTTCTCGAGATCGAATAAATAATCGAGGAGCGATCCCTCTTCGAGGATGAGAAGCGCCGAGGAAGAGGCACACGCGCCCGAGGAACGCACAGCGGATAAGGAACGTTTGCTCGCTTAGATAGCGCAAGAGTTATAGCCTTTAGCGGAGGTGGTTTAAATCCTCGTCGCTACCGTCGCCGTCGTTACCGTTGCCGCTCCCTTACAACTCGGTAATTTTTACCCTCGGAAAAGTTAAGAGTAATTTACCGTCTCGAGCTCGTCCTGCTCACCTACTGTATTTGCTCCAGCTCGTCATCCAGAGCCTCGCTCGGACTCCGCAGCGCGAGATGCCGCGGCCGCTGCCGCTCGTACAAACCGTTGCTCGTTAATTACCGACTCAACTTGATTTAAAACAAAGGATGTAATAAGAGAAGGATCTTTCTCGTTGGCTCGAGAGAGAGAGAGAGAGAGAGAGAGAAGGAGAGAGAAAGGAAGATAGTCGCGCGCGCAACCGACGTTGCTCTTTCCGCTTTAGCTCCATTTTTTTTTCCCTTACCTTTACTCCTTTTCTTTTCTATCCCCCTTCTTCCCCCCCCATCCCCTCTCTCTCTCTCTCTTTTCTTCTTTGCGCTTTTTTTCTCCTTATTATCAACTTTTTTTACCAAAGATTCTTGCTTAACGGATCCTTGTTAACAAGTGTACCTTGATATTAAAAATATTATTTACTCGTCTTATCGCAAACAACTTACTTTTATACTTGAAATTTTATTCTTAATTTTAAACTCTTTTTACTTGATAAAGGTTGATAAAAAAATACTTTTATCTAAAAAAAAAAAAATGACATTTTTTGAAAATGTTCGTATAATTATTATGCAAAGAAATTATAATTTTACCTTCATAATTGTTGCCAAATCAAGCAAAAATTTTTAATTTAAGAAATCAACGTAAAAAAAAGGTTAAAATTGAAAAATGAATCGTTTTCAACGCTCGTTCATTGGAAGCTAGTTTTAATTTAATTTTTAACATTAAATTTGTATATTTGAATACCAAAAGCTTTTCTTTATAAATTAATTTTGAGTTAACTCGAGGTAAAGATTACTTCAAAGGGCATTCAAGTTTTATATCGACGGTCGTTGGTTTACATATTTTTATGACGTCAATTTTGCGCTCATACTATATCAATCAAAATTTCAAATCAATTATTCTCGTAGAATTTTGTTATCGGATGAAATTTGCAAATTGGTAAAATAAAAAATTGAAGAGAATAAAAGTTGGAAAAACTAGTCTAGCGCGAGCTTTACTTATGAATTTAAGTGCACTTTTTAAACTTATTAATTTTTCACTTTTTCAAGTGCACTTATCAGGAATTAGTTCTCTTTCTCTGACTCTCTCTCTCTCTATTGGATAGCTTTTTCTCTGTTTGAATTTATTCCTGTGTCATAAAAAATGCCGGCAGCACCATTAATCTAATTGAACAAACCGCAAATCCCTTCGGTCAACGAGGTATATCCATTATGCATTAGCACGAGAAATCCTGCACTAGCTGCTTTACACTAAAGTCAACAATGAAATTCTGTGTACGGGAAGATTTAAAAATAGAGGGGTTGAAATTTCAAATTGAAAATGTAAGAAAATAAATGTTTATTATTTGATTCGGTCGATAACTTAAATTTTATTTTTCATTTGTTCGATCAACTTCGTAATTGAAAAGGATGCAGGACTTTTAGGATGTTAACATTTACGTCGGCTATTGAAATTCTTTATTAATTATGCGATGAGTAATAATCATTATATAAAAACAGTAGGTGAGTAAACATAAATAAAATAAATGTATACTTATTGAATTGATGATACAACGTTTGCTCGAATATCGAAGACGAAAGCGTTGAAGAATGAAATCCCGCGATATGGAAGAAAATAAGAAAATAAAAATTAAAAGAGTTGTTTGAGAAGCTGGTTCGATGAATCGCTACTACATCAAACGTAAAATAGAGAGAGAAAGAGAGAGAGAGAGAGAGAGAGGGGGGGGGGAGGGGAGAGAAATTTAGTGGAACAAATAAAAATTGCCGGCGGCTCGTGTGGTATTTTTAACGATTTCACAACCGTTGGTTCGACTGCTTGCTGCTTGCTTCGCTTGGGCCGGTGTTTACGTTAAAAGGAAAACTACAACGTCCGATGCGAGAAAATTGGAGCAGTTTACTTCTCTCGTAACCCTCGACTTCCTCGCTCCGCCGCTTTCGCGCGCGAAAGCGCTCACGATAGAGCAGCATGAAGTTTGTTTCGTTAGAAGTTATATGGACGCCCACGAGAATTGCGCAGGAGCGCGCGAAACCAGACTCGTCGTAAGTTTTGTACAACTAAGCTCGATTTCTTTTCTCTCCCTCTCTCCCTCTCTCTCTCTCTATCCTTTTCTCTTCCATTCCCCTCCCCTTCCCTCCCCTCACACCTCACCCCTAGCTCAAGCTTTTCCACAACGTTCGCACGCGCGCGCGGGCGAAAGAGAGGCAAAACTTTACGGCTTTTCTTTGATTTTCCTTGGACTTCATTTAATGCCCCGTGGAGCCTCGGTCACGTTTTCCAGCGTGAGCTTAGCGATTGGTGCTTTAAAAAACAAATTTATTGTGCTTAAATCTTGTTAAAAGAAATATATACGATTACAATTAAATAACGATTGTTTGTCCTCGTCGTTTATTGCTTCGTGTAGTTGGTGTGAAGAAAAAAGTGGTAAAATTATAAGGAATAAAACTTTTGTATTATCGCTGAAATTGATAGAAAAAAAAAGTTGGACGTGATGAATAATAAACGCTCAAAGCATTATTCAATTATTTTTATTTTTTTACTTTTTTTTTTTTTTTTTTTTTATAACCATTTATTATCATCGATACTCTTTGCGATAATCGCAAGGCTTATTCTAAATATCATAACTTACAGGATTATATGTAATAATGAACATCTTTATTTATTTATTTTTTTCTTTTTTTTTTTTTTTTTTTTTTTTTTTATTATCCTTACAGATTTTCATTAAGTATATACAAATTGACTTGCACTTCATTAACGGTGAAACACGAAGAATATAACTTAATTATATATATGTATATTGTTTTAGGCTTTATTTTTTTTTGATTTACATGTTGTACATCAACATGCTGTTTTCACTAAGTTTACGTTAAACTTTTCTTCACAATTATTCTCGATTAAAATATTGTTTGGAAATATAAAAATCATAACATATCTTTCTCTATGTACACATATATGTATATGTGCATATATATATACACATACATATATATATATACATATATATATATATATATATTTTCGGTATGCAAATAAAATTTCTCTAATGAAAAATGATAGTTGATTTGAAAAATTGTACTTACCTCAAATATTTTATACGTTACATTTTAATAAGCTCTTGTATTAAATATATTTAATATTTGTTAGTTTCAATGGTAAAAACAAAAAAAAAATAAATAAATAAATAAATAAATAAATTATGTACAATATAATAAGTAAAGTAGGAAAATAATTTAGCAAATGATGTTTCATATATATATGTATGTATATTAATGTAAAAAACAAAAAAGGTAATTAAAGTAAAGATAACTTTAATCACTTAGTACGGTTGACATTCTTTTCTCGTTTTTATCTCTGTTGTATATATATATATATATATATATATATATATATATATATATATATATATATATATATTCAAATAAGATAAGTTTACCTACTTAACTATACAATACAATTACAATAAAAAGAACGATAACAATCTTAAACCTTTGACGCATCCGCATGAAAAGGAAGGGACGGTTACACTTGGATTCAGACACTCGTAAAACTCTCCTCACTTTTTGTCCATTCGTTACTTTGCCGCGCTAAGGAAGAAGTTTCAATTACAAAGCGGAGATATCTTGAATAGTATTATCTCTATGAGGAAGTTTAGGAATGTCCGCGTCCATATTCAAATTTTCACCGAGATAACCCACATTCGCTCTTCTCGAAACTCAACAAAAACAAATGGAAATATAAAAGCCGTCGTCGCGCTAAATGAGCGATAATCGCGGAAGGAAGGAAAAAAAAATAATCGAATAATTGCTCGGTGGGTTATTTCGGGAAAAAGATATCGAGCGCTAGAGATATTCATCGCGGTAAAAATCTCTCGGTGGTATACTCGACGAGAGAGAGTACATAAAAGTCGTTGGCACGCACGTACACACAGAAGCTTTGATTTTTATTCTCACATTATATTCTTTCGCCACGTCGAGCTGCGTGTGTATATATATGTATGAATGCCAAAGTCAGGCGGCGCTCCGCGCGGAATTACATCTGGAGATTGGCGTTTTTTGTAAATGCACGTTCAGCGACGAGTAAATTATCACGAAATTCGAATTTTTGATGTTAAAGTGCAGGAAAATTCATTGCATAATTTACTGAAAATTATTCGATTTTTACGTTAAACTTGTTCGGTCAATCGTAGTCGGAAAATTTTCACACAATAACCCCATTTGCATTTAAAAGGATATTATCGCTAAAGTTATTTATCATTTCTCAAAATATTTTAACCTTCGTGCAAAAATTTATTTATTTCCCTTTATGTAAATAATAAAAACGTGTACGTTATGTGTAAGCGTACATCGAAGTGTAGGTTCGATCGCGCGAAATCACGCCGATAAAAAAAATGTTTTTTGTGCGCTTTCTTCGCTTCACATAGTTGCACGAACATTTTTGCTGCTTACAAATTTTCTCTCTCATTATTTTTATTAACGTTAATTTACTATAACGACGCGCGCGAAAAGGAAAATTAAAGGGGCGTCGGTAATATCGTTACAAAAGCCGAAAGATAAACGGTATATAACCAAACACTCACACACACACACACACCCACACATACACTTCGGCACTCAAAGCGTCGAGAACGCATCGTTAATTTTTCATCCAACGATCGAACGGGGAGATGGGGGCGATGCTTTCGCCCATCGGAAATTTGTAATTAGATGAGCGGTAGAACGCCGGTGTCGAATTCTGGCATTAAATTGCGCTTTTCGTAAACTAGTTACGAGCGTTATCGATTTTCCAATGCTATAACTGGGCCGCTCATCTCTCTCTCTCTCTCTCTCCCTCTCTCTCGCGCGCGTTTCTCGTACGTACACACGCGTGGGCATTCGCACAAACTTTTCTTGACTTTCGCACGACCGCCAATTGTTGCGAGAAAATTATCTACGCGGTTGCGCATTCTATTAATAATGCATAGTTAAGTCGTGGGTGTGGATATATTTGGCGTGGATGTATATTTATATGTACGTGTGCGAGCGCGATGGGTCAGTTTTGAAAAGAAAATCGTCGAGTCGCGACGCGAGACACTCCCTTTTCTGCCTGTCACATTTCTCGTTAAATAAAACTTTATAAAAATATATCAACAAATGGTAAATGTTTATCTCTAACAGTGTTACCGTATGTATAATGTATATATATATATATATATATGTATATGTATATATTTATATATTCATATAATGTATTTATATGTATAATAATTCGTCATGCGGCTTGCAGTGGCCGACGATGCATGTACAGCGACTATGTACACATTACAAATTCTACTTATTTAGGTATCATATACAACAAATTTTCCAATGCTCATCATTAGATAAATCTAATATTTCAAACTTCGAGTAGCTGACATTATACAATTACGATTATTCTCAGGAAAACTTTTATATCATCGATAAACGCAAGTTTTACGCGAGAGAAAGAAAAAACGAACGATGCAACGAGAACTTTTCACGTAACGTCATTATCCTCGCCTTTGTGTAGCTTTTCCTTTTCGGGCTCGCGTTTCAACTACTTTTTCGCAAAATAATAGCTAAAATCGACGATATATAATTAATATAATAATGCTGCTGGCCTCCCTACGTACAAATTTTCCATTCTATACAATTATTTACACTGCACGATTGACGCATATTCTCGAGTACTTTTTTTTTTTTTTATCATAAAATCCACGAATTTTCGCGTTCTTGGAAAATAAATACGGAGGCACGAACGCTACGATTTACTACGATAAGTGATGAAAAAAAAAAGAGAAAAAAAAAAAAAAGAAGGAGAAAAAGAAACAAAAAATTGTCCTGAAACGCGCGTCGATTACAAAAGATACAGCGTCAAAAACATTCAAATACCGCGGCACCTTACACGCTCTTTTTTATGAAAAAGGAAGATGTCGCAAGAAAAGTTTTACAGTCAAACGATCCGCGGCTAGAATAGAACGATGTCGTCGTCGTCGTCGTTTCGAGAGCAACCCGATAGATATTTGAGCGCGTCTAACGCCGGTACTTTTCTTCCTTAAAATGTTCTTGTAAATTCATCGCGAGTGCGTTTCTTCCTCGGCTCTCTCCTTAATTACATCAGCCTCGCGAGCTGCTTTATCACGAGCGCGAGAATACGTCCGTGAGTGCGCGCGTCGTTGTCGTCGTCTCCTACGTCGAGGTTACGTTGAAATTCGTTCTCGGCGGCGCTCGCGTTCACGCTTCGGAAAATTTAATCTCTCTTCGGCGGCGAAGCGAAGAGCTCGCTGCAGTCAGCGCTGCTCGCGTACGTGATATCCCGATACGGGCGAAAGCTTAATAGGGAGATTCAAGCTCCCTCCGTCATTTCGCCAGGCTTTTTTCCTCGTCTTTCCGTCTCTCGCTTTTCTTATCAATTGCTTTTTTTCTTTTCCTCTTATTATCTTTTTCTCTATTTCATCAACTCTCTGCCGCGTTTTTTTTTTCCTTTTTTTTTTTTTTTTTTTTTTTTTTTTTTTTTATTAGCTCGATAATCCCATCTCATTTGGCCGAGGCGCCATTCTCGCGTAATTTCAAATGAATTTTTTTCCCGGTAAGTAATTTTCTTTTCTCGATCCGCGTGAAATTGATTACTTTTTCTTTGAAAAAGTACATCGATAAGTAAATATGCAGCATGAGAAATTGCCGGAGCGGTATCGATGTCGGTGTCGCCGAGTATCGAGAGAGTTATCATTCGCCGTAATGCCGAATGAAATTTTCCAGTGAATAATAATTATGAATTATTAAAATTTTTCTTTATCGATAAAAATAACAATAATAATACACAATAAAGTAAAAAATTTTGATTTAAAAAATTAAATAGATGCGCAATAACGAGTATAATAATAACGTAATGCATTGTTTATTATTACAAATGTGTATCATCGTAAGCTTAATTTCAACTTCTAGTAATTACTCGCGCGTATAGTAAACAGAAGGGTATGAATCGAATTATATAGATATATGCATATTCAGCGTATTAATATTCGATGTAAAATTAACGGATAAATATTGAAAATTCGAGCGCGAGTTAATTCAACATTTACCAATCGTACTACTTCTTTCTATTTTCGATACTTACAAAATCTTCTTCTCCGTGCTTTTATTTTTTTTTTTTTTTTTTTTATGGAAAGCGACCAAAGAGTTCTCTAGCTTTGTCCGACAGAAAATCATAACGAACGAATTGATTTAATTATCTTCGGCTGTAACTTTAAATTTATAATAAGCTTGCGAATTCGACTTGTTAATTAATTTAAAACGTTGTACTTGCTTCATACGCAACAAGACGTATGAAATTAATATTCGCCGGATTCTGCAATTTTAAACGATAACAAATAATAAGTAACGAAAATTAGAGAAAAATAATTGGCCACCGACACGTGATTTACAAGCGGCGCTCGCTCGCTAACGCAAGCAGTCCTTGACGGGCGGATAGGCGCGCCTCCTCAATCGGGCTCGGCTCCTCTCGGTCGCGGCTCCTCCAGGAGTCTTCGGGCAGCTCAGGGTCGGGTCCGCAGGAGAATAGCGAGGACAAGGCAGAGCAGAGTCCTCGGGAGGCTGGGTGAGCGCACGTGGGCGCGGCTGTACCCGGCGGCGAGGGTCACGTTAAGTGAGAGGCTCGCGTCGGCGAGGCCCTCCGGCGAGCGCACCAGGAGCATCCACTCCCCGGCGTGCGAGCGCTGGACACGCTCGAAGCGCAGCACGCTCCGGTAGCAGGCCTTGGTACCCCCGTCCTGAAAACGAAATAATGCAATATCCGTGAACACATTATCAACTACATACTAGATTTTTTGATGGTCGAGTTGCGGAGTCGAGGGAGCAAGGACAGACAAGTTTAACTCGAGCGAGTTACGCGACGATCCGCGCGCGCATTTCCATGCGCTAGTTATTAGCGCTTTTAGAAACTTGAATGGATAGTGGGATGGGTCTATTGGGGTTGTTTAAAAGTTTCCATTATTTAGGTTTAAGTGTTTCGAAGGTGTGGGAACGAAAATTCAATGAATATTATAACGGTAGTAGTTTCCACGAGCAAGCAAGAATAAGTTATTACGGCCAATTGGCAAATGAAGCTGATAATACGACGGATGTGTAAATTAGGCTTAGACGTTATGGAACGCATGCATTAAAGTGACATCGACTTGGGAGTTTCGTCCATGTTATTTCAGCCGTTCGTACGTGTACATACAGACACCCACACACACACACACACATATTCGCACACACATTCGCACACTCAAACGTACACGTTCACACGCGTGTAAGTATGTATATATGTGTATATTGTAACGTGTAACTCGCGATGGGCAATTAACTTCTCGCAAATCTCGCATACACAAGTTTCTCGGTACTCTAATTCCATATCTAGTCGCACGTATATAGATGTAACTCCCTCGTGACGGCATCCAAGTTCGAGTGCCGTAGTCGTGCGAGTTTCTCCAGATACAGGCCGTCTACGTCTACACGTATTGTTAGATATGTATGTATAGGTATATGTATGCAGAGAGACGTAACCGAAAGAGAAGGAAGGAAGAAGGGGGACGAAGAGAAGGAGGAGATGAAGGAGGAAGAGGAGGATGAGGAGGAGGAGGAGGAGGGTAGCGGCCTCTGCCGGTTGAGTGAGCTTTATTCCGATATTCTCCTGAATAATATATCGAACGGGGAGTAGGACGAGAGAGCAAGGAGCGCGCACCTTCCTCCGCGTCGCCTCAGGAGCCGCAGGAACGCGACGTCGGAGGCGAGAAGGAGGCCTCCGGAATTGGCAGGAGGATTGCGAACGCAAAACATGGGAATGTCGAAGAGAGAGCGAGCGCTGAATCGTGAATCCAGCCCGGCTGCGAGAACACCGACTAGCGCCGGGCGGAAAAGGGAGAACCAGCAGAAGGAGGAAGAGGAGGAGAAGAAGTATGAAGAAAGGAGGAGGAGAAGGAATGTCGCGAGGGCGAGAGCGCAGAATGGGAAAGACGTTCGGATGAGTTCAATGGAGCGGGAAACTGTAACTCGTTGTGCGAAGATAAAATATTGCTTGGCTGTTCTTGCGGATCGATTTCCTTCCACTGCTTTTTCTTTCTTTCTCTACCGCTAACTCGCTGCCGCGCTAGTTTTTCTCTTCATTTTTCATCGATTATAATGGCTATTGATACTTTATCTACCTTTACTACCACTTTTTGCTTTATTTAACGCGAACAATTTTTTTTTTAATTTAACATTATTTTAAATTTGAGCACGTTTCTGAATAGGCATCGATCATTAATTAACCTTTATTAAAAACTTGCCGCACGGTATAAATTTTGAAAAACGCGCTCCCATTATCGGGTAATTTAATATTGCGCAAAAAAAATTTTGAATTAAAAAAAAAAAATTTTAACTTTACAAGAAATATTCGTTCATTAATTAGCACAACGAATCTTTTTATACAAATATTTTATTACGTGTGTAAATCGATGCTAACAATGTTACGTAAAGCGATAAAAAAAAAAAAAAAAAAAAAAAACAAAAAAAAAAACATAAAAATAAATAAATAAAGAAAAAAGTAAGATAAAATTGTGCAATAACGAGTATTACCTCAATGGGTAGAGCTCGCACGCCATCGCGAAGCTCACCACCTGGCATGTAAACGCGTTCCTCGGACATCCAGACAACCTTTGTGTAATTGGGTTCGGCGCAAAATTCGACGATGACATCTAAAGCGTCGCCTTCGTTTGTCGTCATTGTTTGCGTCGGAGGATGCACCATTGGTCGACCTACAACCGATAATTATTTTATAATTAATTAGTGTACATTGACGAACGTTTTATTACGTGGTCCATTGCGTCGTGGAAAAAAAAGTTTAATTAATGCATTTACACGTGGCAAAAGCTGAATGAAGAAATTTCAATTATCTTAAATAAATATATACGTATATGTATATAACATCAAGTATAACATAATTAGATAAGAGCGAATAAAAACTTTTAAAAAAGTTAACAATTCATTAACCGATTGCGTCAAAGGCGTCGTAAAATTCAATAACAAAAAAAAAAAATAAAAAAATAACGCGAGGCCGACGAAGTAAATCACCATTCGAGGAGCGAAATAGATCGGTTACGGGGCAAAGTAAAATTCCCATTTCGCGAGTATGGTTTTAATTTTTTTTAAATAATTCAGGATCCGAGCGCGCAAAGATGGGCAGCGGTGCGCAAGGATGACCGAGGGCTAAGCGGAGCAACCAGTTGTCGATGCAACAACTCGCTCTTGGCCCTATGCTAGTACGCGCGCGCGCGCACACACACACACACACACACACACACATACACATCGGGAGGAGCGTAGGAACCGCTCCACTCCGACTAATTGAAGCGTGGATGTTGCTGGTCTAGTCGCATCAAGCCTTCCTTTCTCATCTGCATAGATTTGCCGCTTCGCAAAGCCTCGAGCTCTCTGACCCTTTCAGTGGCAGAGCGCGAAGCTCTCTCTCTCTCTCTCTCTCTCTCCTTCTCATCCTGCATCCATCGACTCTGCCTATCTCGACGTCATCCTAACGCCGACGTCATTTTCCGACTCTCACCTTTCTCCTCTCCTTCCTTATTTATCTCTCTTTGTCGCTTTCTCTCCGTCTCTGTCTCTCTTTCTAACTCGGCTGTGAGCGCGCGAGAACGAGGACAGGACACCGCTGGCCGAGTAGCGCGCGCACGCTAGCTCCTCATGAATATTCTCGAGTCAAAATTACGGAAATACCTCGAGTACGAGAAGCGCTGGCTTTTCTGTGCGATAAAGGTAACGATGGCGAAAGAGAAAGGAAAGGAAGATTGGCGGGAGCGAGAAAGCGGATACAGATGAGAGAGAAAGAGAGAGAGAGAGAGAGAGAAAAAGAGAGGGAAAAAGAGAGGCGGCCAACGCTTGTTTCCCAAAGGCTGTTTGATCTCTACCCCGAGAAACGATCTACCCTTGATTAAATGAAGCGCAAAACACTTGTTCCTTTAGCTTTTCAACCCCGAGCCACCAGCTTTTCCTAGTTTCTTTTCCGCGCTCTCCTCTCCTTCCTCCCCTTTCTCTCAAAACTCTCTCTCTCTCTCTCTCTCTCCTCTCTGTTTTTATTTTCTATTATTTTTATTTTTATTTTCACTTGTTTCTTTTTCTCCTTTTTTTTTTTTTTTTTTTTTTTTATTTTGCTTTGCTTTTCAAACTCCATCGAAAACTTCGATGGTAATCCAACATTTGGAAAATTTACGTTGCCTTTTTTTTTATTTTTATTTTTATTTTTATTTTTATTTCGAATCGAAGCTAAAGTTTTATTTTATTTAATTTTTAAAAGCAAAGCTAATGATTAAAGTATACCTTTCCTGTGAACGTTTAAACATAGGATTTTGGAATCTCTTCGTGAAATATATTTTTTTATTAATTCAAAATATTATTTTATTAATATTACGTAACGATTCTAGTTGACCGTAGATGCTTTTTACATTAATTTTATTATTTTTCGGTCATATTATTCGAATTATTGTAAAATACGTCAACTAAAAAAGTCTTTACGTTTAATGCATTCTTTCAACGTACACTATTACTTAACGATGTTTTAGAACGATGAAATTTTTACAGCGAATTTTTTCGCTCCTTAATTTTATAATTATGGTGCACTTTACTATTTTACATCATTTTTAACAATGTTTGCATCTTATTTTGAGCATTAAAAAAAAAAAAAAAAAAAAAAAAAAAAATAATAATAAAAAACAAAAAATAGAATCAAATACATGTACATCAGCCAACAAGTTGAAGAAAAAACGTCTTTGCATAGTAAATGCACGACTAAACTTTATAAAATCCTTGCACGCAGAGCTATTCCATCGCTTTGCTCTGATGAAAACAAACTTTTATTCGGCTTGGATTTATCCTTACTATTTATCTCAATTAGTACTATATTTATTGTACGAAGTTTTACTATTTTCGATTTTATCATTATACAACTTATGAGAAGTTTCAAGCATAGAAAAATGATAATCTTAAAGAAGTTTTCTCGTTTCCTAAGTAACGACAAAGTTAAGCCGTCCCCAACGCTTTTACTCTATATTAGCATACTATTTTTGTTAAAATTGAATTACTTATTAAACTAACTTACATAACTCAGTTGTTGAATTATCCGGGCTGCATGAAAAACTTGCCCGAAGCAATTAAAAATATTTTTCCCACTGATTCATCGAAAGAGAACCAATATTTTTCATTACGCGTTTTTATTACATAAATTTAGAAAAAAAGTATTGGCAATCATTGATGTATCCAAGCTTAAGTTTCGATGGAATCTGTTTTTTTTTTTTTTTTTTTTTTTTTTTTTCTCTTCAAAACGCTGTTGCACATTATAAACGATATCGAAACAGCCCTAATGCACGTATATATACATACGTATTTACGAAAATTCACCGGAGCATCGATGCATGCCTTAAAGTTGATAAAATCTTCGCACGATACAGTTTCTCCATTGTTGTAAAGTACGAATGTTTGTCGGCCTTTCGGTCAACGGCCGACGATCTGCGTTATCATCCTTTTGTTCGGAATGTTCATTAAAACACTCTAAGCGGCTTAGCCTTAGATTACGGATTACGATGCCGCTACCGTAGTCTAACCGTGGCAATGGTAAACGCATACATATTCCTCTCGCTTACTTCGCTGTTCCACGTTAAATTGCATTTTCATCCGCGACGTTTGAGACGATTAATTGCCTGTACTAGGATGTTGCACATACGGAAGAATTAAAATACACGTTTATCGAACGTTGAAACGAAAGAGTTACATTGTTAACGTAATAAAACAATGAAACTACGGTGAAATTTTATAATCTAACATTCGAGCTTATAGATAAACGATTTACTTTTAATAAATTTTAATCGAAAGCACTTAACACAAATTACGCGCTTCGAATTAAAAAATCTTCGTGTCAAAGATTTTACAAAATTTTTAAAAATTTTTACGTACAAAACGGTACGAGTTGAATTTTCGCGAGACCTTTATTTGTGAAATTGAAAAAATTCCTTGGTAGCAATGTAAAAATTACAGGTTGAAAATAAGTAAATAATATAAGGCCGTGTATAACTTTGCGCCAAGCGTTGAAGATATTTCATAAAATAAAATAAACTCGATGGAGTTTAAAAGGCTTTCTAAGCAAGGCTTGTTTCTCCTTTATAAAAATGACTAATCGAGTTATTCAATCGCTGAAATTCTTCATAGCATATCCCAAGATACAGAGCCGCTGCTTTAACTCGAGCCGAACGGGTCCACGGCGAAATCGTTCCCAAAATAAATCGAGAGCGCGAGCTTTCGATTAATCGCGAGTTAATATCATGTAGGCCGGGGATAAAATTTGAAAGAATTGAAAAAATAAAAAAAACGCTTGCGTTTGCCGGATATTTCGTTTGCAGTTATCGTTGGCAATAACAACATTGACATTATCGTATTGTCTATCTATCTGGAACTTGCGATTATTTTAACGATTGAAAGAAAATAACAAGAAAATTTTATAATAAAATGGATTAATAATTCAAAAACCTATTAAGAAATTTTCAAAAGCAATTACAGTAATATAATACACAAATGTGAAAAACTGACTTCAGATTTAACTATTATTACGAGTATATCAAATATTTTTTAATTACCTTTCAATGTTACATTTTATATTTAAACGTTAAATAATTTATTGCATTTATGAAGTAATGCGAATTTTAAAAATATTTTCTTTAAGATTGTAAAATAATTATGTTGTACACATTATGTTTATTTAATGTGTCTGTTTATTTGTAAGTTTGTTTACATAAAATACAGTTTTAACAGAAAATATATTTTTAAAATTTACATTATTTTATAAAGTTAATATAATATTTTATGTTTAAGCTAAAAATATAATAATAAAACATAATTAAAAAAAAAATAATTATGATAATTTTGTTAAATTTCAGTTTTCATATTTACGAGTAGTACCTACATTATATTATAACGATTACTCATAAATCTTTTTAATAGATTTTCGCGTCGTTAATCTTATAGTATGCATTGAAATTTTCGACATTACCAACTGTATTCATCCAGCATATTATTTGTTTATTGTTTGTTTTTTGGCAATTTGTTATTTGGCAAATGCATGGTACAGGGGACCGAAAGTCCGTCTGTAGCTACCGGACTGACAAAGCAGCCGCCATTATCGAGGTCGCTCTACCGGAGAAATGCGATAACCACAGCTTTATTTTTTTTTTTTTTTTTTTTTTTTTTTTTTTTTTTTTAGCGCACCTCGGCGTTTTAGCGCACGACTGATCGTCCAAGCTGGATCTTGTCCCTTCGAAGACGGTAGAAAAAGCGAGGCTCCAAAGAAACTACGGAATAAAGAAAGCTCGGCATTCCCCGGAGAGTGTTATACTGCGAATTTTCTCTCTCTCTCTTTTTCCCTTTCTGCCTCTCTATCTCTCTCTCTATTTATATATATATATATATTAGAGAGACGTTGCGACAAAAGCTTTTATTCCACAACAAGCTTTATTTCCACATACTATTCTTTTCGCTTGGAGGAACGTTTTTTATTATTTTGTCAGCTTTCTTTCTTTAAACTTAACGGCTTAATTACTCCTCAAAGGCTATTTCAATGGACTTCTTTATTCGGAGCAATTGAAAAAAATTTCGTTTACTCAATGTTTTACGATAGAACGACGTTTATCGAGACGATCGTTAAGTGAAACGTTAACTTAATAAAAATGTATTCGAGTTGAATTAAAATTGAAAATTTCGATCAGAGCAGTTGCAAAGAGATGATTTTGAGTTTGCTTAAAAACGCGAGTGTATCAGAAAGGTAGAAAAATATTGCGAGGTTAACTTTGTAAGTAGAGAGATCGAAGAGTGTAAAATCAAATTTAAAAACTGTGCCTTCGGAGGAAAAAAAAGATCGAATAGAAGGAGGATCGAATTGATTCGGGCGAGGAGAGTTTTAAAGTAGGGAGAGAGAACGAATGCGGCGGGCGTCGCGCACTCGAAAGCTCCTCCGTAGCTCTCTTCGCTTCGCGCGACAGTTTCTCCTCGTACTTATCTATTAAACCATCTATTTCCTTTGCTCTCATTGCAATCCGGGTATAGTCTCGGGTTCTTTCCTCGAGCGTCCCCTTCGTTTGTACTTTTCGTTTCCAGCATCTCGCTGCTGGCCCATGCTTTTCAGGCACTCAAGATAAGGACAATAGCTGCCAAGTGGTGTCTTCTCTCTGTTTTCTCCCGCCGTTGTCGTCGGCTCGGCTCATTGTCATTATACCGGCGTTTCTGCATTCAAGCCGTACAAGAGCACTCCATGGGCCCCCGGCGCCTCGCTCGCTCGCTCGCTCCTCTTCCTCCTCCTCCTCCTCCTCCTCCTCCTTCTCCTCCCATCCGTCCTTTCTTTTAACCGACTTTTCGCTCTCATTGTTTTAAATGCATGCTTTTTACAAACTGATTAACTTCTTTCTTCTTTTATTAAAAGCTTATACAGTCGCGCCAGAAATTTATCTCCTTTAAAATCACAACGAAAAATCGCTTTGAAAATAACTCTAATGATAAAATTTTTAACAACGAAGCGTTACCTTATACATTCTTTATATTTATATCGTTATTTTTGAAAGTTGAGATTTATAGCCTCAAACTAATTTTATTTGTATCGCTAAAGTATAGCTTGTATCTTTGGTATCATAAATATCTCTATAGGCATATATATATATCAAAGTACAGACGGTTAAAAAAGTCCATTTTCTTAGAAGCGAGAATTCTATCTTCTTCCGTGTCGATTTCCGGTGGAACACGGTAGTCGAAAGAGCCAAGTTTTAAGTGTGCTAGCACTTTGACCTATTTTTTTCTTTTTACCCAGTCGTTATCCCAAAAATCCTTTTATGCTCGTTTTTTTTCTTTCCCCAAAGCGATAAAGCGTTACAAATCATACGCGGTTTTAGAAAAATCGAGCGATTTTACGAAAGAAACGATGGAAAATAAAAGTTTCGCAAACGATTGTTAAAAAGCACGCGGGCGGGTCACCGTGTAAAAAATGATAATTAATTATTAAAAAAAGTGCCGTGGAACAAAGCACCGGCATTTGACGCATTAAGCGTTAAAACGACATTTTTTTTTTTTTTTCCCGCTTTAGTTTCGAGCCAAAGTGGAAAATATAAAAGTACCGAAGCGTGGCATCGTTGAAAAATAACTAACAATGTAGGAAAAAGAGCCGGGGATAACAACGTTGTTTACCTCCCTTTCTCCCGTAACGCGCGTTCTTTTTCCCTTCCTCTCGTTTCGTTGCATCATTATATTACGCGCGGGCGAGCGGACGATGGAAAAATGAAAAAAAGAAGGCGCTTTGAAAATGCCGGTAGACTCTCTCTTTCTCTCTCTCTCTCTCTCTCTCTCTCTCTCTCTCTCTCTCTCTCTCTCTCTCTTTCTCAACTAAATCTGGAAAGGCTCGCGTTTGCTCGCGATGTTGCGCAACAGATTTTTCCCGTTCACTGACGCGTTTACCGAAATTGATGAGTCCCTCTCGGTATGTAAGCTATCCTTCTCTTCGTTCATCTTCGTAGTTCGTTCGTTTGCAGTCGTGTTGTTGGCTCCCTCTCTCTTTCTCTTTCGTTTGGTTTGCGGAATACGCGCGGACGGAAAAAACGCGCGGTCGTCTGCGGCCGGCTCTCTCTCTCTCTCGCTCTCTCTCTCGCTCTCTCTGCTTTTGCGCGCTCGCGCGAAATTAGTATAATTAGGAAAAGAGCGCTCATCCGTAATCTTTCACCTAATATCCTCGTAATTGCCGGCTGTGCACGCGCACTCTCGTCTTCTCCTCATCCCTACCCCCCTCCCCCATACCGCCCCGAAATAATTTCATTTGCATAACGATCGTACGATTACCTGCCGTGTGCCATTGTGTTGCAACGCGACGTTGGGCAGAGAACAGGGGGAATAGAAGCTCGCAGGAAATTAAAGCCAGCGTATTCGAGCCAGTGTTCTTGATAAATTCCAATCTGCTCGTAATGAGGAAAGATTGCAACTTTTTTCGAAATAGATTTTAATGGAAGCCATTAAACGAGCCGCGTATGCACGTGTATATTAACTGCGTATTTGTAGCTATAAATAATGATTTTTAAAAAAAGTTTTAAAATAACGAATGGTATCTAGTGACGGATAATTTGCCGAGAACGAAGCAAGCGAGCTGCGAATAAAAAGAAATCTGGAGAGTTCGGAAAAAGTAAAGGTTGTAAATCGTCGGTAGTAAAAGTTCAAAATTCCAGGGGTTGTTCTCGGCAATGTTTTTAGTCATCAGGATTTACAATTGATCAAGGAAAGAGGCAATGAATTTGTAAGAAAGAAGAGAGAAAATCGCGGAAAATAGCCGTAAAGTGGCGAGCAATATTTTCTATTGTCAAGTAGCTATTCCTTTCGATCGGTAAGAGAGAACGGGGAGAAAGAAGGAGGTGAGACGCGGGGAAGTAGAAAGGAGGAATGGAGAGGCGGAGTCGTAAATTCGTGAAATTCGTTACGGGCCTGGTATCCGGCAGTGCAACTTGGGATTTCAAAATCGTTCCTCTTCGATTCACCTGTCGCTTCGAGCCAGACCAAAGCCTGCGCTATTCTCTCCTGTGCGAGTCCTATCCACGCGTGTGGATGAATAGCGAGAGAGAGAGAGAGAGAGAGAGAGAGACGAAAGAGAAGCTCCCGGCTCTCTTACCCTCGACTACCACTTTTTCGCCATCATTTTCTTCTTTCTCCTCGTTCTCGTAAGCTTCCTTTACTTTCAGTATACGATACGGAGATTTCGGAGGGACAAATCCCAGGAGACGGGATGTCGTTTCCACAGCTCGGAGCTATCGGTCCGTATCCAAGTTTCTATGAAAATTCGGCTTCACCTTTCTCTATTCCGAGCCGCTTCCATTCTCTTTCTATTCTCTATTTCTCGGCAATCCTCAAAGCTATATTTTTTAAAATAACGCATGTATCTCGGATTATAATCTATATGTAAATTCTCCAGCGATTCGTTTTTTATTATTCGCGAAATAATTAATTGATTAATAATTTTCACAGCGTATATTCGTTATTTTAATCGTATACGGAAAAAATTATTGACTGTTTTTTTTTTTTTTTTTTTTCGGAGAAAAATATCGAATATTTTATCGTCATTGTCGATAACTTTATCAACTTCACCGTTTTTATATCGCTTGAAAACGCGCTTATACGACGGTTATATCTGTCCGCTTACACGTAGGGCGTCTTCGCTCCATTACGTCTCTAATCACCCCAAATGACTTAATTCATTTCGCTTTACCTCGATTAAATCCAAACTCCCCTATCAGCTCGCACAACGTTATTATTTACACTTTAACCACGATATCCTGCTACGTACATTGTAACAACTATCATTTCGTTCTTACAAGCAATAACGTCGGCATTGAACAAATTTTTTTTTATTATTATAATAATCTCGTTTTAATTCTATATTATGCTTACAAGTAAGAAATATGATTATTCAAATAAGATTTTTAAAATCTTTAAATATGAGATAATTGATTTTAATCGAAAAAAAAGTATAGTGTAAAGTAGATTAATTAATGTATAAATTTTATTTTTACAATGTATTTTAAAAATAAAAAGATTCCAGTTTTCTTTAAATGCGTGCAATTTTTTTGATAAGCAAAAAACATTTATATGCGTATACGTTTTTCTTTACTATGAATATTTAAAAATACGCAATAAGCTTTAATAAAGGTTTGCACGTGGCGTCGTGTTTTATATTTAAATATAAATATATCGAGGAGGTAGAATAATACGGAGAGTATACGAGAACGAGGAATGCATTTTTAAAAATAGTTTTACGCACACCGCGGCGACGTCGGGTATATATGTACGTATCGTATGCGTCTTGTGTATCGCGATACTAAAAGCTGGCAACAAATAAAGAAAAAAAAAAAGAAAAAGAAAAAAAAGGATATCGTCGCAGATGGTTTACCCGTCCCTGAGATTACCGTTGCTCGGTATGCTTTCGTACGCGCGCGAAACGTCGAGGTCTTCAAAACGCTTCGAAGAACAAACGACCCCGGCGAAATACTAGTAAGAGTGTTCTCGAGAAAGGTACTACGTCGGAGAGACAAATTATCGAGATGAGCCCGTTAACCCGCACCTTTATTTATCTTTTTTCAGAAAATTCGCGAAACGATTCGAAAACTACGAAACATCCAAAAGAGCGCGAGCAAGATGTACCGAGAATATACACATAACGAAGGATTGAAAACGAAAAGGCCTCTCTCCACTATTCTCATTCTACTCTATTTTCGAATCGCAGAAAAATCGCGCTCGTACTTCGACACGAAGAAATGAAAGATTCGCGAGAATGAAAAACGATAACGGGAAGAAATTAAACGGAGGATAGGTCGGATTGTCACCCGTAAGCTATGGATACGTTTTCGAAAATTCAAACTTTCGAATGCCCCGTCGGTAACAATTATCGTAAAGGCAACGGAACCGCGAAATTTCGCGGCGAGCTGCTCCCGCCGTAGCCGTTAGCCATTTCGAGGGTGGAAAAGAGTTTCTGTAACTCTCGGCCCTCTGTGGAAACGTGCCGCGGATAATGTCTTTTTTAACGGCATTGCCTGGCTTCGTTCGTTCTTCCCCCTCTCTCCCCCCTCGCCCCAATCTCCTCTCCCTCGCTCCTCCTCCCTCCGTTCGCCGAGGATATCGACGCGTCGAGTTAGCCGGACCCGAGTCCCCGATGAATAAATAATTCTCTTTTGCGCACGGTTGGATTCACGGTCACCGATTTTCCAAAAACTAAAAATGGAAAAGGTCGTAAAAACGAGCGAAGCGTGGCTTATTCCATTGTTGAAACAATTTCGCAGAGCGCCATAATGCGAACGCGACGCTCGTCTAGCTCACGTCGGGAAATAAAGAAGCCGCGAGAGAGCGAGAGAGCGTCCGCGATGAAAACTTTCGGGTTAAAAGTAACGGGTAACTATTTTTTAAACCACCTCGAAATGCAAAAAAATATCGAGAGAAAGAGAGAGAGAGAGAGAGAGAGAGAAATAAGCTGAGTTCGTTTCAAAGTTTTTACATCACATATTAAAAAGAAAAAAATAAAGTAAAAAGCGCGAAAGAGAAAGCTTTACCGCGAATTCCACAGCTATGTTTTATTCGCATTGTTATTCATCATGCACGTCGCTCGGTTCTCTTACGCTCGATCCCCCGAGCACTCTTTTCATACATCGAGCGAGCTTCTTTTTTCTTTTTTATTTTTTTCTCTTTCGTTTTTTTTTTTTTTTTTTTTTTTTTTTTTTTTTCGTTTTTAATGCGTAAAATGTTAAAAGGGTTTGATAGAAAGGGTTAATCTGCAAATTAGCGATATGAACTTCACATCCCATCGAATTCATTCATTCATTCATTCCCGATGCGCGTATCGGGCTTTTCACCTACGGGCACGCGTGTTTCCGCGCGTATGAAAGCCAACGAGAAATGTAGAAAGAAAAAGAGAGAGGGAGAGCGAGGAGAAGAAACGCTCGGAACACGCGATATCGATGGAGCGGACCGTGCGGGAATCGACGCGCGCTCCATTTCCCTTCCGCGGTACGCATCTGTTTGCTCGCGCGTTATTTAATCTCTGCTACTGCTCTTTTCTCTCTTCTTTCGTTGCCGCGTGTCGCCACTGTGCCTCTCTCTCTCTCTCTCTCTCTCTCTCTCTCTCTCTCTCTCTCTCTCTCTCTCTCTCTCTCTCTCTCTCTCTCTCTCTCTCTCTCTCTCTCTCTCTCTCTCTCTCTCTCTCTCTCTCTCTCTCTCTCTCTCTCTCTCTCTCTCTCTCTCTCCCTTTCTCATTCTTTCTTTCCCTCGGACTCGCGCGCTCCACGTTTAAACCGCGCGGAGCCGGAAACGCGTCTGGTTATCCATAACGGAGGAAAGGCTGCGCGACTTCCGACTCGCTGCTGGGCTATGCGACGACGCGACTGACCGTTAATCAACGCCGAGACGGAGACTGCTCCGAAATACTCTCTGCCGTTGAATTACGCGCGTATCGTTGGGAAAAAAATTTCTTGCTCATTTCGCTCGTCCTCCCTTTTTCTTTCATTTTCCCTCGCGGATAAACATTTTTATTTCCTTTTTCTTTTTCTTTTTTTTTTTTCAAAGTTCATTTGTGACAACGAAGATAAAGAAAAAAGTACAATGCGGGTCTTTTTATGATCGTTATAATATGGATGAGGAAATAAAAAAAAAAATTTTTTTCACCCACGGAAACATGACAAAAAAATAATTTATTTTCTCCACAAATAAACCTATTACGATG
Source organism: Chalcis sispes (assembly GCA_949987625.1). NCBI lineage: Eukaryota > Metazoa > Arthropoda > Insecta > Hymenoptera > Chalcididae > Chalcis > Chalcis sispes. The sequence goes on along the minus strand of OX465094.1, from coordinate 7,291,362 downwards.
ACGTTAAAACGAATAAAGAAATCTAACGACCATTCGTTCGACACGTTATCAAAATCATTTAAGTATAACTTTAACGGTGTAACTTTCGTCAAGAGTTTTTTTTTATAAACCATCGTAATAAGTGAACTAAAAATATTTATCTACGAACTTTGAGCGAAAACTGTATAACGTAACGTAAACGTTCGTTATCGATATAAGCCCTTTTCCTTTACATATTTTACGAATCGTAATATAATAATTTTGAAAATGAATTTTTAACGATTCGGGAAAAACTTTGAGCGTAAAGAATAATCTTAAAATAAGCAGCAATAACAATGTTTAATAATTTTAAACTTTTTTATTTATTTAACAGCCAGTCGTTTCAAAGTTCATTTTTTTCATCGTTTTTTATTTTTTTATAGAGCATTTATCTTCCGATAAGAAGTCGAGTAAAAGTAGATGAAAAGTAATGGGACAGTGACAGAATAAATAAAGTAAGAAAAAAAAAAAAAAAGGAAAAAGAGAAGAGAAGAAGGAGGAGGAGAAAGTAGGCGTCAATATTGGGTCAAAAGACGAAGAAAAAGAAGAAGGAGAAGAAGAGAGGTGAAGCGGCAGCAGGTAAATGAAAAAAGATATGAGGGAAGCGGGTTATTTGAGCGAAGCGCGTATTTTCGCAAGGTGTACTTTTCAGGCAAGGCGAGGTATAAGGAGGGCAAGGGTTGCGCATCAATCTGTATGAAAGAAGCGTTCGGTCGATATAAACTGACGCCCGAGTGGGAAAACTGATCGACGCATCGACGACATCCATTACGGGAGAACATTGGCTTCATCCTAGCTCCAAGGATCTGCAGCTACATACGTATACTTGTTTGCGCGTGAGCGACTTTCTTTATCGATCCTATTGCTCTCTCTCTCTCTTTCTCTCTTTCTCTCTCCCTGTATCTCTCTCTCTCTCTCTCTCTCTCTCTCTGTTTCTCCCTTACGCGCGCGCGCGCCTCTTTCCCTTCCCCACCAATCTTCATCCTACTCCTTCCCTTTGCCTCTCTAGTTCTCCTCTCCCATGTCCATCCTCTTGTTTCCGCTCCTGTTTTTTTTTATCGACTTTTTTTTCCATCTCACTCTCTCTCTCTCTCGCTCTTTTCTCTGCCCCTTCTTCTACCTTTACAAAAAAAATAAATTTATTAAATGCAGACACTTTTTCTAATTCTGTGTCATACACAACTATTATTGTGAAATTGCCAATCTCGATGCGTAAAATTCGTAAAATAACCTACGTGAAAAGTTGAGATTAATTAAATAAACGTAAAAAATGTTATGAAATTAAGTAAACCGTTATTTAAAAGAAAAAATTTTTTTATTCAAGCCACATAATGTATTCACTTTAACATTAAATACTTTTTTACATTAAACAATTTAATATTCTCTTTGAAGTGTCTATATTGAAAAATGAATAAAAAAAAAAGATGCGAAAAATGCCTTTTACAATTTTATCACTTTAACGTCGTTTCAATAAATCAAATTTTTAAATCCAACAATTGTTTTACTTGTATCACAATGTTGATATATTTGCGCATATCAAAAATGCTTTTTCTTTTCCTCTTGGTTATGCGATTCTCGAGCCGCGTATTGTTAAAACCGAATGATGCCGGCTGAAGAGGATTATTTTTATAGGTGCACTTTTTAGCGCCTCTTATTTTTCCGGAAGAAAAAAACGAGGACGGCAGCCTAGCGCGTGCGCTCGCTCGCACCATTAAAACAGAGAAATGTGTGTCATGTGATCTCTCAATTAGTAACGCGGATGCGTATTGTTAGAAAAAAAAAAAAAAAAAAAACACACGCGAGCGCTCGATACTCGTTCTTCTTCTTTTCTTTCTTTCTTTCTTTCTTTTTTATTTTTTTTCTTTCTTTTCATCTAATAAAACTGGATTATTTATTTTTTTTCGACTTCTACTTTAAAATTAATTAATTCAACTCGCGGGTGAGAGGAAATTTTTACCGAGACGAAAAACCAAGTAATGAATTCGACACATGAGCAGAACAATTACCGTAATTATACGTTTGTTGTTCGGCTCAACAATAACGCGCGGCGCTTGCGCGATATCGCGTTTCAGGTCGGGAGCTACAGAGAGAGAGAGAAAGAGAAAAAGAGAGAGAGAGAGACTCTCGGAAAACACCTGGTTTCATCCGCTACAAATGGAATATTATTATCAGACTAAGAGATTAATTAAAAATTTTCTTCGTCGCATGAAAAAAAAAAAAAAAAAAAAAAGAAAAAAAAAATAGATGATATTTTTCTAGACTTTTACAAGGTTTACGTATATTCATAATAATAAGAGAGCGGCGTATGAGTTGTATGTATGTGGCCGGTCGTGGACGCGCGCATCGTCAGCCGCGTACAAAAGAGATGTATTAAAAATCCGCTCACGTCGTGGGATATCTTTATATAACGAGCCGGCTCGTTGCTTTCCTTTATATTTTTTTCGTATTTTCATCAGACTTTTCCGCAATTTCGGGATATTGTACGAGATCTCGATGAAAGGGCTCCGCGAGGATGGAATGTCTATCGGAAATTTTTTTTTTTTTTTTTTTTTTTTTTTATTCATTTACTTATTTTTTGGCTTTTCTGCGCATATATTCCAAGCCGCAGCCAGTAAGAAATTGAAATAACGGATTGTTCGCTCTCGTACGACGGGGCAGAGTTCGTAGCGATTTCACATAGATCGCTAATATAGGTTTTTCCGCCGGGCTTGCGCGATTATCGAAAGTTGTCCGAGTTGGAAACTCGTCCCCTCCGCGCGTCCGGCTGCGCATTCAGGCTCGCGGACACGTTGTTTGTGTACGGGGAATGGAAAGTCGAAGTTCGAAGATACACGAAATCTTCGTGCATCGCATTTTTACCGCGTATCGTATTCCGTGTACTCGACGACGCGTATTAGGCGACTCGCTCGTCTCATCGCGGCCTCCGCTTTTTTCAACTCCCCGCCCTTATCGGCGTACCTGTTTATACCGAAAATTACCTTTTAATGGAAAAATGTGCAAGTTTGATAAATCGATTGATTGCCATTGAAAAGTTTGATTATCGTAAATAAACGTAGAAGGGTAAATCGTCATAAATAATTTTTGATATTAAGGAGCTTTATATTTACGTTAATATTTGATCGACTTTATAAGCTTCGCGATAAATAAACTATAATTCACTTTGTTGAACATCATGAAACAGATTATGGCTTGATTCGGAAATAAACTCTTATCGAATAAATAATTTATTTCGGAAACTGTGTAATTTGAAAGAATTTCAAACTGCCAGATATTATCGCGGAAATTTCAGTACTCAACGAGCTAAACTATCGATCGTTCGTACACAACGAGCCTATTTACCCGCACTCCTCGATAGTCGGATAAATCAAACGTCCGCGGGCTGGCTTATGTTTTGGTGCGCCTCGCTCGCAACGAAAGGCCAATTTAAATGCGCAACGGCAAAACGCCTCCCCGGCTCCCCGAGGGCCGCGCTCCATGAAACCGAGACGCGCCTCCTCGCTTCTTCGCGTCTTCTCGGTCCTATCCGCTGATGTCGCAGCGTCGAAAGTTTCGCCCGTGGCGAATCGTGCGCAGCGCGAGCATACGAAATGCCAGCGGCGATGACGGCAGCAGCACCTATAGTACGTACCGCCGTCGTAATATGGGGCCAGCGCCCCGGTTGAAAGCCGACGGGAGAAAAAGAGGCGAGAAAGAAGAGACCGCGCGTCAAGAGGGGAAAGAACGGAACGAATTTGCCGAGCGAACTCGCAGCCTCCAAACAGAATCCAATAATGCGACGGAATTCTAAAGCAGACGGGGCTCGCGGTGCCATCGGATACATTCGAGCTTGGGCACACAGGCTTCGAGAGAGGTAAAGAAAGAGAGAGAGAGAGAGAGAGAGAGAGAGAGAAAGCCGAGTGAATTCCGATCAAAAGGAAAAAATCCACGCGGCCCACGGCGGACAAAGATTCGCTCTCGGAGTTTTTTTTCGGACGGCGGCGGGTTGAGCGCGCGGAGGTGGAAGGGGACAGCGACGAAAGCCCAGTGAAAAATTCAGGAGCAGAGAGCCCCGGCTAGTGAATCCGAGCGGCTCTCCGCAGGGAGCGGCTGTGTAAACGCCGGATTTCTCGAGGCTTTCGGAGATTCGATGGCCTGGGCGGAGCGTGGGATCGGATTCGCGATATCGTCGCGACTAGGAACGACGGACAGCGGCGTGCATCGGGTTTGTTAACAGCGGTCGACCGAGGGAGCGGAAGTAGGCTCGTCGCCGGAAAGGGAAAACCAGACAGACAGACGTAGAGCTGCTCACCCGTTCGATCGAACCAACTCTCTCTCTCTCTCTCTCCCTCTAGTTCACTCTGCGTCCCCCTTTCTCTGTAGACACGTCGCGGAGTCAATTTACTAGGGCACATTGTGTGTTCGGTTCTCTCTCTCTCTCTCTCTCTCTCTCCCCCTCTCTGTATATATTATAGCAGTAGGCTGTGGCACGCGGGTTTCGTTCGAAACTAATCGAATGGCTCGTACGGCATGCACGAGAAAAAGGATAAAGAGTCGAGAAAATTGAGTTTCGGAAATGCTTGCGCTACGCCTTGCCTCTTCACTTGTCTCGAACACGCAAATAAATCTTCCTTTCGGCGTCGTAAGCTTTTAACCGATGTGTATTCGCTCGTACCAGTCGGCATGTTTATTTTTATAAACGTTGCGTCAGTCGTCGTTGGTCCTTTGTCAAAGGGCCAGCGAACAAAGTTTGTTTTACTCGCGAAAGACTGGCGGGAGAAGTTGCTCTCTTGCTCTTATCGTTCGCCCGGTGTCGAAGGAGAAAACAAGTCTTCTCTTTGGGAGTTGGGAGGGGAAGGGGAATACGCGTCGGTCGGGTCAATTTATTAATGGGATATTTTACGCGAACGCGACCCGATTACGTCAAACGCAAACGCCAACGTAAACTTGTCGCGCGCTGGTCTTTTACCAGATAAGATCCACAAGTTTGTGGAACCGAGCATTTGTACCTTACGCTTCGAAATTACAGAAACTTGCTCAAAGGAGTCGCGAGATTAAATGCCTCGATTTTACTTAATAAGAAGAATACGCCGCGCCAGCGCGAGAAACTTTGACAAAGTCAGATGCTCCGGGTCACAAATTTTAATTAGACCGCGCGCCAAATACCCAACGGCGACGACACTACCGCGTCAACGCGCGTAGCTGTATTTTATCGCAAAAACTCTTGTTATTACCGAGATTGCCTTATTATAATAAAACAAAAACGGAAAAGAAAACAATGGAAATATCGTTGAAATATAGAGGGAACGAGTTATGGTTGGGTTCGATGCTCGGTATAAGACACATCGCCGGATACATTTAGCGAGAACGGTCGCGTTAAATTCAGCTGTCGAAAGTAAATAAAAACGTCGGTATTTATTTCAATGCGAGCGAGTCAGCGCGCGGGCGAGGAAAAAAGCCCAACAACCCGTGATAAATTCAATAGCCGGGTAGCGCGTTCTTTTCGAGCCGAGAGAGAGAGAGAGAGAGAGAGAGAGAGAGAGAGAGAGAGAGAATCCGCACAATCGCAATTCTATGGCGTCGATTCAAATGAAGCGCGTACGCCCGGCCATTAAATGCGCCCGCAAACTCGTCGCGAATATTCTAATTACAAGGCTCAAAACAAAGGGTCCCTTTTTTCACATAATTTTTTTTTTATTTTTTTTATTTTTTTCTCGACAATACGTTTTTATTAACGCGACTCGTTTTTTATCGAACGAATTTTTGTATTGTTGCTCGTTTTTTGGCCCGGGTAATTTTTGATTAGATGTTTTTTTTACCATTATTTACGTTCGATTTTGTACGATAATTTAAGTAAAATATCTAACAACTCGTTCACGTTGTTGTGTCCGATATCTGATCTTCATGAGAGGTAAAATAGTTGCTGGGACATTTTCGAAAGTAAATTCCGCAAGCAGAAAAGTGGATGGGAAAAGTAGCTCTAAGGCGAAGGTTGAGAGCATAAACAGAGGAGCGGAAAAAAGTTTGGCAAAGAAGACGATGGATTTGATGCAAAGTCTCGGCATAACGTCACTGTGCTGTCAATTCGAGTTAACAAAAGCTCGCGGTTGACCGAGAGACTTACCACTTTTGATGAGATTATGCGAAACTTTTATCAACTTTTGTTCTGTTCACTGCCGAAGGCGCTTGCTTTCCTGTGTGTCAGTTTTGCCTACAAGTTTCCAGTCGCGACATCAATATTCATTTAGAAGATTAAGATTTTGTCTCTCCTTGCAAAGTCCAATCTCTTTGCTTTAATGTATTTATATCTTGTTGCTCGTCAATCTATCGATCTGCTTTTTAACAAATTTAAATCAACACCTGCGATAAAATTTTTAATTCGCTAAAAATTATTCAATTTTTTTTATTGGAAAACAAGTTTTCAATTTAAAATACTTTTAAAATTTTTAACGAAAATTAAAAACGCGTTAACGAATGATAAAGAGATCGATTTGCGTGTACTTTCCAATGCAAGCTATATTTTCAAAGCTTCGTCGAATGCATTTTTAATCACGTGATTAAAAAGATGTTTCTTCGGTTGTAAAAAAAAAAAAAAAAAAAAAAAAAAAAAAAAAAAAAAAAAAAAAAAAAAAAAAAAAAAACCTCGAAAGCCTATCTTTTTGATAAGCCTGCATTGAAATTAAAGACTTATGACTCTGCGTGGAGACGTTATCCTCTTTGGTCCCTCCAAAGTTAGCTTCCATCAAAATAGCTCTCCAAGAATCAAATTAACTTAATAACTGCCTTATCTGAATTTCGTAGTCCCTTTAGTAGATATCGGTAGTTTCGCATTTCCATCCGACGGTAATGCCAGCCGGCAGATCTGGTAAGCTCATCAGGGTGCCGCTCGGGCTCAGGCCGAGTCTTGCCCTACTCGCACCAACGTGTAATCTCCGAGTGGAATCTCCGAGGCAACGCTAGAGTGGCACACGACTCGGGCCGTCGCCCAGCGACAGCGGTGCATCGGCCATTCCCGGACTCCGATGCGCGCTATATGCGCTACCGCCTGCTCTACTCGAGCACCGCCAAAGCTCTGAGATGGCCGAGAGATGAGGCTGCGGATAGACACGGAGCGAAAGAGGGAGAGAGAACGCGCGAGACTCTAATGGCTCGGATAACTGGCGGACTTGAATTATCCAGTAACCGGAACCGTGGACTAATGATCGTCCCCTCTCCCCCCCCCCCCCACCTCCCTCCTCTTGCGTGTGCTTCGACGTCAAGTACGCTCGAAAGGGTCAAATCGCTTTCTCTCTCTCCCTCTCGCTTACTCTGTCTCTCACTCTTTCTCCGCCTCGATTCGCTTTGCATTGATCTGCCTTACACAACCGCAAACGGTCCGAAATGCCGAGGACGGCCGAGACTACAAAGTCAGCTCTCTCCCTCTCTTTTGACTCGTCATAGTAATTTCTTCCTTTCGACACACAATTACTTTACGCTCGCGCGCTCGAACTCGCTCACTTGCTGGCTCTACGTCCTCGAACCTATTGACAAACGTCTCTCGAAATCCAACGTCATTGATAAACGAGTTCAAAAAGTGCACACTCGATTAATTTTAAAATGCCATCGTCATATTCTGCGAATAATCGAATTACACGATCAAACAGATAATTATTTTCAATATTGAAAAAATATTTGACGTTAAAAAAATGAATAATAAGTTTGGAAATTGAAAAAATGTTTGTTAAAAAATTATAAGATTGAATCGCTTGAATTTTCATTGTACTTCAACGGTTGCTAGGGTAATAACGAAGCTATGATTTTTATAAATATTTTGCTTTTATCAATGATGTTTCTAATGTTTTATTCTCGCTGCTTTATTGTGACTAGATTTCAAAATAGCTCAATATAATTAAAAATATTTCAATCTACGTTGGAGAAAAATGACATAAATAAAACAATCTAAAAAGTCGATGAAATTAGTGTGTAAATATACGAGTAATAGTAATTGAAGTTGAAAATTGAAAGATTGAACTTTTTATAATGTTTACATAATTCCTCAAGAATTTTTTTAGTTTACAAAATTGATAAACAGCCTTACACAAGCTCGCATTAGGATCCTTCAGTTTAATTAATCAAGATTCCGTTTGTTATCCAGCCATCAAAAAGCAATCCCAAGACCATAAGCACATTAGCAAGGTAAACAAGAGGAAGTGTAACGAACGATCTCAGCCCACGTGAGTAAACCTACACGTGAGCCTCAACCCCTTCGTTGATTATGCTCCACGTGAGTTTCTCTAGAAAATCACCCTCTCGCGTCGTTTAGCCTGGGCTTTTACCGAGGAATACGCGAACGCTCGAAAGATGCTATACGAATGAAATTTCCACGCGCTAATTTTTGCCGTAATTAACGATTTGCGGTGCAGAAATTCGACGACTAGAATGACAGTCTATCTAGCTTGGGCGATGGATTAGCAAAACGGCAAAGAGAGAGAGAGAGAGAAAGAGAGAGAGGGAGGATGGTCCGACGATACGCCGGCGGGTTATCCAAGAGAATGGGAATTTGGAAAGCTGATTACGGGGTGTCGGTGGGAGTTAGGTTATGCTGGGGGATTGCGAGAAAAGGGAAATCCGAACTCGCCATAAGGGATGTAGGTACAGCCGGAAATGGACGAGTCGAATTGTCCCCAAGGAACGTTTATTATTACGTCTCTTCTTTTTTTTCGGCTTTATTTTTCACGGCACGCAAAATAAGGCCGAAAGCCAAGCTGCGTACAAATGACGCTTGTGCGTCTCTTCTTACGAGGGAAAAGAAAATGTTGAAGCCGTTTCTCGAATCGTATTGCCTTTGCAGTCTCTTTCTTTCTTTTTCTCTCTCGCTTGATCGCTATTTTTTTATCGTCCCTCTTACATTTTCGCCCTTCTATGTTCTCTCCCTTGTTTTTTCCGCACCTTCGTAAATAAAAAGTATTATTTTAGCTGTTAATCTTTTTCTTAATTTTTCTATAGAAAAAAAGAAAGAAAAAGAGAGCGAGAGATTTGCCTTTACTATGAAGATTTAATAATAGGCCTTTAATTGACTTTCAACATACTCGATAATATGTATGATAAATATGTATGCATAAAAACATTGCCAATTTTTATTTTTCAATACATGAAGCTCTTTTCATTTAGTTCATTTTTATATGATATTTTTAAGTTTTTAGTAAATATGACATTTTGTTCTAGTTGAATAATCAAAACAATTTAAAAAGTAATCCAAATATCATTAAAGTGATACGAAAAAAAGAGCGAAAAGAGAAAAAAATATATCTCCCGTGATGAAATTTAAATGACTTCTTGTTTTTTAAATTATTCAACGAAATAATTTAAATAAGAATTTAAATTGGCTTTGTAAAAATCAAACGTCGAATTTACAGATGCGAAAATATCAAACAAATAGAAGATTTGCGTCGAGATAATTACAAAATTGGATAACGAAATTGGATAAAATTAAATCTGTAATAGAGAATCGAGGAGTCTTTCGTTAGAAAAGTTAGAAAGTGTAAGAGAAGTAAAAAGTTGTAAGGGTTTGCCGTATCTAGAAAGACGACGGTATAACAAGACGGAAATAGCCTCGTCGTCGCAAGAGTCACCGAAGTAAAATCTTGCCTTCGACTAAACAATTCCCTTTTGAAAACGCGGAGAAAGAAAGGGAGTTGGACGAGAGGGTGAAGAAGAAAAGTAGAAGTTGGCTCTTCGCCGCCGTATAGGTAATGCGCCCTTTGAGCAAGAGGATCTCTTATCATCACGCAGCCCGCAAATAGTCCCGGCTCCGTGTACTCGTACTCTCGTACCTGCCTTTGTGAACTTTTTGGTCATTTACGCGCGCACACCCTGTTTTTCTTTCTTTCTTTCTTTCTCTTTTTTTTTTTTTTTGGATACTCCTAAGATCTTTTCTTTCCGCGTTACACTCTCTATTTCCTTCCTCCATAACTGCTTAACTCTTTTGTTCATCTGGGTGTGCTTTGTCCTCTTTGTTTTCTAATACTCGCCGGAAGAGAAAGAAAAAGTCAAAGTACAGACCGCCAACCGACGGGCCGGCAGTGCCTTTCTTTTTCTCCTTCGATTCTTCCATTTTCGATAAACGTCGTCGAATCGCGACGCTAGGTAAGAGAATACGTGATAGAAGGCGATTGTTGTCCTAGACTCGATCAATATCACACTGTCCGCTACACGAATCTTGCCCTTCCTTTCTCTCTCTCTCTCTCTCTCTCTCTCTCGCTTTCTTATTTTGCTCGAGCCGTTATACGCGCTTGTTCCATTCGAGTGAATCCAGCAATATGACAATTGCGATGATTCGACTTTTTCATGCGATTTGCTCGGCTTTTCTGGATAAAGTAATCGAATACCGGCTCCCGAAGTAGACAGACTTTTTACGAGAGACTCCCGGTAAAATCTTCTTCTCTCCTCTTTTTTCTCGTTATATTCCTCAGTTTCGAGATATTTTCCAGATACTTGGATGTCTAGGAGATACTGTGCATGTTTCTCTGTTTTTTCTGCTCTCTAAACGATGGCGCATTTAATACCATCAATAAAGGATAAAATACTTGGGGCTCCCTCTATTTCCAACTCTCTTGATTTTCAGAAATTTTGCGATACGCAAAAAAGTATACAGTCGCGGAATGGAGAAAGAATTAATCCCTCTCAAAGCATCGTTATTTACGAGTTATATGTTACAAGAGCAAACGTACGGGTGCATAACAATGTTCCTGGAAATACAGCGTATATAATTAAACGGTAAAAAGCAATAAACAAAGAAAAGGTCAAACTAAACGAGATGTTAAACAGCGAAAACGGACACGCTTAGGTGGAGAAAAACTCGAAGGCGCGCGCAAACACGCGCGTGTGTATTGTTGCGTCCGCGTGTATGGGTATTTGCGTGTGCGTGCGCGTGTGTATGTGTACAGACGTATCACGAGGAAGGGAATGGGAGACAGGAAGGAAAAGGAGCCTGTTGGGAAAAGCCAGGGCTAGCACGTAGGAGAGGAGAATCAAGCGGGAGATACGACAGTTGCAATAAAAGCAGCCCTCAAGGGCTTTCCGCGGCTACGGCAAATAAATACATCGACCTCATCACATTCTGACGGCGAGTTTTACCCATGGATATCTTTCTCTTTCTTTCTCTCTCTCTCTCGCTCTCTTCCGCTCCCCTCGTCCACACTCCGTGTGTCTCTGTAAACGTCTTTTTATAACATTTCGTTTTTCAAAGAAGTAAGGCCATAGTTTTTAGCATCGACATTGCTGGAGAAAAAACTAAAACATGGAACACAGAAAGAGAGAAAGAAAGAGAAGGAGAGAGAGAGAGAGAGAGAGAGAGAGAGAAAGAGAGAAAGCGAAAATAAAGACATAAAATTGAAAGAAAATGGGTAGAAGTTTACGTTTTATTTTGTCTCTTTTCTTTTTCCCCCGAAACCCTTTGCTCATCCGTTCCCGTTTCTCAACGCGGGAACAACATTTCACGCTGTTATTTATTCTCTCGGTTAGTTGTATTTTTCATTTCTTTTATTTCCACGTTTCAAGTTAGAGGCAGGGGGGCTGGCATCGATTACGGGTCCAGTTTTCAGAAAGGCGTTCCCATGTGCACAGTTTATCCTTTGAACGAGACAAAGAGAGAACGAAGAAAAGATGTTGGAAAAGGCGGGGCAAAAGATGCAAGAACCGACGCTTTTCTCTGAGACAGTATAACGATTGCAGGAGGAGGCAGCGAGCGCCTAAGAAGAAAACTCCGAAAATCCTTTCGAAGAAAACTTTCCCTGTAAAAGTTGTCGTCGTGACCGTTATATTATCGCAGTTTCGCGTACCTGTTCAAGGTGTGGTCTAAAGCCATAAAAATGGATTTTGTACGTTAAAACGGCAACACGCGGTGCATTTTCCCTTTGCCTATTTCTTCAATTTTACCTTTTTCGAATTTTTTTTCAACACAAACATCGATTAAATACAACATTTAAACGTCAATAATTTTAAATTATTTAACGGTACGAAATTCAAATTCAAATTCGTTTCAAAAAGAATCTTTGTTGACAAAACGTATTATTTACTGCACCTAATAAATGTTATTTTTTCTTAAAAAAATATGAAACTTTTGAAAATATGAAATCGTGAATTTTCAAACGTTTATTTTTTTAATAAAAATTTCATAAAAAAATATTAATAATAACAATAAATAAATAAATAAATAAATAAATAAAAATAAAAGTTTTCAAAAAGTTTGTTCGTTCGTTAAAAGTTTGAGTAAGTTTCAAGTTTCAAGTTACAAAACAAAAAAAAAAAAAAAAAAAAAAAAAAAAAAAACAAGAAGAAGAATCGTTTCAACAACTCGAAGTGACTCGCGTGTCGTAGCACGTGAGTTCGTGCTGCGCTAACGTCGAGCCGTGCTTTCTCCCGTTATTATATTCCCTGAGAGCTTGTGCACTTTGTCGGATATGAGATTAACCGACCGAGCGGTGCATTACGTAATCGAGTGATCCGCGATTATCTAATTTCCGTGTTGCGTGTATTGTCAACAAGCGTTACGCTACCGACATTTTTTTTTTTTTTTTTTTTTTTTTTTATCGTTTTAACAATCCCGAGTTTTGTTACCATTAATTTCGCTTTATTGTTTACTCCCTTGTCGCTCGTAATTATCAATTTTCTTTCAATTTTCTTTTTTTTTTTTTTTTTTTTTTATTTTTTAATATTACTTTTCACGCATTTGTCGATATTAATTCAATTACGTAAGTATTCGAATGCAATTCGTATCGAAGTTTGCCGACGATTGGTTATTTATCCTGATTATACAACAAGATTAATCAAAAGAATAAAAAATATAATCGTCGTTGCCAGTACGAATAATACTTTTTAAAAGTTTTTAATTTTTTGACAGCTTTGAAATGAAATCGTAGGCTGTAATTTAAAATAAGCGTAAAAAGTTTTAGCCATAATTTTTTTTTTAATGATTCGAGCGTACTCGGTCACGTTAAACGTATGAAAAAATGATCGAAGGTCCCTTCGTTGACTATTTACACACAAATCCGAGGCGCGAGAGCGCGAGGCGAGAGGAAATTCAGATTCAAATTTTTATCGCGAAACTACATCGCTTCTGGTCTCAAATAGCGGATATCTTTACCACTGGGCTTTCGCCGACTTGCCGGCTGGCTGAGCTCGGGGCAGAAGCAGTGAGAGAGCGAGAACGAAAGCAAGAGGAGCAAGAGGAAGAGAGACGGGTTCCTAGCTCTTTCTCCTAGGGACCTGATCGGGTTTCTCGAAAGTAAGCTGTTTGCAAGTACGAGCTGAAAAGTAAATATTGCCAGAATGTGATCCGCCGGGGTAAATGTTTGCCGACTTGGGTAGTCGAACGCAGACGACGCACGTGTACACCCGCTCCAATAACGACGTGGATGCAGCTACGTTCGCGTACTCGCGTACGTTGTGTGTGTTTATATATATATAAATACACGCGCGTGCGCGCGCACACGAACATGTATATATATATATATATATATATATATATATATATATATATATATATATATAGATAGATAGATAGATAGATAGATAGATAGATAGATAGATAGATATATGTATAGATATTCCGCAACATTTATTCTACAGCTCATTCGTTGCAAACTTCTGATCTGCCCCCTTTAATTTTGTTCGTTCCCTCTGTTAGCTTGCGCAAAATTCTTGCGATACGACAAGAGTTACATTTCAGCGCAGATAAAACTCTATACTTACGGCTCTCTGCGCGATATTCCTGATATCGAAAAATTTCATATTTTCAAAAATTATTTCATTCCTCCGGATATTTGTCAGTTTTAGCGTTATCTTTCTTTTGATAATTGAAAAATTATTTGTCAGAGTAAATTAATTCATCGTTAATTTAAAAATAGTTTTATAATAGTTTGAAACAAAAAATCAATTTGACATTGGTACTTAGATTGAAAAAAAAAAAAAAAAATTAATAATATACTGCTATTTTTATATATGTTTTATCGAAAAAATAATTTACAGAATTTACTTTTAATTAAAATATTTCTCGATAGCGATTTTATAATATAATGCACATCGTGATTTCAAAGACGATATGCCGCTTGTATTGAAGAAATGGAGGATAAATTTATTTGACTTCGAGCTGTAGAAGCAGCAAAATTGCAATTTATTATACGAGGATCCGAGAGAAATGAAAGACGTTTAATGGAGTTTTACATCACGTTTGCCTGAAAGCCGATTCCCTGAGCTTCCATAGAACGAGCCGTCTTCAACTATAAAGCATCGAACGCGATCAATTGAATGCTGTCTCTCCCGGGACGCTACTCGTTACATTAAGGAGCCTTACGATAATAAGCGAAGTCGTATTATACCGGCTTTGTAAGATGAAGAGGAGGCTAAAGAAATGAGAATCGACCCGGTGAAAATGCGAGTTGCGTCTAACCTAACGCGATCTACTCCACTGAGAGAACCAAAGGCCCTCCACCCATTCCCTCCTCCGTGATTCCTTTGTTTAAATTTATTCGGATTCGAGTCAAATGTTTATTACGTTTAACTCTGTAACGTATTTACATGCATCTTAATGTATCCGAGATAACGTTTTGAAATTCCTGCAGGTGATAAACTCCGCGCCGTATTAAAAGCATGTTTATGCTGTACAGGAGTATAAACATGTTCAAACGCTTGTATTTTTTCTCCTTAAGGCGTTATAATGGACATTTTTATAGTCAAACCTAGAAAGACCGAGGTAGCTCGGCTTGAGCAAGATCTTGGTTAAAGCATAAAGAATGTCTGCCGGTTGCTGTCCGTCGAGACCACTAACTTGAATTCTACAGGTTTATACTACTGTCGGCTTGAATAGGTATCTATACTACTCAAAATATTTCCATCTCCGAGATACGTTTTTTTTCTCTTTTTTTTTTTTTTTTTTTTTTATTTTTACCGTGACCTCGTGGATACTTTAACACAGCATTAGTTATACTAAATTTTACGACGTCGCTCAAGAAACTATTTTACCGTTCGTCGTCTGAATTAGGAGACGTCGGTCGACGTTATGTTATTTCACTGACGGATCTGTCGGATGTCATTGAAATATTATCGTGAGTACTCCGTACACCGAATACATATTCGTGAAAAAGATAGATCAAAAAATTGAATATAGAAAAAAGTGACTTTCGCGGTATATTTTATATATATATATATATATATATATATACGCGATAATTTTGTAGAATAATGCTTTTACAAAGACGAGTGACACGAAAGCAACGATGCAAATAATTGCGAGGTCTCTCGTCGAAGAGTCAAGACATGGGTAGAGTTATCCCTCGATAAAGTACCCCAATCCAGGGATAAATTATCTCCTTCTTTGCCTTCTCCTTCTTCCTTCTTCTTTTGCACTTTTAATCGCGAGGAATTTCGCGGGAGGGCTTTTCACTCCTCCCCGGCCTCGAGAGCTGCGTCAAAAGAGCTCGTGCTTAAAATTTGCATAAAGCCGTAAATACAATGTTCCCGGGTCGTCTTCCTGCTTCAGCGCGATGATATGCGCCCGAGCGCTTCCACATCTTTCCATTATATTTGTCCTCGGGTTATCCGGCCGGTTATTAAGTCACTTCACCTCTCCACCGTGGAAATGTATATGCGCGCAGGATGTTTACGCGCGCGCGCGCTCACGAGTCGGGCTTCGGTTATATTTGCCGAAGAAAGTCAAACCCGAGCCCGAGCATTTCGCGTTCTTCGAATACTGCGCCTGGCTCTCTCGCGCTCGCGCGTCCCGGGAAACAATAATATTCCTTTGTTTCATTAGCCGTCGTCGCTCGCGCAAATGGAAACTTAATAGCTACGCCGGGGCGGAGCGAGGTGCGCGACGCGTTATCGCGGCTGTCGTAAAGAATCGAAGGACTAATTAAACGGCAACGAGAAAATTATCGGAGATTATGATTTAAATCATCGTCAATAATTTAAAAACAAAGCAGCCTAGATCCCCGGGGGAGGTCGGGGGTGGGGGGGGGGGAGGATAATTTCCGAATGCAAAAAGAAACCCGCCGCGATGAAATTTTAGATACGCAGCTTCGGTTTTGCCCAAAATTCACGTGCGATTACGTTACGCTTTTAACGAATTTTTAACGTCGCTTTTATTCCCCAAAGGCTTCGGTCGTCGACTCCGGCAGATTCCGTTCGATGCAGAGTTTATGGTCAAATAATAATGTCGCGGGTAGGAGCATCGAATTTCGCGTTCGGCGAAAATCGTTGCGTTTATCTATTCATAGGACGTGCCGTCGTAGCAGTTTGCAAAATCCCATATGCAACCTCCACATTTGCTCGTGAATCAAGCAACACGTTGTCCGTTACATTATATGCATTCTTCGCATTAAAAACGCTCCATTTCATTTTGATAGCGCTCACGGTTATTTTATATATGGAAATTTCTTTTATCAACGAATGCACAGCGCGCATACTGACATTTTTGTTTACATAGCTCGCGTTATTTTGTTTTTTCTTTTTTTTCTCTTTCTGTTTTATCCATTTTCTTTTCTTTTTTTTTTTTTTTGCGCACGGAAATTATTAAATATTCCATTTTACTTTACTGAATAATGTAAAATTAATTGCGTTTGTTTGATTGTTATTCTTTACTCGACGTATTTAAGTTTGCGTTGGATATATTTGAAATGACTATTTACGTTTTAATTAAAATTGGTAAAAGTAGGTAATTATCATATTCCATAATTTTTTGGGTTAACTCGAGCATTGAATTTTTTTAAACGAATCTTTCCTGAGCATTGTACTTATTTCCGGGTAGACCTTTAAACCGATGGCTTCAATTTGAGGTCTTCTGTACGCGTATGGTCTTGATGGCGTAAGGGACGAAGCCAATTATGGTTTGCCAATAAAATTAAAAACTTATTTGATTGACCAATCGCAGGGTGGCTTCGTACACTCTACGATAAAGGCTGCT
Organism: Chalcis sispes; assembly: GCA_949987625.1. Classification (NCBI taxonomy): domain Eukaryota; kingdom Metazoa; phylum Arthropoda; class Insecta; order Hymenoptera; family Chalcididae; genus Chalcis; species Chalcis sispes. The sequence continues at coordinate 7,274,429 of OX465094.1, read as the reverse complement.
CTCGTGCAAAAGACCTCCAAACTTAAAATCATCAGTTTTAGTATTATTACCCCGAAGAAGTGCAATGCTTACGGAACGTGAATTTAAAAAGCCGACAACGACAAATTCTCTTCACGAACGCCTTAAATCCTTTATTACTTTCTCTTAAATGTTCTTGTAATTGAGATTTAGATAAAAGCAAAACCATCGATTGCACCGTAGCTCGAATTTTAATCGCATTGATAAAAAATTTCGCGCAACGACGAGGAATTCATAATGAAGAAATGCGTCGTCCGGTAATCGCTTCGTCTTAATCGAAGCGAGTTCGTCGTCTCGATTATCTCTCGATAGATTTATCGATTGAACTTGTTTTTCCGAAGGAATCGTAACGGAGTCACTCGCATGCAAAATGTCGCGAAGCAGGTCGAGAGGATGTAGCCCGCGGTGGCATGGGAAGGGGCTCAGGGAAAAGCTTCTCCACGGTATATCAGATATGCAAGGAGCGACGCCACGATCATAAATCAATTTGTATCCCCCAACCGTAATACGTTAATAATTCATGCTTGGACTAACGCGCTGCCGAGGATAGCGCCATGTGAGCCTTGATACCCGCAGACTGGCTCTTGAAAAATAAATGCTAAGAAGGCAATTATTTCACTACATATATATATACGTTACAACACATATAAATAAACGCATATGAATCGAGAAAACCTTGACTTTCAAAAAAATAATTTGTTGTATCTTGAAAAAGCAATTTTTCGTTAATATTTTTACAATTAATCAATATATATTTATAATATTAAATAACTATACATATTAACTATCGTATATTAAATTTTATTACAATTTCGCAAAGAATTTGAAAAAATTCTTTTATAAAATATTGCTATGTAAATTTTAAAAAGTAAATATTTTCATAATATTATAATATTATGTATACTAGTAGTAGATAGTAAATTTAGATAATTAAATAATAAATATATTTGAATACTAAAATTTATCATCTGCATATTATAGAACAATATATTTAAACTGTGTTTTATGTGAAATTTGACTGTATTAATCATCTTGTTTATTCGTTTTTTTGTCGTCAATTTAATTGAATAAAATTTTTCCTTAAGAATTATACTTACGAGTATTTTATATATAAGTATTTTCTTTCAATTGAGTTTACATTGATTTATAAATCAAATATTGATATCTATTAAAATTTTTTGAATTGAAATCGTACATTATACAAACAAAACATTCATTTTTATTCTTCATTAAAATATCAATTAACGTTGAAAATAATAACGAACGGGTCCTTAAAAAATGTATTAGCTTACAAGGGTTGGATTATTTTTATTTTATCTAAATTTAAAATTAATATTTTTTATTTCATTTTGCACATTTCAAGTTTAATTTCCGATTTTGATAAAGAGGAAAACATCGGTCGTTGAAAAAGCATGTTTCTGTTAGATTAGAATTTGTGTCAAATGTTAAAAAAATAATACCAATAGATAGGAAAGAAAAAGGAAGATTGAAAAAACTTTATTCTCTGTTTTTTTTTTTTTTTTTTTGTTTTTTTTTTTTTTTTTTTTTTTTCCAAACGAAAAATATCGAATCGGAGGTTGAAATAGGCTCGCATTATTTTTCACGCGGAGCGTAAGATCGCGGTAATTAACTGCACGACTGGAGCAACGAGGAAGAGCCGTCCATATAGCGTGTCAAGTGCTCTATCGGGCGCAAAAAGTACAGGCTTCGATCGAAAAGCTTGACATGCGCGATGGGATTTTCCCTTTTTTTTTTTTCCTGCCCTTAATGTATTTTGTTTCCGGAAAATTCACCGACGGCGGTATCACGAATTTCGTAAAAAAAAAAAAACTTGGTATATTTACTTCGCGTATAAATTCGCTCTGAAATAACTTTTTTAATCCACATTAATTTATTTATCTTTTAGTTCTCATAATATTGAAACTGCTCTATGTATTTATATCAGTTTATTATAAATGTTATTCGATGTTGTTGAAATTTTTTTTGATGTTTTCTAGATTTTTAACCTAATTCGCGATAATCAAAGGATTTTTATTTATTCATTTATTTTCAAACAAAATAGTGATATTGCAATCAAATTTTGCTTTAAATTTTTTTTTTAAATTCGGAAATAAGACTTATCATATATACAAGTGGTTAAGTACACTTTCGACTATATAATTTTTGAAATTTAATTAACTATAAATTTTGATTAAACTTTTGCAAAATTGTCAATTAATACTATAGGGGCTACAAGGGTTCATCGTCAAAATTGAACAAAAAAATTAAAAAAAAAAGTGAAATTGCAAGTTTGAAATTTTTAAATTTTAAATAAAAAAAAAAAAAAAAAAAAAAAAGAAAAAAAGAGGAAAATTAAAATAAAACAAAAAGTTGATCGCAATTATAACCCAAATAAATATTCGATAGAGACGAGTTAATCGTTAATCGTACGTGTAAATATCGGAAATAAGCGAAAAATGCATCCTGCGATTTGAATTTTTCGCGCAAGGAATCGCTTAAGCAGCAAAGTGGATACACACAAAACGAAAGAGTATAAGATTACTTTTGACGAGAGGACGAGCAAACAAACTCGCGGAGGGCGACCTTCGTGTTTCGGTGGCTCGCTCTCGAGAGTTGACTTAAATATAGAAACATAGATGCCCCGAATTTTGCGTTTGTTCTACAAGCAGAAACTAATAAATTAGTTTGTTTGAGTGGCTTTGTTCCAGGGTAAAGTCTCTACCATTTACGGAGTGGGCGCACGCGCGCGCGCGTAGGTCTTCTCATTTGTGAAATTTCCGGCATGCGCAATCAAACGTCCACTGTGACCAAAAGCTACTTCACAAAGAATAATTTTGCAAATTAAATCAACGCGCGAATAAACTACGTATTTTTATTTAAAACTAAATTTACTCGAATAATTACAAAATTAGCGCTTTTCGTACTCATTCGTTAATTATTTTATTTTTTAAATTGAAGACAATCGTAGGTTTTTTTTTTTTTTTTTTTTTTTTTTTTTTCTTTATAAAAAGACAAAAACAAAACCTTTTTAATCTTAAAGGCGAAACAAAACATTCTAAAATTCTTTTATTTATAAGGATGAATCATTAATTTCCCTATCTCTTTTAATTGCCTCTGGCGTACATCCGAATTATTCAACGTTAATTTGGAACAGAATTCGCGAGTAATTTTGAATTTTAGAGAAGGAGATCCTTTGCCCGATGAACCGCATTTATTTAAAAAATGAGTTCAATCAAGAGCGTTCGGAAAATCGGCAATGTCGTATAAAAGCTGAATTTCTCCTAGAATGGAATTAGTTGAATCAACGAAATTCTCGGCGAATATTCACCGACCGCGTGCTTTTTCTCTCACTTTCTCTCTCTCTCTCTCTCTCTCTCTTTCTTCTTCTCTATCTTTCTATCGCTAACCCCCTCCTAGCAAGTAAAGGGAGGGAGAGCAGCGCCAGAAAACTTGGCTCACGGATTTCTCAAAGCTTCCTCGCGCTATTTGGCCGAATGTGGCGCGCGACGCTTCTGCTGGATTATTGGAAATTGAGAGAGAGAGAGAGAGAGAGAGAGAGAGAGAGAGATAGGGAGAGAGAGAGGAGGGGGGAGACCTGACCGTACGAAATGCGCCACAACTCGCATTAAAATTAAATCGCGAAGAAAGCCTTTGATCGCTCGCGCGTGTTGCAAAGTCGTAAATCGAGCGCTTGTCCAATTTTTTTTTTTTTTTTTTTTTACGAGATATTACTTCTTTTTTTTTTATTTGTTTATAATTTTTAAAAGATAATCGACGGCGCAGAAAAATCCGTCGCGCAATATCGTTGAAATTTATTTTTATTTTACCTCGCGAGTTTCCAATCGCTTTTGCATTAATAAATTTTAATGAATATTATTATATTTGAAATTTGAACTAGTATTTATCGTGACATTTTATAAATAATTTAAATATATTTATCGAGCATTCATTAAATTTTAAGTTAAAAATATATATTTAATTAATATGTATATTTGATAAATCAATATAAAATTATGATTATTATATCTCGTTGTTGATGTACCTATCAAAAACAAATTTTTGCAATATTATAATTTTAAATTTAATTAATTTGTGAATTGAACACATTGATAATTATTTCAAACTTCATTAAATTCATCAATACTAGAATTAATAATTTTTAATCATCAAGACGAATGTAATTAAATCTTTGAATAATAAAATCGAAAGATATTTTTATATCATAAAGTACGAAAATATACATCGCATTTATAAATTTTATAAATATATATATGTTCATATATTTAATCAAGGACTTGAGATCTTATCTCATTTTTTAATTAAACATAAATTTGATAACCAATAAAAGAAATATGAGGTTTTTCAATTATAGCTGATGTGTGCAAGTTTATTAATAGAATCGAAATATATAAGGTTCGAGCGTCGCTATCTGCCTCGTAGACTTCTTTTGCAACGATCGGTTTTCTACAAGATCGAGAAGTGGCATACATGCAGCTGTTCAGTCTCCGGGAATTATAGGCGATTGGTACCAAATATGAAAGATTTTCGTTATTTGGTGGTTCGCTGCTTCTTGCCTTCTCTCTCTCCCTCTCTCTCTCTCTCTCTCTCTCTCTCTCTCTCTCTCTTTCTTTTCTAATCGAAGCTCGATCGGATCGCTGAAAAACTTTTTCGAATCGGAAAATCCACGGCTAGACGAAAAAGAAGGAAAAGAAGAAAAGCATCGTTTGTTCATTCGCCTTAAGAAATCCCATACGTCGATCCGTCGATTCGTCGATTTTCCAATACAGCGGCAAGGAAAATGGGAGGAGGGACTACATAAACGGTATACGAACACGGCGATACGTCGTCGCCCATATCGTGAAGCGCGAGCTAGCGAGGAGTTATGAGGGAACGCTTTTCCATTCTCGCGCTCGTAAACTTGTTTACCCTTGTCTGTAAACGTCACCGTACGAGCGCAAGCGGGTGTCGAATTTTTGTTAAAAAACAAACGACGGCGCGAGCGAAAATCTCGACGTAAAAATGTTTGACGCCACCGAGTCAAATTGCTCGAAAGCAAAAAGAAAAAAAAAAAAAAAAAAAAAAAGGAAAAAAAAAGAACGAAAGAAAGAAATCCCTCGCGCGGTTTACCTAAATCTATACGTCGACGTTTTATGCGACAAGCGCAATAAGTATAAACCGCAATCCCCGAGAATTTCAATAAAGCGATAGTCGATGAATGAAATATCTTTCGTCCATTCCAACCTCTATAAGCTCCTGTATTTTCAACATCGAATTTAAATGCTTTCATAAAGACAAAACTGCCGCTGGTTCGGTTATACCGCCAAGATTAGCGTAGATCGAGGACACCGGCATCCTGTAAATATAAAGAGAAAAGCTCGCGCGCAGAGTCAGCAAATCAAGTTAAAACGTATCGCGTATCATTGGCTTGGCTTTTTAATTCACAATAGATTCGCAAAATATTGCCAAGCGAGAGAGAAAAATTTTGGCAGCTCGAGTCTGAAAATTTTTCAACGAGACTGCAGCACACAAAGCTAATGCAATTTCGTCAATTTTTGGCAGAGCCGCGCACCGAGCGCATCGTCCCGGGTAAAGAACGAAGGGATGTCGTTTCCGAGCTTCGTTCTCGTTCTCTCGCACGAGTTGCAGACGCGCGGACGAGCTCGTCGTCACCGGGAGACGACCCTATATAGGCGAGAGTAGAAATATAACGAGGAAAGAACCAAGCGATCGAGCGTCTGACTCCAAGTTCGCGCCTGTAAATTCTCCGCTGAGTCAGGCCGGCGACGATACTGCCGCGGCCTGTACCTCGATTGCGGCGATAATCGACTGCCAACGCAATCGCTGGCCAAGATCATCCCGCGAAATATTTAACCGTATCTTTGCTATTACATTTTTCCTTATTCGATATTAAATTTTACGCTTTGCTCTTTTAAGTTTTTCCCGCTACTCCGATACTTACTCGGCTGCTTACAAGACGCGAGTTTGTAATACCGAAGAATTCACTAGTTATATATATATATATTTATATACATACATATTGTAATGTAATTTTAAAATCTAATAATTTCCAGTATAGTCGTTTAATCTCACATAAGAAACATTTTTAAATCAATAAAAAATTTCTCCGTTAATACTAATAACGTCTCAATATCTAAATGAATTTTCTCACCAATACTTTTGACGCCAATAAAAGATATAAATTTCAAAGAAAATAATTTTTATACGAATACCTAAAAAATCTTCACGTATACGTATGCTTGTCCATTTCCTAATTCCGCTTTAGACTGTAAATATCTAAAAGCGATTCTGAAGTGCGTACTATATTAAAATAATTAGGAAATAAATTTGATTTTAAAAAAACTAACTCAGACATTTTGCTGTTGAACGAAAAAGTCTTGTTTGTATATAAAAATCAATATAAAAAAAATAACTCATTTAAATTAAATTTTTTAATGTTCCTTGTTTATAATTAATCAATAAAGTAGTGTTTTTAAAAAATTTCTTTGTAAAGTTTATTTTAATGTAAACAAACGACTTTAGCAATTTTTATCAATAACAACGACTGCCTCGTCTAACTTGATCAGATGCATAAAGTAACCCCAAATTTAACGAGCGAATAAACATTGCCGTTCGACTTTGGATTACTCACCGGTGACCTTGATGTGGTAAGGCAGTTGAGCTCTCCACGTATCTTGCATCTTGCGGTCGGGCGCGACACATCGATACTCGCCGGCCTCTTGATACACTACCCTGCTGATTGCCAACGGCCCTGGCCCTCCGACCGGATTCATGTTTGGCCCATGACCCCAGCAGCCTCCGTCGCATTCCAGCGTTACGGCGCCACCTATTTGCACTTCCATCTTCCTAGAGTCCGTCGCTTCGCCGTTCAGCGCTTCGGCCTCGGTTTCAATTTTTGGATCGTCTGCGCAATTGTGTCATCGAATTAGTTTATCATTGTTATTAATTTATTAATAATACTTTATTTAAACAATAACAAAGCTAAAGGATTTTCGTATAGGCGCAAAAAAAAAAAAAAAAAAAAAAAAAAAAAAAACCGAATGGGAAATTTGATTTACGAAGCTAAGCACGGGTTATTCAGAGAGTACACCAAAGCGCGGTAAAAATAAAATAAGTCAAGTTTAACGAGGAAATACATTTTAGGAGTATTGAGCAGCAAGCTTCGCGGAAGAAGAACTACCGGAAGGATCGGTCGATGGACTCGTAACCTATGCAGAGGCATTTTTTGTAGGTGTATACGTGTATATGTAGGTCATAAAGAGCTACGGCGTCGAGCGACCGGAACACACGATGCCTTCCCTCCTCCCCCTACCCCCCTCCCTCCCCCTTCGAACGATTTATGTATCAATTTGTACACCGAATCTTTTCTATGGATAACCCGCGTATACGCAGATACGTACTCCTTCTTAAATTCTTCTAACACGCGCGTTTCGCTTATCGCGTCCAACTTTTCGAATGAAATATAATCGAATAAAAAAAATTTTATCGTTTCGCGATTTTAATATACGTAATATGCATCTTTTTTTTTTTTTTTTTTTTTGAAAGACATTCGCGCAGTTGTTACGTATATATTTTACGCTGCAATAGGTCGCTCGGATACACCTTTTTCCGACGTGAGCGCATACGTGGAAAGACAGACGTATCATTCGAGGATAAACTTTCCAGCGAAACTTCGTCACCCGGTCGGAAGCGAAAAAGCAAGGGAAGTAAGCAACTCGGCTGCTCTTTATACAAACTTACTTGCTCGCTTGTTCGCTTTCGGAAAAGTTTACTACGATGAGAATATCGTAAATAATTTCGTTGCTGATAAAAATATTTATATACATATTAAGTTGGTAAAATTTTCGTCAATAAAATTTATTTCATTTTACGGGGAAAATAAAAAGCTCAAGCGATTCAAATTAAGCCACTTTCAAGATTTACTCTAGAATTTTTATATTTGACAATCAACTCGCCGGTCTATCGAAGGCAACGTCACGTAGCGCGGATAAATTTTTTTCCTCGAATATAACGTTGAAAAATAAGTAACAGCTTCTCCGCGACGACTTTTCCCGCCCCCTGCATTATCCCGTTAAAATACGGGCAATTTACTAGGGTGACTTACCCATTCCCATTTTCATGCTCGAAATGGGCTTTTACAAAAAGACGAAGCACGATTGGCCAAGTTGACGCGAAACAGAAGGAATGAATGTAATTTAATTGGTTGAAAAGCGGGAAAATTTTTGAACGCTCCCGAGCAATTCAGGAAAATAACGGCGATTAGTTTAACGAGTTTTCCCATCGAAAAGTTGGCATCACACGTAAGTCCGATTACAGAATTACACTTGGAATTAGATTTCGCGCGGGGCGCGCGGAGTCATAGCGCGCTCGCGCGACGCGCTGACGTCAATACGAGCCGGAAACCACAGTCATTTGTCAGGGACGGAAGCCAACGAGCTGCGCGGAAATTACCAGCACACCGTCGCGAAAATTTGCAAATTTCCTATCCTATCCCAGAGCCATGTTTGATCTTAGAAATAGCAAGCCACTATCCTATCGATAGTTTGAAACGAACGACACTCGCTCGCCAAATCCCTTCCTCGCGCCCCATAATAATTTATCAATTAACAGTCGATTGTCGATACTCACCGATTTTTTCAAAATTTAACCCAAAAAAACTTTTGCCTCGATAATAATTCCGTTGAAACTTGAGATGAGATTAAAACGGTTTTAATACATGACGGAAAAATCAAAAGTATGTATAAAAATTAAGCGCAATAATCGCAAAAATCTCTTTCGAAATTCTCTTAATAAGTAACAATTATAATTTTAGTTGGTAATTCAGGCGAATATCTTCATAATAGTAAGTTATGAGGTTAAATAATTCCTCCTTAATCTCTCTACTCGAGTGGACTTGGTTCTTGCGAACATACGTTATTAACTTGGAACAGGATAGATATTGGCTTAATAATTTTAGCAGAAAGTTATCGTTCATGGCTCACTTATTATTGAATACCGATCATTCATTTATAAACAAATGTATACGTAACGAAGCCAAAGCGGAAAAAAAAACTGCAAATAAAAGGCGCAAGGTGTTCCCTTCTAATTAAATGTGCTCAACGATTTGAGAAATGGACATCGGCTCATTAACAGCGGATCATAGATTTATACCGTCCCTTCGTCTGCGGCGTTTCTCTGGAAATTGTGGACGTAAGCGGTATGCGGCGCGCACATCTCCCGCGGGCTCCGCGCGTTTGCTCGCGAAGCCCGGGGCTTCCGGAAACTAATCTCCGCGCAATTTAGATGGGACGGGATGAGCTATTAAGCCGGTCCGGTACTCCGCGCGGCGCGTGGATTCATCGATGGAATGCTGGCTAGCTCTGTATTACAATCTCCATCTACAGAATGATAACTTATCGGATAACGTCATGCCGATGCGGTTAAGCGAAGCGAAGCGCATCGAAGATCTTGCATCGGTATTCGCTCGCGCGTTTTACCGCGAGCAGTATCTCGCATAATCGCGCTTGTAACTTTTTTAAATTTTTAATTCGCGCAACGGCGATCGATAAGCTCGAGAAATTTTTTTCGAGTACCTCGTTGAAAGTTAATAATTTTATTTTTAAACGAGAAATACATAAAACGCCACACAAAGTGAAAGGACGACTAATTGAAAATTTTTATCGTCAATTTTATTATCTTAGCGATTTTGAGATGGATATTGTATATTTTTCTTTCTAGATAAGATTTTACCGATAATAATCAGCTTTAATAAAGTATCATGAGAAAAGATGATAAAATGAGAGAGCTACATTATGGAAATGTTCAGTTAAACGGTAAAATAATAAGCGAAATTTAAAAGAGCTTTCTTCGACTCATCGGCTCTCTTACTTTATCGCGCAAGTTAATTAAGTCGTGTTTTTATGGCTCAATCGCGCGGCGACTCGATCTAATATCATCCAATGAGTTGGTTGTAAATAAAGTTCCAAGAGACGCGCTCGTCCTTTCAAAAAGTCTTCGTCAATAAGGTCGCCGTCGCACCGGTGCAAGGCCGGCTTTGACGAAAAAAAAACAAAAAAAAAACAAAAAAAAAAGGATAACGGACGCGGCTCGCAGAAAGGAGGTATAGCGGGTTTTGGGCTAAAGAGTTGTAGGGAGGGGGGAGAAAGTGGAGAGAGAGAGAGAGAGAGGATTACTTACAACGCACGTAGAGGAAGTAGCCGATGCTCGTGAATATGCCGAGCATGTGTCGCGTGTAGCATTTGTACCAGCCGCTCTCGGCCCGGGTGATCTTGGTAAAGTTCAACCATCCGTCGCACTGCTCCACCGGGGGCGGCCCATTGTCTGAAACAAAAACAGAAGGGGTTAGCGCTTTCGCTCTGTTGCGCGCCCGGCCGATCCCGAACTTCTCTCCCAATGCCTCGGAATAACCTCGCTAACCGCATATCCGCTCGCCCGATAACGATCCATTTCGTCTTTTCGACGATATTTTTCTCCCCGTTATTGCCTCTCGCTTTACGAAAATTTATTTTTCCTTGCGCGCGTTTATCCGACCTTACCGAGTCCAACCTTATAAACTGTCGCGGGAGAACAGACGTTCATTCGTAATAAATTCACAGAGCTATTCAAAATTTTCATACAATCTGATGTGTAAAGAGTTATTGTCAAAATACGAAAGGGCAGGTGAATTATAAACTTTGTTGAAATATTGCGTTATCGTGTGTGCCTTTTGATTAATAATCTTCCATTTTAAATATTTAATTAATTAACATTTGTATTAATTCGCTCTTAAAAGCAAAAATTAATTTGTTCTCTGAATAATTTTAACGAAAGTTTACCCAAAGGATTCTATTTACATTAAGGTTAGAGGGCGCACAGGATGTCATCGTATTGTCAGTAAAATCGTATTGTACGACGGCGCAGCCAAAGAGGACGACATTTCCGGAGATAGTACTAGAAACTTGCATTGAGGAATTCCGTAACTTGAGCGGAAAACAAACAACATGCAACCGCTAAATCGCTTTAAAAGAACTTTGCTATATGGCACAGCAAAATGAGGTACGATAAACAATTGTTTGTACATTAAAAATTTAAATAAGTTTTATTTTTATCTATAAACTTTATATCATAAAAGTAAAGAAATAAACTATATATGTAAAAAGTGAAAAAATGGATTTTTTATTTTTTTTACATTATTACGTTGATACAAATCGATTTTTATTTGGAATAGGAATGAGTTGTGATAATAATGACTTTTATGTTTTGCGTTTTTTTAATAAAAAAGATATTTATTTGTTTGTTTAAAAAATTCAATTAGTCACTGTTAGTGTTAGAATATATATATATATATATATATATATATATATATATATATATATATATATATATATATATATATCATATATTTCCTAAAACGAATGAAAAAATGCATTTATTGAAATTAATATATACTACGATCAAAGTAGCGAAGAGGATATTGAAAAATCACGATTGCATCGAAAGAAAACGTCACTCAATATAACTACTCAACTACTTTATTATTGATTTGTTCAATAAAAATGAGTATTTTTTTTTATTAAAAAAATTTGGCGATTTCGTTTTTTTTTTTTTTTTTTTTATTTTTTTATTTACGATCAAAAAAAGTAATTTTTTATTCGTAAAATAATTAAAAAGATAAAAGCACGCTTATAAAATAAGAGGCGAGATAGAAGAAAATTAATAAATAAGAATCAGGAAGAGAATAATAGTTTTTTTGCAAGCGCGCGTTGTCATTTTAAAGTACTAGTAAATTTGCCATTAATGAAAGTCGTTATATTCATTGGGAGAGAGTAGCTTCAGCCCCGCGCGAGAAGCGGTATAACTTTTTTAATATTTTTATCGCGCGCTTTATACTTTGCTCTTCAGTCTCGTCGCGCGATAGACGCGCCGACGCTCGCTCACTCTTTATCTCTCTCTCTCTCTCTCTCTTTCTCTCTTTCTCGCAAGCTCCGAAGGTGCTTTTAGCACTTTGTTTAATGTAATAATGAACGTTACGTAATTAGGACAAGGGTCTGCGATTCCATTGACGTTATCCTTTCAGGTATCTAACCGTTCGATGCTCGGGAACGGAAGGTAATCTCCTTATCGTACGTAATTACTCATCTTATATAATGGAAGCGCGCCGCGACCAACTTAAAGAGGGAAAGAAAGAGAAAACAGCGTGGTTTTGTTACTTTATATCGTCGGTAGCTATATATACCGGCGCGCCTCGCTTACTTTTGATTTTCAACGAATAATCGGGTTCTCGTGCGCGCTCGCGCCGCGCTTTTTGACGCTATACTTCAAAAGATAAAATGTCAAATATCTTCCCGACACTCTTATCGTTTTTCTTTTCTCCCGCTTCTCCACTCCATTCTACGGCCGTTTCTTTTCCTCTTTATCGAAGACAAATCATCGAGTACGCCCGTCGTTCATCGCATAAATCGCCGAAGAAAAATTAAAGTTTTTAATTAAGCGAGACATAAGCCAAACTAATTTACCTCGGAAAATTACACAAACGAGCAACAAAAGTCGCACGGCGATTTGTTTTATGAATCGACATGCGTTTAAAAGTGACGAAAAAAAAAAAAAAATAATCTTACCCAAAGAATCCGATAACTTTAGAATTTTTAATTTAGTCAAATAATGAGCTCGAATTCCAGCAGACTCGAGAGTATGCACACGCGGAAAAGCAAAAGAAGAAAGGAGGAGAGAATAAACGAAAAGATTTTCTTAGGAAATTGATATTTGAAAATCGATATTTGATGACGTGTATATATTATTTAAACAATGAGTTGAATAAGAGAAAAAAGGACGATAATCGAGCCGTTGGTTTTATTCCCTTGTCATTACTCCATTCATTTTAAAAAGAGATAGATATGGGTCTCGAATGATACTCTCTACCTATATCATTCGGGAGAAGCCATTGGGATGCAAACGCTGGAGCTTCCTCGTTCGATAGAATTTACAGTACGATGCGTCTTCGATAGACGTTTTTCTCTCGAGCGGTACATTTCGTTCTCGCGCCGCCGACCTCCCAATGGAAGGCGAGCAACGAAAGAGAGAGGGCCAACGATGTAGGACATGCGCGTACGACTGAGAACGAAAACTCGCACGGACGATTACAAGAAATATGCTTACAAGAGGAAAAGCGCTACAATAAAGGCGTACGTTTAACAAAGAAAAAAAAAAAAAAAAAAAGCTAATTTAAAAATCAACTGACGTTCGAGACGAATAAAAAAGTAAAACGAAGCAAGGATAGATTTTTCGTCGCTTCACGTTAACGCATCGCGTGAAACACGAGAGAGAAAGAAAGAGAGAGAGAGAGAGAGAGAGAGAAAAAAAGAGTTTGAGAGAACAAGGGATCTTGAGTTAAATTTCGCAAGGTCCAAATGTGGGTTAATGTTGCTCCTTTTCAACGGACAAAAGGCTTTTATCAAAAGCGTACTTGCGATTTAGACGTGCAACCGAGCGAGGTAAATCCTCGTTTATTTTTCACCTCGTTCTTTTCTTTTCGTTTCTCTTCTTCGCTTCTTTTCATTCTTACAATTCACGTACGACGTTCGTTATTAATTCGCAAGTAACTCGATGCTCGTTTACCGTATAGGTGTTAAATTCTATTTGCGTTGCAATTTAATAAGAAATCAAAATCTGAATGATATAAATTGAGTTTCCGTGCTTGAAAATTATCAAGCGATTGCGATATTATTGCGATTGATAATCAAACTCAAAATATAAATGTACAGCGAGCGATAAAACTAAACGAAGGGCTGCGAAAAACAAACAAAGCGCGAACGATAATATTGAGATTTAAAGGTATCTTGCATCAACGGTGCCACAGTTTTTTCTAACTCTTTCAAAATCGTTCTACTTTTCTTTCATGATATAAAAGAGGCCGGTAATATTATCACAAAGAGGTCAAACGAAAAAACTTAATTTTAATATTTTTGTAGAAAATACAATTTTATTATTAAACCTTTTTGATTTTTAATTCATTATTTATGTAAAATAACGCCAAAAAAAAAAGAAATAATAATAATAATAATAATAATAATAATAATTTTATATTTTATATTTTGAATAAAATATAAATTTTATTAAAATTTATGGTCAAAAAAAGCTTTTAAATTATTATCTTTAAAGTTTTTAACTAGGTGATGCGTAGCAAGTGATGCGCTCAATAATGTTTTGCATTCGCGAACAAATAGTTATTTTAAATAATAGAAATTGTATATATTACGTTCTTTAACTTTTAAAACAATTTGTAATATTAGCAAATCTTAAACAAGAAATATATATTTTAAAATTAATTTTAATACAAATTTTATGTAGTAGTTGTTGATCTTTTAATGAAAAGTATTGAAATCAATTTTTTTTTTAGACTTGTCATAAAATAAAAGAAAATAAAATTTATTTCGTTTCGTTGTTACTTTTAGAAAATTAAAAAATTAATTATCTTTTACATAATCGCGAAATTTATTCTAATCCGACAGTATTACTTAGTAAAATCGCATATTTCGATTTAAGTTCATGGCTCGGCTGACGCTATGTTTACGTTAATTAAATTACCAGTACGTGAACCTAACGTTAAGCACGCCGATCAGATAGGACTCATGGTTTGGATATGCATACGTAGAATATACATAGTATTTGCATTTCTGCATTTGTGAATAATACGTTTAAATACTCCTTACACGTTTTTCTAAATTTTAACATTTTAAAGATAGTGGGTAAGTATTTTTGAATTTGTGATAAAATTTATAACGTTTCAGCAAAATTGATAGATTTTTCGTTTTGACTTTACAAATAAATTTGCTTTTCTATAAAGAAACTCTTCCTATTTTATAATATATTTTGAATACGTACATGATAAATTAAAAAATCTAAAAATTTAAACAAATATGTATTTAATTCTGAGAGTTTCTCTTTTACTTTAAATTAAAGCATTTTATAAGAGTATATTTGCATCGTTTTAAAATAATCTTCAAGTCAATAAAATTTTCAAAAATTTTAAGCATGTTTATAAAATTATAAATTATAATATTACCTCGTTGCCATATTGGGGCACTCGATGGATTACTGTCTACTTCACACTTCAAACTGACGGACATCCCTTCAATTATTGGATTTCCAAAGCCTGGTAAGCGCGTTATCGCAAAAGATGGAGTGTCTGTGAAGGAAAAATACAAAAAAAAAAAAAAACATTAATGAGAAGTATATTTAACCCCGCAGAAATTTAATATTTTAATATAATATATGGAATAATAGAATTTAATAGACAATGGTGATTGGTCGATATCGTTTTTAAATGAATGAGTATCTTTATATATATATATATATATTTTGATTAAAAAACAAAATCTACATAATTGAATATTATTCATTTAAATCTTATTGACTATCGGTATACATCAATCGATCAATGTGAATTCGTAGGTATTGACAGGTGTATTATTTAATCTATTTTTGTTTAAAATAACTAAAATGCTTTTTTTTATAAAAATATAAAATCTTTAATTAAATGTCACTTTGATATAAGTTATAAATGAATGGTAAAAAATTATTTTGCAGGATTTCTGGACGAATAATAATCGTAAAAGTTTCTATAATTTGTCAAGGCAGTAAGAAATAATTTTTTTAAAAACAAAATTTAAATACCGAGCTTGATTAGTAAACAAGTTCGCAGCTTAACCGGATAAGCAACGAGCAGCGAGGCCAAAAAAATCCAGCGCCGTTACGAGCCAAAACATTTCTATTCGCGTAATAAGGATACGACGTCGCAGCGCAGAGGCAAAAGAATAAATTTGGAGATAGACTCGTCGTCGGTGGTCGGATAAGGAGCACCGGCTAAAAGAGGCTCGAACTCCCTAGACTACGGTATCTCCAAGTTATTCGCTGGACTATAATAGTGCAGAGACAATGCAAGCTTAATGAAAGCTGCATTTCTCCTTTCTCTCTCTCTCCCTCTCTCTCTCTCTCTCTCTCTTACTCCCTTCCTGCTCCTGCCCCTCTCTGGCTTTTCCTAGCCGTGGAAGTGATGCAGGCGCGCGACGTAAACACCATACAAAGCGAACAATACGAGGATGCTGAAGTGCCCCACAGACCTCGATCGCCTAATGAGAGCTTTAAAGCTTCTGTCCCACCCCTGTCTCTTCGGCGTCGTCGGTGCCGTCGTTCCCGCCTACTCCTCTACCGCCAGCTATTTCTCTTCTCCCTTTGAATATCCTATTTTCATTTGGCGGCAAGCCAGTAAATAGTTCCAACGCTGGCATTGTGTTCGCGCGAGCTCGCATCACTTGCCATCGGAAATATCGCGCGCGACGAGTGCCTTGACGCGCTTTCCTCCTCCTCCTCCTCCTCCTACCACCTCCCCCAACCCCCGCTCCCGTTTGCTCGACTCCTGTTTAGTAGATGCTTAAGCTAAACTGCGCGCCCGCCGCCGCGATTAAGGAGGACTTGTCAAAAATGATATATTCGCCCTGGAAAAATTATCATTTCGTTCAAATATTCATCAGACGGAGCTGCACATGAGCTACGATTTCGCGTTTAATGCTTCATCCGTTATACGATAAAATTTTATTTGGCTACTTATTATATTCAATAATAGTTTGTATTGATTTTGATCTTTTGAAGCTTACAATTTTCACACAAATTATTCCACCGTAACTTTGTAAATAATTCATTTAAATTTAATCAAACGATAATAATGTTAAAAATTTAATTCTAAAAATAAATGTCGTTACAAAAATTTTTTTTTATTACTGAATTTAAAAAATTTTGCGACAATAAATTCCTAAATAATTACATAATTAACATTTGCTACAATTATTACGTTATTGGCAAAGTTATTAGAATTTAAAAAATTAAAAATGATTCGCGAAAAACAAAAATTACCGACTATTTTATCGAATTTACGTATACGAAAGCAACTGGCACTCTTAAAGACGGCTTTAAAATTTTTGGAAAAGCTGTAATCGCGAGAGCACCGCCTCACAGTCTCTAAAATTTGATCCGTTCACGATGAATACAGGGTAAATTGTTTTCTCGAGCGAGAGAGCAGAAATAATTAAGATGCGACAATTAGAGTCGAGAAATCGTTTAACTCCATACGTACTATCAAGAAGTAATAACGATTCACGGTATATACAAAATGTTCACTCCGCGGGATTACAGCAATTTTCTCTAATTAATCAAGTCATCCATTCTCGATTGCGCATAAACGAGGTGGCAGGGACAATTACAGCTGTCTGAAACAGGGGCAAATGAAAATCCATAAGAGGCTCGAAAGAGGCACGTTAACAAGCGAGGAGAAAAAAAAACGCGGCAGACCGAGAGCTGAAAACCGAAAGAATAAATTGCAAAAGATAGGGCCGAGAGAGAGAGAGAGAGAGAGAGAGAGAGAGAGAGAGAGAGGAAAAGCAAACGAAGCGGCATTCGTCAGCGGCTTTCGGAGCGGCTCTTTCTCCGTGTATTCTTGTTATCGAGCGAGTATTTTAGCGAGGTGTTATAAAGAAGAAGAGAAACGAGAAAAAGAGTAACAGAAACAGCTCGTCGCAATGCAGCAAAGCTGCCCCTGCCGCAAGCGCAAATTGCGTCGCGCTGATTCGAACGTCCGTCCGCGGCTTCTCTATATTCGAGACCGTGCGCGCGTCCACGATGTACATACGTACACACATTCACATAACGAAGAGGCGAAAGAGGAGCAGGAGGAAGAAATTGTTTAATTCACCGAGAAGGAGAGAAAAAAAAATGAAAAAAAAGAAAAGAACCGTGGCTCGCGACCCGCTCTACCGAGCTCGTTTCGACGCGCTAAGAGCGACCGCAGCCTCTGCGTCGCGCCCGTTAGATCGCGGACTGAAGCTTTAAATGAATCGAGTCGTCGACTTGCACCCGACCGATTTCCCGGCTCTTATTTTACACTTTGATTTATTTTCATTTTCCGCTTGTTTCCTTCATTTTATCCGCTGTATTATTTTAATTCCTCATAATTTACTGGAAAATTAAACTCATTTTGTACTTTATTTTATCATATATTAATACCACTATTACTTTTTCAATTCTTTTAAATAATGGAGGTTTCTACGATTATGCCGAATTACGCTCACACATGAAATATATATTGTTTTTTATTCGCTACTGCATTGCATGGCACAGAATTCTGGCATGACGATGAATAATTGCATGGATGTACATTAATTTAAAAAAGGCACGTGGGCATTCATTTACAACTGAGATAGCTGAATACGATGGATAATGAAGAAAAATGTTGAGGCTCCTAGACGAGTTTGAAACCTCAGCACTGTAACGACTAAATCCGCAAAGAGAAATCTCGGTGGGTGAAGGACGTACGATGAACAGAATTTCAAACCAGGGAAAACCGAGTACTGCACCTATAAAAGAACAACAAAAGATGTAGTAATGAGAGAAGAAAGGTCAAGGAGCTACTTCGAGTTTTCTCTCTCAAATCGAGGTCGTAAAGCCGGAGATTTCAGTGGACGCATCGCTGAGTGGTCTGATTTTCTCCAAATAAATAATGGAAACAGAAAGTATACGTTGAATTTGATGCAGAGAGACAGTGACGGAAGTTTACGAAATTCGTCCAGAGAAAAACAAAGAACTTCTTGGAATCAAGATATCTCAAACAGTTCCGAGCGTCCGTGAACGCGATGATGGATAAGAATTTTTCTTTATCCAGTAGCCAAAGGAGAATCAAGCACATGTAGCTGGAAAATTGAAAGAATCCGCAGTTGAGCTCCTACAATGCTCGGAAGACTACCAGTCTTATCCTAAAACAGATAGGGTACCCAATTATAGCCCTAAGGAAATTTTAGAATAACCCATTGGGAACGAATAAAATCATGAAAAACAAAAAGTTAAATAAGATAACGGGAAATAATGTGTTTTCATTTGAATAAATGAAAGTAATTATTCGAATCAGATTTAAAATTGTTAATTTCATTATTATTCGACGTTTTTTATACTGTTTGTTTACTGCAATTTATTAATTTTTTTACATAAACTTTTATCGATAAACTTTTTTTTATTGACTACATTTGAAAAGGAGAAGCATATGAAAAAAAGCAAGAATAAAGATTTTTTATATACAAATATAATATATTTTTTTTTTTTCGAAAAATCTACCAGTCGTATTTACAAGATCTCTACAAATATCTATACACATCGAAACTTGCTTAGGTTGCTTCGAATGAAAAAAGTAGGCGTTCCTTACGTCGCGACTCCCCCTTTTCTCCTCCCGCTCTTCGCTCGTCGCATTCGATTCCCACGGAGTTTTCATCTTCCCTCCTATGCTTACGCATCGTTTCCGCTTGATTTTCCAGGCGCGCGCTCACGCACGATTTTATCACCCGGGGGACGAAATTTTTTGCCACGTTTCGTACTCCGTACGTGCGCTTTGTAGCACCGCGAAGGAAGTTTCGTCTTCCCACGACGCTTCCTTCTTCTCCTCGTCCTCTTTATTTTTCCGCGACACGCGCGCGCTCGAACGACTCCGGCGATGCCGTGTGCGTGTCTCGGCAAAGAAAATCGTCGGCGCGGCTAGCTTTAACGAACTTCGTCGTCTGTACACCGGGAGCTTTCGTATTGCTCATACGCAGTTTCGCAATGCGGCGCGAATTACCTCTGGCTAGCGAAAGGTTGGGAGGAGATGGAAAAAAAAAAAAAAAAACAGGACAAAGCTCGGCCGCGAGAGGGAGAGCGGGTATAACGAAAGCGGGGTATGGAGGGACAAAGGGAGAGGGAGAAAGGAAGCGTCGCCGCGGGGCGAAAAAGCGGGAAACGCGCGAGAAACTGTCGCTGGAATTAGGTGCGGTCGTTAACGCTGATATTAATGTACGCCGGTGCGAGGACGAGGGCGAAAAAAGACCGCGCCCGTCCCCGGATGCATGCACACGCTTGTAAGCGTGCGCAGATCCGCGCGTGTGTTATGCGCGCACACAATCGAGCCCGAACGCACCTATTATGTTATCCAGTCGTTCTGCCTCGTTTCGTGCGAATCGCATATGCGCTTCAGTCCGACGTGTGCGAGGCAATTTTTTCGTATTTTCCCACTGATACTTCAATTTTTTTTTTTTCCTTTTTTTATTCCAGCGTGCTAGATATTCGTTTTTCGCGATCTTTTTTCTCTTGTCTCTGTCTCTCTCTCTATCTCTCTCTCTTTTTCTCTCTTTTCCTCTCTCTTCTTTTTTGTTTCAACAATATCTCGTCCACATGCCTACGTACGTACATACGTGTATATATGCACACTTGGCAAGAACGTTTTACGCTTTTTCGCGCTTTGAAAAGTGCACGAAAACAAAAAAGGAAGATAGCAAAGTTGATTTTGAGCTATATTTTATAAAAGCTGCCTTCTCTTCCTGTGGAATCCCGATAAAATGGAAAATGGCCGGCGCGTTACTTGCTTTCTGTAAGCGATAAGATTATTTGGTTTAACATAGGTATTTTTACCTTCTCTCTCTCTCTCTCTCTCTCTCTCTCTCTCTCTCTTGGTAACTCATTCACCGGTAAGCACCGTGAAACTTTTCGTTGAATTTTCTAAGCATTTGGCCGTGGATTAGGAGATAAACACGAAGTGAAAATGCCGCGTATATGTGCGCGCGGACTAAAGTACGATTGTCTCGCTTTGCATTATAATGTTTATAGCACGTTGTAAGAGCACGCGTACAACTCTTGGTTTACATGCATCTGGCTCGAGCGGTCTTTCCCTTCTCTTTTTTTTCCCGTGCGCTTGACTTCGTGACTGAAATTTCGTATCGTCCTCCCGCTGCTCTCTTCCTGTCTCTCTCTTTCTCTCTCTCTCTCTCTCTCTCTCTCTTTCTCACGTGTCTCCGTTGTACTACCAGCTACACAAGTCTGCTTCACCTATTAATTTTTTTTTTAGTTCTTGGTTTTTTTATTATGTAGTGGCCGGTGAGGTAAAGAACGTAAATTTTAATTTTTGTATGTGCCTTACTTAAGAATGCAAATTTTCTTTATTCTCGTACCATCCGAAGATTTTCGTGCCATCTGCTGGGATTTATCGAACGCGCGTACTCCATTAGCCGTCGTCCATGGCTTTGAACAAAAAAATCTGTAACGTTATATTCGCGAGCGGTTTCATATTCGACGTCGGATCGGTATGTTTCATACGGTTAAATCCAGTGCGTACGGGATAAAGTTACGGCAGGAAACAAAGGTCGCTGGAAATCAGCGATCGCGCGCGATTCATCGAATAAACGCCGATGCATTGTTTGGTTTAGGATGCAGCGCGGGAGCCGTTATAATTTCCAATGTGCACGAGTGCGCGAAACGCGAGGCGGAGTCGGTGCCGAGCGCACGTAAAATCACCCGGAGACCTTACCGACTCGTTAACGATTCGCAGACCGCGTAAATCTGAAATGCAAATCGGGGAAAACGCCGACCGTACATTCAACCGAACCCTGAAACCTGCACCTCGACGCATAACCCCGGAAGCGTCCGCTCGCATAGGCAAACGAGCGCGAACGCGATGCTACCATTTGCAGGCTAATGGTGGCAAGCCGATCGCCGTCGCAAATAATACTTGTCACTTTTTCGATGTTTTGTTTCAAATGAAAGCCTTCGAGAAGCTTGCCTCGTTACTCATAGATCAGCCCATCTAAATTCTAATTTCAAAATATTCGTTCAATATTTAACCTAATGAAATTTCCCGGCTCTCGAAAAGTACGTTTAACCGCAATTGAAATAAAATTCCGTTGTTTTAAATTTATAAAATTTTTCAATCAACAACTATGAAATTAAATTGAAATAAAAACAAACGACGACATATTTAAAATAAAAAAAAAAAAAAACAATATAAATTTTATTACACAATCAATTGAAATAAAATATATACGCGATAAAATATAAAATAAATTTAATTTTCAATTATTTTCCTTTATTAATAATAATTATATTCGATTAGTGGCAGTAAATTTTTAAGAGCGCGTAAAAATGAAAAATTGATATATGTAATAATATATAATACATCATATCATACAGTATCAAAAAGGATGATTTAATTATAAAATTAATTTTCTATAAAATTTCATATTTTATATTGAAATAATTATCGTAGAGCGCTGCAATTAATTAAGATAAAATGATTTGATCGTATTAATAGGAATGAGCATTCAAAAAGGGAATAAAAAGAAAAAAGAAATTCACCGGTCATGTTCAGGGGCAGCAGGAAACTGTCAGTTGTCTAGCGCGAAATATATTTTGCCTCGCGAAGCACAATAAATTGAATTAACGTATAGGTATATGTATATATGTGTGTGTATCGTACGCGCGCACGTATCCACGTATTTAATTCATCTTGGTATTATGTTTACGCCGGCGTTACGTAACGTTTCGAAACCACGTCTCTATATATGCGAAGCGAATAGCGAGGAGCGCATGTGTGCGAATGATGGGAAAACTCGAGAAACGCGCGTAAACACGCGCTTTAAACGAAAATGCCTTTTGCAGTCGCGAGACCATTCTAGTGTGCAGCGGCTATCGTCGCAGTCGCCGTTGCCGTTGCTGCCGCTACGACGACGAACGCGCGTAAATTCTTGCTATCTTTACCTGGTGTCTTTAGAATGGCTTTTCCCCCTGCGCCAGAGAATTATTCGGGCTTTAATCCGTCGTCCGTCCGTTTGGAATCCCGAGCGCTGCATTTCGCCATCACCTCTCTCGCCCACTCTCCCCCCCCCTCTTCTCTCTCTCTCTCACTCTCTTTAGTTTTCGTTTTCTCCAGTTCCACCCTTTTAATTGTCCTTTTACCTGATCATCCCTCGACGAGCGACCCACGAGCGTTTTACTGCGAGTGCGATCGGAGGAAATTACCGTGACCCGAGTGTATCGGCTGACGTGCGTGAACAATTAGAACTGCGATCAACTCTCTCTCTCTCTCTCTCTCTCTCCTTCAAACTCTAAACGCCAAGGTCTTTTCGTTAAGTAGGAAAAACGGTTAACTGGTTAAGAGACGGTTAGTTTTCTTAAATGTCATTTAAAATTCTTTGCTTAAATGTTCAGTATTTTTTAATTTCACAACAACGGCATTCGACGGTTGTAAAATCATTATTTCACGGAAATAGAAATTTTTTTCTCGATAAAATATTTAAGCTTGTTTTACCGAACGCAACGATGTATTCATATTTTTTTTTAACCTTTCATTTTACAGAG
Source organism: Chalcis sispes (assembly GCA_949987625.1). NCBI lineage: Eukaryota > Metazoa > Arthropoda > Insecta > Hymenoptera > Chalcididae > Chalcis > Chalcis sispes. The sequence goes on along the minus strand of OX465094.1, from coordinate 7,251,218 downwards.
GCAAGGGAATAGTCGAGCTGGCACGAAAAAACAGCAGATTCGAGCAAAAATGCTCGGTTAGTTGCAGAAAAATCAACAGAGGTATTTAAAGAGAAACACAATGTACACATACAAAGAAGTCGCTGCCCCGCTACTCCGCGCGAAGGCGATTTAAAATGGTATCGAGGTAGAAAACTGCGAGAGCAACGAAAAGTAAAAGGTAAGGGGTCGAGGGGCGCCATATGGCAAAGCCTTGCCGAAGAAATCAACGAGACGCGAAGCATTTCTAGGGATTCGATATAAAATAGATGTATGAGAGTAAATGTACGGTAAATGTACGGACCTGTAAAGAATCTCTATGGCTTCGCGAACATCTTTTACTGTGTGATTTTATTTGAAAATTTTCATTTCTTTTTTTTTTTTTTTTTTTTTTTCTTTTCCTTTTCCTTTTTTTTTTTTTTTTTTGCCTTTTTTATTTACTATGGGTTGAGCGCTGCACGGGCGGGGAAATATTTTTTTAACGATTTATAGCGCAAAGAGAGTTTTTAAATTACCTCGTCATATCGTAAGAAAAAAAACTTTTTTTTCACAATTTATTCCCGTTATAAAGCCGACGATACAAGTCCAGCTGCGAAAGCTATTTGGTGGACGTGCAAGAAATCGAGAAAGAAAGATAAATAAGCGCGATCGGCCGAGGAGGGTGGATGAAATCAAGTCTGTCCATCTGTCAGCAGAAGTAGCCGCCGTAGAGGCACGTACTCTCGCGATAAAATATTAACGAAAACGAGGGAGAAAGAAGGAAGCGGCTCGTTCCCCGGATGCGTTCATAGCCAATAAGTGCCTACGAGTACAGGCGCAGTCCGCGCACAGGGGGATAAGAGGGATAGCTATCCGGAGCGCCGGATTAAATGGGTAGGAAGATTGGCCGAGGGATCCGAGAGACGGATGAAATAAATTTTGAATAGAGAGCGAAGGAGTCGAGGACGAGAGGCTGCTGCGGTGCCGATGCAAGCTATAGGTGTGTGCATGTGTGTGTGTATGTGTGTGTGTGTGTGTGTGTGTGTGTAAATGTGTGTAAGCGAGGAGCGCTTTTCCCGGCCACGTACTCTCGTTCGTTAGCGAACGAGCGCCGGATATATCTCTCCGATTGGATGCGTTATCCTTGTTCTCAGGCCATCTTTCGCGCGAGTGCCTTAACGCTCAAGGTCTACCGAATCGCGATAAAGTCGACACGAGAGCTGCAACTCCGAGTCGAGATTGAATTCGAGCTGCAGAAGGAATTATCCGATAACTCGCGATAGTCTCGACGATGACAAAAGGCCGATCGACTTTTGAGCAACTGAGTTTATCACAAATATCGCTGTCAATTATTATGATAGATGTATGATATTTAAAAATTTAATTTTCAAAACGATTTCAAATTTATGATTTCTGAAATATTACATCACGATTAACTGGTAATTAAAGCGATGAAGCAACTTAAATTAAAAAGAGTTTTTATATAAAGTCGAGAAGAAAAAATAAGCCGCGGAGATTGCTTTGAATAGCTAAAATAATGAAGAGAAAAAAAAGAGAATAATTCTCAAGTGCGGTCTTTTTACTCGAAAACAATAGAGGGTAGGAAAAGAAAAAGAAATTCAGAAAACATTTCGTTGTACGAGTAAACGAAAAATACGAAAAAAGGGGAAGTAGCGGGCGAGCTGAGACGATTGTGTAAAGAGTATTGGGCTCTTTTGGCCCGGAGATAAGTTTCGCCGAAGCTTTCCTTGCCTGGGCTACTGTTATAACTCCTCACGGGCCGATTACTCGCGAAAGCACCGCTCGAGAGCGAGCGAGAGAAGAAATCGCCTCGTTTCCAGCGCTAGTCGCGTCCGCGGAGGTATACCTTATGGGACGATGGCAAACGCTCGAATATCTAGCCAAGTGCTTGGTTATGTGTGCCTCTCTATTTCTCTCTCTCTCTCTCTCTCTCACTCGCTTTCATTTTGCTGCTTTTTCTCGACTCGCGCGCGACTTCTCGGGTCCTGAGCTTTTGTCTATGGAAATATGGAAATATCTTCTCTGTCCAGCTCCGGCTTTTACTCCCATATTATAGGAATTGCCCGAGCTTTGGCATTCTCTCTCTCTCTCTCTCTCTCTCTCATTCTTTCTCTCTCCCCTACGTCTCTCTTCCTCTCCCCGGTCTCTCTTCTTTGAGTTTTCTTGCGCCCACATTCACCACTTCGCCATTATTCTTACCTTTCTATTTTTTTTTTTATTTTCCCTCTCGCTCGCTTTCTCTTTTTCTCCCTATCTATCTATCTGGCTTTTCTGCTGTTGAATGTAGGTTAATGCGAACGATGACCGTTAGCGCCCGTAAAACCTTTTTTTTTTCTCCTCTTTTGTTTTTTTCGCCCGCGAGTTCTTTGTCAGCTATCTTAATCATAATAAAATTCTTATCTTTTTTTATTCCATCCCTCTTCTTACAATATTAAATAATGAGATTTTTCAAATGTATAAAAAAATTAACTTTATAAGCGATAATGTTAAATCGATCGAAATCAATTTAATGTATTTAGATAATTTTTCTCGGTTTTTTAAAAATTATACGTTATTTTACACGCGTTGCGAGTTTCGTTAATAATTTGAAGAAAATGAAGAAGAGAAAAAAAGAAAGAGGAAAAATAAGAAATTCGTTTGGTTCGCGCGGTGAAACAAAATTATAGTTGACTGGCCGTGAAGAGAAATCAAAAGCCGAAGGTGAAAAAGGCGCGCAGTAGAGTGTGCCCCCGGCTCTTCTCGCTCTTCCAACATTCATATAAACTTTGAGGAGCCGACAAAGAAGAGTAATCGAGGGACGAGATCGAAGGGAAAAAGTAAAGCGAAAAGCGGAGAAGCAGGGAAAGCGCCGACATCGGTAGCAGCAAGCTGTCGCCGATGGCTCGTACAGCCTCCTCTTCCGAAGCAATAGCGTCGCTTTCTCTCTCACTCACTCACTCACTCACTCACTCACTCTCACTCACTCTCTCTCTCTCTCTCTCTCTCTCTCTCTCTCTCTTCCTCGCGCTCGTATCTGCCGCGAAACGAAGCTTGTAAATCAATTACAAGTCCCGGCGCGGCTGCTGCTACAACCGATGCTGCAGCCCGGCTTCCGAGAAATGGCACGTACTTTCCGAGCAACTTTCGGCTGCTGACGTGATCGGCAAACTCATGCAGAGCCCCTGCCTCTCCGCGTATATGCAGGCACGGAGATGCCTTGCCAGAGCAAGTGAGAGAGAGAAGGAGAGGGAGAGAGAGAGAGAGAGAGAGAGAGAGAAAGACGGAGAAAAAGTGGATATCGTTAATAGATATTGTACGTCGCGCTCTCTTTACTCACGTATCTTTCGCTTAGCTGTAAAACCTAAATTATAATAGCTTTACTCGAACTCGTATTTTCGCTTTGACGAAGATTAGTTTGAAAAAATTTGAAAAGCTTTATCAATACGACGCTTTAACGATATTTAATTTGTGCCTTATTACTTTTTAAAAAGCATCGATAATCTATCCCTTAATTTTAGGCCGTTTGCGCGATTTGTTTTAAAAACGAGTCAATCGAAAAATCGAACTTTCGTTTGTCCGGAGCTTGCATCGCGGATAGCGGAAAAGCGCACACTTGTAGCGCTCGCGACAAAGACAAGTGCATAAAGGGACATCGCGTGGCACAGCCCGTGTCTCGGGGATCTTTGAGCGCGGAGGGGGCGGAAGCAATTCGAGACGCGACGCACTGGTCGTCGCCTCGGGGGTCGCCGGTGCGAGGTTTGAATATGATTGATTGAGTGCAGCCGAGCGAGCGACGTGAATGCCGTTAGCGAAAGCTACCGACGCGTACGCGCTTGGATATATTCGTATGTTTGTGTGTGTGTGTGTGTGTATGTGTGTGCAAGACACGACACACGACGACGAGTCGAGCGAGAGATTTTGGGCTCGACTGGGAGAGATATCTGTCAGGCTCGAGAGCGCGCCCCTTAAGCAGATGTGACGCACGCGCGAGTACCGAGAGAATCGGGCGCGGAGAAGCCCGAAAAATTGAAAACGTTGGACGCGTCGAGTAAACTCCTTCTATTTCCTCTGCGCTATGTAATATTGATTCGGTAAATCTGCGATAACAATTCAGCCAGGAAGGAAAGTAGGTCGGGAGCAGGGTTAGACCACCACGAGCCGCTCCGCGTTATATCGACGAATTATGGAAAGCCAAAGGGTGCCGCTGACGCCGCTCGCTTCAATTTTTCTTTACCGACGTTTATAGACTACGCCGAGGGGTTGTTCATTTATCTCAACTATTCTCATCATTCTTTATTTATCTACGTAAGTGCACTCTTTGTTTTTTTTATAAAGTTCATCGATTCGTAAAATAAAATTGTATCTTTGTACGTGAATTTTTTTTTTTTTTTTTTTCAATATACATGACATTAACATCGATAATAAATAGTAAACATTAACATCGATTAAGAGGTCAAATTGATAATTTTAAAAATTTTTGAATGTCGGTATGTCTGTGTACGCACATCACTCGAGAAACTATTTGATAGATATTTATGAAATTTAATATACTAGTGTTGTAGTTTGTAATATTTTCGAAAACGTTGTAAACGTAAAAAGCAGTAAAAATTTGAAATATTTCGTTGAATTCTCATTTTGAAATTCAATGTCAGCAACACCTTTGGCATAGCAGAAAACAGAGAAAGAAGTCATAATAAAAATGAATCGAATCAGCGAAATGAAATGAATATCACGCGTTGAAGAGTAATTTACAAAGTTTTCAATAAAAGCAATGCTTTTATTGAAAATCGAGTTTTTTGTTTTTTGTTTATATATATATATATATATATTTTTTTTTTGTTACAATTCAGATGAAAAAATTTATCAAAGAAAGCCATTGACGGGACTCTCTGTGGTCGGCGAAACGTAATTAAAGAATAAAGACGGGGCAATTCCAAGCGCAGAGTTGATGGTTCATTTAGAGCGGCTCGGGATCGCGGTGGCGTTAGAGAAAAGTCGGGACCGTGAGAAGAAAATGAGAAAATAGAGAGATGCGTGCAGGTGGTGCATTGCAATAAGCGCGCGAGGTGTAAACGAAGATTCCCGGCTTTGGCTACATGTTTTTTCTCTCGACTTTCTTTGAGCCGCTGTACGAGCCCCGCCGACCCAACGACTAGAACAGATGCTACACGCGCTGCTTTCGCGAGCGACAGAAGAAGAAGGAGGAGGAGGAGGAGGAGGAGGAGGAGAAGGAGAAGGATGAAGGTCCTTTCAACTTTTCGCGATGCACCGCCGACAATTTCCGAATGTGAACGTCTCGTTTCTTCTCGCGTATACGCACCTTTTTTTTTTTCCTTTCTCCCCTGCAATCGCGAGCCCGCCTTACAAAGTCATACAATCGCCCGAGCTAATGTATAAAATGTGAAAAATCTCATTTCCAAGCCAATTTTTTTTTCTGTTTTTAATTTTTTCTTTTTTTTTTTTTCCTTTTTCAATGCACGCGTTACGCGAAATTGCAGAGTTGATTACGTTGCAACTTTTTTTTTCGCAACCTTTCGCCTTTACTTTATACAAATATTATTGTAATTTCATAGCCAGACCCACAGCAATTGCATTTTTTCTCTATTCGCCACGTGAAAATGCGCGGTTAAATGGCCTTGTCGAAGGAGATGAATTTTTCGCGGTAATGAAATTTCGCGGTAGTAATGTTATTAAAATGTATTTTTGAAAAGCAGCTATTAAAAAATCGATAAACATATAAAGCATAAATTCAATTATTTTATTTTTTATTTGAAATATAAATATCCAAAAAATTTTATTTTCTCTCTCAATACTTTGATATTAACTATCAATATGGAACAATAATGGATGCTAAAAGTAACGTTTAAATTTGAAAAGAGATAATATTTTAGTGCATTATAAAACATGAGTTCTACTTCTTTTTATTTGCAAAATTATCGCAAAATAATGAAATTTGCGATATTATCGATGTAAATAACCTGTTGATGCGCAGTGTATGTTAAATTTTTTGTAGTAAAATTTTTTAGTCGGTAAACATGACTAGCGAATAAAGTTATATAAATAAATTAAAAAGGAAAAAAAAAAAAAAAAAAGTGCAAAGCTAATATCAAATTGTGCACTGAAGGAGTTTCATTACACTGGGTGTATCGATTGCACTTAGTTGGTTATACTCTCAAGCATTGAATGAGAATTCAATATAGCGCGATATAGCTCAAGTGCTATTTACATTTTCTGGTTTTAATTTACTCTCCGAGATTTAACTACAGAATGAAAGCATCTCATCTAGTTTCATTCGAAGATAAGTATATGCAATCCCATAATGATAATTAAATATTGATGCAACTTGATAGAGTTATGTTATATATATATACATTTCGAGGGAAAACGAATTTTAAATACGCGAGGATACACATTTCTTAAATTAAAATTTATCGGCAGTAGAACTCGATTAATGAATTCATATTTTGATTATTATTAAATAGCACCGAATAAATTAAAGATTAATAAATTACGCCCGCAAGTTTAAACTTCGGAATTTAGTTTTTGATTTATTTTTTTTCACTTGTTTGTCCCACAAGCTATATAGATTTTAATGCTACGGTCCATCGGCCCATTATAGAGAACAAAAAAAAAAAAAAAAAAGAAAGAAAAAAAAGGAAAAAAACAACGCCGTTGAAAACTTGCCGCTGAATAAATTTCGAGCAAGTCATCTCTCTACGCTCGTTGCTTTCGCTCGAACGTTCCGAAGTGCGAAATTCGTCATCGCTTGTGCCGCGCGAGTTAACGAGCGATACGGGATGCAAATTTTTCCTTCTTACCGCTTCGTTGAAGAGCGTATGCGGGCCCGAAAATCGTCGCTCGTAAGGCGGCTCGTGTACCGCCGCCAGCAGGAATCGATAGTTTTTCGAGCTCTCTCTCTCTCTCTCTCTCTCTCTCTCGGTGTCTTTCAGCCTTTGTCTTACGTCCCGTATGCTGGAAGCCTCCCTTTCCCTCCACTTCCCCCTCCCCCCACTGCCGAGTGCGCATATTTTCTGCTACGGCTCACCTCAAAGTGTCTACGGCACTTTTCAATTACTTGGACCGTGCACTTTGCCGCTCGGCAGATATCGACGCCTCTTCTTCTCACCTTTAATTTTTCAGTCGCGCTTCGTTAAACCTTCCCCGCCCCCCCCCGCCTCCCATTCTCTCCACTTATCTCACTTTTCTTTTATTTTTATTTTACGCTGTAATAGAAAAAAGTAATTACTTTTTAAATACGTCACTTCTCGTATACGCGTTAAAAAAGAAAAATTTTGTAAAAGAGCGTTGCTGTTATTGAAAGAATATCGCTATTTTTTCTTTTGATATGTCGAAAAAAAAGTGGATTATAATTTTTTCTCCTTATTTGTTTTATTTCTTTAATCTATTTTATAACGAAGTCCTTCTATAGATTTAATAATCTTTTCATTCTATGCACAATATAATAACTGTTCAATAGAAAAAGTGATGTGAAAATATGTAATAAAAGTATTTCACGGTATGAAAGAAATTTCAGTTAAAAACAAAAAAAAAAAAAAGTAAAAAAAAAAAAAAAGTAAAAAAAAAAAAAAAGGAAAAAAAGGAGAAAAAAGAAATAAAGAAAGAGTTGGAATTCAAAAGCACAATAGTTTTATTACGAAAGTACTCGTAGTAAAGCAGGAAAATCCAAAGAACAAAGAGTGAACTGCGGAAAAAAAGGAAAAAAAAAAGGTCAACGGAAGCGGCGACGGCGGCGGCGGAGGCTCCGTCGTCCCCTTCATTTTTACCCTTTCATCTCCGACTCTCTCGCGCGACTTTTCGCGAACGACCTGCAGCGAGCTCGTTGAAGTTTCAACGCGAGCTTACGCACTGCATAAAAAAATTAACGACCCTCTTTACGCAGCGTGGACAGGCGTTAAGGGATTACAGAAAGGACTAAATCACCGAGCAGCAGCGTTGGTTGCCTCATCCTCGCAGCGATAGTTTATCTAGTCGAGCTCTCGCATTCGCTTTTTTCCGCTTTATCATATACCTTTTTTTTTTCTTTACTTTTTTTTTTCCATTTACCGTGAATTACTACTGCGAAAGCTGAGAAAACAAATCGTTTTTACAATTTTCTAACCAAATTATTTATAAACATTCTTCTGATGAGAATATAAATATCGCGTATTTATGTCGTACAAAAATTAAATTAAATTTAAATCTTTTATTATTTATAAATAAATAGACTGTGCGCAGACATATAAATAGTATTGGATTCGTGTATTTAGATTTAACGTCGTATTTTATTTTACCCTGAACGCTCGTGAAATTTTCGTTCCGCGCAGCGGGAGCTACCTCTTTTAGAAAACAATATTTATTTTAGCGCGGAATAAAAAAAAAGCTGATTGATAAAAGCACGGGTAGATGAATTCGATTGAAAAAGAATAGCGTATTCCGTTATTGTACTGTTTTCGTAACACAAATGGAAAGCTCGCGCTTAAATAAAATTTTTATTCCGAGCTTCAGCGATAGCTTATTGTAGAAGGTGCACTTGAGACGGCAAACGCATAGATAGACTCTCGCACAATATACGGAACAGGCTACGTATATATGCGAACGTATAGATTTTAGCGCAGGTTTTAGCGCGATAAGAAATCCATGAAAGAGAGGCAGGAAAATAGAAGAAGCCAAAGAGAAATCCCGAAAGTGATATACATTCAGGGCCTCAGCGGGGGATACGACGAGCTCGCTCCTCGCGAGTTCACGTACGCGTCTTTTCTATTCTTTATTTTCCCTCTTTCTTTTCTTGGCTCTCTCTCTCTCTCTCTCTCTCGTTCTGTCTGTCTCGCTCCTTTTGCATAGCGTTTTTGTTCCTGCGGTAAGAGTTAATCCCCGTGCCGGCAGCTTTTCCCTTTTACCCTTGCCCCTCAGGAAACTGGTTGAAAACTCGCGCTGCGGCTCTTCCGTAGTCTCGATCTTTTTTTTTCTTTTCTTCTCTTGTTCTTTTCCTCTCTCTCTCTCTCTCTCTCTCTCTCGCTCTTTCTTTCTCTTCTTCTCCCTTCCAGCCATCTACTTTTTACTCTGGCTTTTTCTCACCTTCGCTTCGACTTTCTCGTGTTTTCGCCAGCCTCTTTATTACGGTCTCTTTGTTACTCCTGCCCGGTAAGTACTTCTTTCCTCTCTTTTTCTCTTGTTGCCTCTTTTTTACTTCACACGGGAAGAAGAGGGAAAGTGCGCGCGCACGGCAGAGAGAAAGAGAGAGAGAGAGAGAGAGAGAGACAGAGATAGAAAGAGATAGATTATCGTGACGAAGCGTGAATGTTCTATGTTAAAAACTCGTGCTCCAAGCCTTTCTTATTACGTCCAAGTTTATCCTTTTATAATTCGCAATAATACCTGCACATTTAAACTCCGAAAGTATCTTTGAATCTTTGCGAAAGTTTCAAATAAAAAATTGGCACGTATCATAAATAAAAAAAAAAAGAAAAGAAAAAAAAATTATAAAGATTAAACATTTCATCGCGTAATTTGTATCATTCTTTGCTCAGTCAAATCTACTTAAGAGCATACCACGGCACTCTCTCTCTCTCTCTCTCTCTCTCTCTCTCTTTCTTCTTAAGTAATGAAAAGTGAAAAATAGGCGGGGGTTCTGTTACTCGTAAGGGCCACCCGCGCGTATTTAGCGAGCAAATGGAGAACGAGGAGGATGTGGAGGGGTGGGGTTAACTAGAGCGAAATTTGATATACTCACATTGGACGTCGAGTAGTATGCTGGCGTTCATGGGCATGGCCAGGGTGACGTGCTTCGCGACGCAGATGATGGTGGCGTTGTGATGGCCCCTGAGGACCTTGAGGTGGGCGCCGCTCCGAATCGGCGAGGTCGCCGGCACGATGGTAAGATTATCCGGCGGCTGTTCCGGACCGTCGAGCGTCGCCTGGGATAGAGTCATGCCCCAGGCGAGAACCGGGGCGGGGTTCCCACCTTCCGCGGCGCACTCGAGCGTCAACTCCGAGCCTTCCTTCACCGGAACGAACTGATTGCCCGGGTCCAGCCGGCGACCGTCTATCAGCAGATACGTCCCTCGCGGGGCCTCTGTAACACATCCGTAAACGCGTATTCGTGAGCGCACCAAACTCTAAAGCGATAAACCGCCCGCTAAACTAGACGAAGCCGCTGCGATCGCGCCTTCCCGATTAGCCCCTCACGGCTTTTTCCGATAACTCTTTTCTCTTTCGTCCACCCGGAAAAAAAGCTTTAAAATTTTTTCTGTACTTTGGAAAATTTTATATGCGTGTATATGTATATACGTATACGTATACGTGTATATACATATGTGTATGTGTAACCCAGCGAAAAATTTGATACGAAAGATATACATTTACTCGTTTCCATTTTTTTTTTTTTTTTTTTTTTTTTTTTTTTTATTACGAAAATTCTCTCGATAAAGTTTTAACAATTTTTTACAAACATTCATACCTTTAAAAATGTTTTCCGAAAAAATATTTGTTAATGTATATGCGGAGATCGGTTACGCACTTTTGCAAACTAGGTCGATACAAAAATAATTATTTTATCTGTAATGCATGTGAACTTAATTACATTGCGCCAAAAATTTATTTAATTAAACATTTTAAAAGTTTAAATTTTATCATTAAAATGAAAAAAAAAAAAAAAAAAAAAATGTTTATCCGCTTTATGTAATATTTACATATTACTATTTATTTATTTATTAATATTTATGTATTTAAACGGTTCAAAAAACGAAAAAAAAAATTGACGTTTTTTATATTAATTAATGTTTAATCTCTTAAAATATATCAATTTATATTTTTACCTTATAATAATATTTTTTTATCATAATAAAGCTTTGTAAACATATACTTATGTAATCTGATCTGCATTTTTTCGAGATGAGTTATTTTGCCTTTTATACCTTTTAAAATATTTTTTAAAATACTACTACAAAATAATAATTTTTAAAATTATAATTTATTTCTACGTAAATTTCAATAAATTTAGTAAAAAAGAAGAGCGTCAAATCTGAGTTACGATGAATTCGACGAGGAGAGAAAATCCCCGAACAATAAAACATTGTATTAATCTTTCAAATCTCCCAAGAGATCAAACACCTTTACGCGTAATTAATATCCATTGGCCCTGTTACACTTGGAGCTTACGGAATGCAGTACGGAAGTCGTACCGGCGCTCGGAAAGTTTGAAGAAAAAATAAAGACTCGGTCTTTATTTCGAGTTGCGCAGCGAGTCCTCGATCCTGAAACGACTTTTACCTTGTTATATACTCTATTCATGTACTACATGCATTATAAAGACAAAGTTTCGTCCGACGCTGGCTCGACACTTTTACCAATTCAATTTAAATTTTGATGAGCGAGAGCTTAACTATTTCGGCGAAGAAGTAAAGAAAAACTAAAAATGTTATTATTTCAAGCTCCGTTCCTCGAATGATTCGAGTTAAGGAAAAATTTCAGGGTTTTTTTTCAACCTAGCGCTTAAAATACAACTAAACGATGACTGAAAGTCCTTGAAAAATTCATTGGACGAGTCAATAATGTAATTGTAATAGAAAGTCGTAAGATGTGGTTTAAATATCGTTTGAATGACGGTATATACTACATCAAGAGGAGAGAGAGAGAGAGAGAGAGAGAGAGAGAAAGACAGATGGACTCTAGTGATCCATGTGTATCGCGAAATTGCTTTCTCTCTCTCTCTCTCTATCTATCTCTCTCTCCTTCTTCCCACATAAGCAACGGCTGTGTCTAATTGTAAATCAATATCCCGTGCATGTCTCGCGATAAGTAGCGGATGGCCGAGCACAACACTCGCGCGTATTGGCTCAATAGTTTGTTTCCGCGCTTAAAATCTTTCTACTGAATTACCCAGGGGATGATTCCTATTGTTATGTACTTCTTTCCTTTCGATTCTTTTAATACCGCATTAATAATGCCTCTTTTGCTTTTCATTTGTATATCCTCTTTCCAGTTATTTGCTTTACAATAGAAGATCAAAATAATGCTGCTACTTATTATTCGTATTAAAAAGGTACATTAAACTTTATTAAAATTCCAGTTATTACGATGCCGTTTAATTTTAATTTCAATTAAATTAACAGTAAATTTCATTTGTGTTACGATTTTTTTTTTTTTTTCGTTCTAATTACCTACATTCAATTTACTACATCAAAAGATTGAAGAAAGCTTTTATTCATCAAATTTATCCATTTTTATTACAAGAATTATGTGAAAAATTTATATAAATATTTTTTATGGATTGATTTATATTTGGTATATATTTCCTGCGTCGTAAAATTTTAATATATTGATTGATTCACTCATACTTAAAATAATTGAAAATAAAACATTGCTCCGAGAAAAAAATTTGGTAAATTAATCAAAAAATTAATCATAAATTTTATAGTAACAGTTTAAAATAAAGTATCTACAGGCACTAACAAATAATTCATGAGTAACTTAACATTTGATCGCAATTTGTCTTTTACGAAGAACAGAAGCGGAAATAACAGTTGCATCGAGATAGAGAGATAGAGAGAGATAGAGAGAGAGAGAGAACTTGGCGAAATGTAAAACACCTAGAGACTTTTTCCACGAGTCGCCGACTCGGAAAGACCACAAATTTAAGCGAGGCAGACTCGAAATACGGCGCAGCCTGTCTCTACTCCGCAAGTTTTTACCATTGCTGCAATTCCCATATCGCTCTGTGAATTTCGTTTCCTTTTTTACGACAACGCGACGCGCGTTTCCTCTCATCAATCCGACCATTTTTATCGTTGCACGTCGAGCACGACATTTCGGCGATACATTCGCTTATTGTTAATCGCTCATTCGCGCCATTTTTCAATTATCTTACATTCAATTAATTAATTGTTTTTACTTTTTACTGCCTTATTTTCTTTTTTTTTTTTTTTTTTAATCGTGCGACGGTAATTATTCAATTAATTAATGCACACGCTGATCAAAGTTTTTGGTATTAATGATGAATTTTACATAAAGATGAGCTGTTTAGATACTCAATATTCAGGTAGGAGAAAAAATTTTTTTTACAAAGTAAAAAACTGAGATTTAAACTGCAAAGTAAGTAAACAATAGAAGAGCATTAACAAACTTTAACCAGAGCTTCGTAAAAACTGCACTTTCAAAGTTTGAAAGTTAAAAAGTTCCGGGATATTTCGATGACGTAGTCTTGGCATATTCGCTCAATTAATTAACTAATGCCGCAGTTGCGCACGGCGGTTTACTGTATAATTTATAATAAGAAATGAACAAGAGCGAGTAAAGAGGGAGCCGAATAGGCCTTTTATGAAACGTAGGTAGCTATCGTCGATTAAAGCCGAGAGAACGAGAGAGCGAGAGAGAGAGAGAGAGAGAGAGAGAGAGAGAGAGAGAGTAAGAGAGGAAAAGAGAGTGAGAGGGAGAGAAAAGAAAAAAAATGTGAAAAGGCTTATCGAGAGGGTCGAGTGGAAAAGGCAGCAGACAAAGGTGAGGCTAAAAAGACTAAAAAACAGAATGGATCCAGTAGTAGCAATCCAATCGAGAGGGAAGCCACGGGGACGAAACGGCGCACGATCGACTTCTCGAGCGATGTCTTCTCCAATAATCATCTGGATTGCTTGGAACAGTCAATAAATAGACAAGATTTAGCGATTCTTTCTATCTCCCTCTCTGCTCTTCCTCCTCATTTCCCCCTTCTTCCCCTTCTTTCTCTCTATGTCTCGCTCGCTGGAGTCTCTCGAGTTTGCGAGTTCGATCGACGCGCATCGCTGCGTTCAATCGGCTCCCACATCGGTGTGCATTTGGTGCGGAAAGATTACTTGCCTTCGAATTCGCCACTCGAATTTTCCTGCGAACTAGCCTACCCTACTACGCTACACTCATCGAATCTTTTTCTCGAGCCCCTGTTCACGCAAATTCCAAGCGTCTTATACGAGTATACCTACCTTTGAGAAAATTAGCCCGTTTAAATTAAACTCAAAAACTTTTTGAATATAATGTTACGCTCATTTGATGAGAATATAATAAATACGAAAAATGCACAACGATTTTCGATTTCACAACCATTAAGCGATTCTTTATAAAATATATAAAATGATTATAAAATGCTAAATATTTTTTGTCAGAAATTTGAATATTTCTGTAATTTATATAATAGACAATCCGTATTATATAATACGAGCATATCATTAAAATAAATATTCAATCCTTTAGCTTAAAAACTTTATTTAAATCTCATATGTTCCATAAGTTATTGTTTATCAATTTTTCGACAGATTTAGGAAAAACAATTACGAGGCATTGTTTAAACTTTGCAAAAGATGAAACAGCGTAAACTTGGACGACGACGGGGTTGAACGACAAGTATGTTAATGACAGTACCGAGAAATTCCTTGAAAGCTTTCTTATCATCTTTACCCTTGCGTTTATTTCAGATATTCTAGAAAAAGCTCTTTTTTCGAGCAAAGTCTTACAGCTGCATTAACGCGCAAAAGATAAGAAACGAGACTTGATGAAAGAAAAAGCGTCACTCTCTCTCTCTCTCTCTCTCTTTTTCGCTCTCTTTTTTCTTCATATTTTTCCTCTATGATACTGCAATTTTTTATTCTGATTTGATCTTCAACTGTTCTAAAAAAAAAAAAAAAAAAAAAAAAAAAAAATATTTTACTTTGTTGTATTTTTAACTATAAATATAAACAGCTCAGTAGATATTCATAAAAAGAAAATATTTATTTTATTTTTTTATGATATAAGCAAGATAGCAAACAAACATTTTACAATGAAAGTTAAAAATTCTGGAAAAAATTCTGTAAAATATAAAAATATTACATCAATTTTGTTGATACTGTTTTTGTATTTTTATTTTCAATTTGAATTTTAATTTAACATATGTGAAGATAAAAAATTAAATAAAAAATGAATATCTAGTATGAAACGATTAATTTAACATGGAATATAAATTTAAAAATTCATGTTTTGATTATCATATTTCATTAAATAAATTATTCTACTGAAATAATTTATTTTAGTATTTATTTACAGTTTCAAGAAAATATATAAAATTTAAACAAACCTCTATCTATTAGAGTTAGAGCATATCGAAAAGGCAAATTATTAAAAATTAAGCGAGAGACAAATATTTGCAAAAATCTCTCTTATCGGTACACATATTTAAACGATCGTATGCGCTGGATGAGAGCGGTGACTTTGATTTTCGATATCGGCAAAAGTTTAACGCGAAAGAGAGTTTGGTGGATGGGAAAGGTATAAGTAAAGTCTCGATTACTAACATGGCGTGCTAGTCGTATTTATTCATGAATTTTCGTCGTCACGGAAGAGCCGATGTGTATTGCGGTGTATAGTGGCTGCAACAAATGCGCAACAGGTATAAAGGCGTCGAGCAAAAAAGCTAAAAAGAGCCGAGCACCGCTTGAAGGACTGAGCTAAGTTAGCGAAATAAGCACGAAATCGTTCTTACTCCCCTTCTCTCTCTCTCTCTCTCTCTCTCTCTCTCTCGCTCTTATACAGAGAAATTATTATTTTTCGAAGAGAGCTATACAGCTCGATCGATCCACTCGAATATTAATATTCCGCGTTTTTTGCGTATACCGCGACACATTTTATTTCGCGTTTTGCTTTTCACAATCAATTAAATGACGATAACGCGCTTTAATTGCATACCGACACGATTTCTCTTTGCTCCTTTCGTATTTTTACTATATGCTATGTTATAGTTAGACCTTTTACCTTACTATACTTTACTTTAGTATTTACCTTTTGCGTGTTTGCTTGTAATTTACAACGAAAAACTTTCGACGACACTTTATATTTTAACTCGAAAAAGTTATTTTAAATTAATGTCTTCGATATATCGAATAAAATGAAAAAAGGACATGAAATAATCAAGATTTAAATTTATTTATGTTATAAGATATGTGTCTCATCATCAGGACAAAGATAGTCGCATAAACTTTTAAAGAATTGTTAGCGACGATTTTTAATGGATTGAATTTATATATTACATAAATAAATTGCAGCTAAAGAAAAGGCATCATTAATATTAGTTAAAGTATTTATCTATTTAGAAAAATATTCAAAGTAATGACGCCATAGCCACAAAAAAAAAATATCCTTAAATTTGGTTAGTAAAGTAAAAGGAGGAGGAAATACTTTCTATTCTTAAAATTGAAAGTTTTTTGTAATAATATTATTAAACTAATCACCAATTATCGAGATTATAATCGCTATTAATATATAATTTATACAAACTCGAAGTAAATTTATCGCAGAAAACACATAAATTTATTAATTTAAATTACTGCTAATTTAAATAAATTGGAAACCATTTATTCATGAGTATAATATATATTTTCAGCCTACTAACCCGTACGGCGACTCTTACCTACGGAGCATCGTCAGCGTGTAAATGGTTTCCATACGCGCAAGCGCCTTCTCGATCGTATTAACATTTTTCTATACGTCCTCCTAGGCTGTATGTCATTCTATACGTCCTTCTAGGCTGTATACGTGCCAGGAGAAAAAAAAGTTAACAGCGCCACTGCTATGTATTTGTCGCTTCATATAGCCTAGCATGTGAGTCTTCATCGAAACTTATATTTTTGAAACGCGTAATAAGACTTATGTATGTTGAGCGAAGGAGAGAGAACGAGATAGCGATAAGAGCGCGCGCACCATTGCTCCCACGTGACCACCCTATCTCTGTCTCGCTCTCTCCTTCGCTCAGTATGTACATTCAAGCGACCACGGGGCTCTGCTTTTCTTTGGTTTTCTTTCAGTATAGTGTATCGTGTGTCGGTAATATTCGTTCTTAATATGTGAGAAGAAGAATAAAAATGGACAATTTATTAAATAATGAAAATAAGACGAGTGATAGTGACAGTGATGAAGAATGCAAACGTGAATTAAATAAACTAATAGAAAAAGCAAAATCTAATATAATCCCGCAAAATTAAAAAATTTAATAATAAGTGATTTTAAAGTGATAATTTTTTAGTTTATAATTTTGTTTGTGATTTAGATAAATGATTTAAAAGTTTTTTGTGTGAAGAAATTAAATTTAAAATATTTAAAAAAGTTACTGTTTTTTCATGTTAAATAAGAGACTAAAATTCATTGATTATACAAAAAATGTGTTAAACAAATATAGTATTGTTATGATAAAAATAACATAAGAAAGTATTTATATTAATTATAATAGTATTAATATTATTAATAAGCCTTCAAATCTTATAAAAAAAACTTTTGTTAAAAATATTATTCTGTATAAATATTTAATAAATATACTCAAGAAATTTATATTTTTTAATAAATAATAATTGTTCAAGAATTAATTTTATTTTTAAATATTAATCCATTTACTATTTTTTTTAATTTCATAATTTATATTTATATTTACATTATGTTGTCTGTCACTTTTTGACACACATGTGCATGTACGCGTGTGTGTACAAAATGCGCATGCGTTAGCAGACGATATCTGTAGTTTACGAACTGTCAGTATGGGTTCGAAATTGCATTTAATTGATATGCAACAAAATAAAATTAATTATTCTGTTAACTAAGTAAGAGTCTTCGTACGGGTTACAAGGCTGAAAAATTTTTTAAGCACCATGAGTGAACCTCGCGTCATTAAAGCTTTCGGCTCATATTTTGTGGATGGATAGAGGCGCCTTAGTCGCTCGCTGCGCTCGCGACTGCGGCCCTACTATCCATCCACAACATATTTTGCCTCAAGCTGTAATGACGCGAGGCTCGCACAAGGTACATAAATAACTAATATATATATATATATATATATATTGTATCATCGAAATTGAAAATTAATTTAATTTGTT
The DNA here is from genome assembly GCA_949987625.1 of Chalcis sispes. Lineage (NCBI taxonomy): Eukaryota > Metazoa > Arthropoda > Insecta > Hymenoptera > Chalcididae > Chalcis > Chalcis sispes. The sequence goes on along the minus strand of OX465094.1, from coordinate 7,233,360 downwards.
TAAAAGAATAGATAAAATTGCATTTATTTACATTTTGTAGTTACCCTTACATATTCGATTATTTGAATACATTTAGGTCATATGTAACTGTAAATATCTAAGATACGAAAAAACAATAACAAAATCAAATATTTCTAAATATATTACCGGAATGAAAAAATTAATTAAAATCGAATAAAGTATATTTATTTCTTTTTTTAAATTATCAAAATAATTTAAATTTATGAAAATAAAAAGGGATCGAAAAAAAGTATTTTAACGCATTAAAAAAATAATCGCTATCTAGTTGCGCGATGTGATACATTTGACGACACAGTTTCGAGCAAGTTTACCGAACGCGCGCCTTCATTTTAATCACTCTCGCAGCCGCAAAACACCGAAAAGGTTATAAGGAGCAAACGTCGGCTTCACGACACAGCGAGTGCACCGGCAAGCGGAATATAAAACACTGTCTCGCATGCAGCGAATGGAATATAAAATACACAGGGAATTGAGCGAGAGTGAGCATGTGTGTAAGAGAGAGAGAGAGAGAGAGAGAGAAGAGGAAGAGGGTGGACTAGCTGCGCCGGTGATAAACGAGCGCCCGGGTAAGTGGAAGTACATTCGCGTCTCTTCCTCGTGTTCGTCGTCGCGCGTGAATCCTTTTTATCAGATGAGAGGTAGAAGAGTGGAAGCACACGGAAGAGAGAGAGAAAGAGAGAGAGAGAGAGAGAGAGAAAGAAAAGGAGAAGGAATGAAACAGCGGACAAGCGGAACGCACTCCCGGAGCGGCTTTGATATCTCACAAGACAGATACGAATTTGTCAGCTAGAAAAGAGACGGAGAGAGAACGAGAGATAGAGAGAAAGAGAGATAAAAAGGGAGTAAGCGAGGAAGGAGAAGAGAACGAGGGAGAGGAAAGAGAGATAGAGAAAGCACCGAAGGCTAGGATTTCTTTTAAAATGCAAATATATCTGTCTCAAGATGAACATACAGAAAAACTGTTAGCTTTTTCACGAGATTGCACTTGGTGGGGGATAAGCGTGAATATTTTCAAGAGTCTTCGCACTTTTAAATCAACATTTCTCCCCGAACTTTCTCACTCTATTTATTATGATGCAATTTTCTTGTATGCATTTCTTTTGTAAAATTGAAAAAATTCTATTTGTCATGCAAAAGAAACTCGGCGTAATTTTTTCTATTTAATTAATCTTCAAAATCGTACTTTAATATTTTAATATTTTCATTTCCCTGCATACAATTTTTCACTTTACTGTAAAAACAATATTCCCCAACTTTACTTTGTATACATAAAAAGAAAATTGAAAGATATCTAAACTCGTACTGTTTTGAGTAAAATAAATATATGCAAAATAAAATTTTTTAGAAAAATATACAACGTTCAAATAACATGTTTTGCATATTGATATCATTGAAGATAAAAAATAAAAGAAAATCGATAAACGGAATTTTTTTTTTTTTTTTTTTTTTTTTTTTTTAAAATGCGACCCGAAAAGATATTGTTTGCGCATAGGAAAACGGGATCATAGCTAAATCGGAGGTAAAGCAACTGGCAAAAACTGAAAAATTCGTCGAACCCCGGATGTACACTAGATGACGGAAGCTAGGAATATTCGATGAAATGGAATTTGTGCGAGCCAATAGGAAGCACACGTAGATAAATTCAGCGCGCGGATGTACACACTGATAAAAGAGAGAGAGAGAGAGAGAGAGAGAGAGGGGAGGGGTTGGGAATAAGGAAGGAAATGGGAGAAAATGTAAAACAGATGGATGTAATAGAATGTTAAGTCAAAAGCGTTTCTTGAGCTCGATTGTGGAGAGGAGGTAGGTAGGTAGGTGTTCGGGCTTCGTTCCTCGTCGCGGTTGCGGATACCTCGGAGAGGTTCTATCGGTCTCCGTGGCGAAGGAGGAAAACCATTTTACGCTCGAATAAGCAAGAGCCGTCGTCGATGCAACGCTCGAAGCTTTCGCGTCTCTCATTAGCATCTCATCCCTTGACGCTTTCCGACCGCAGCGACACGCGGAGATGTACGCGAATGGAGAGATGCCACCGAGAGAGGCCGAGTGAGGCGAAAGCTCTCGCCTCGAGTCCCGGCAGCCCGGCAGGCGGCTCTTTGGCGGACGCGCGCGCGCGCGAGCGAGCGAGCTAGCAAGCGAGGAACCAAATAATATTAAGATGACGCGCGCGCTGTATAGAGGAGAGCCGCGCGAGCGCTCATGGTTAATGCATACACATCGAGGGTAAGCGAACGCCCCGTAACCGCGCGGCGATTGAAGCCACTGAATCATCTATTACGAATAATGGATAACGGATAACGGATAATAAATTACAGATAGTAGATAATAGATGATAGATGAAAGCCGATAGACGAAGGACAAGCGGATGTCGGAAAGATAATGAGATTCCCGAGAGAGAGAGAGAGAGAGAGAGAGAGAGAGTTTACAATGTGAATGGAGATTGCGCGCTAGGTAAAATATGCAAACCTCCTTTCATTTGTGTTTTAATGAAAATTTTCGAAATTATCCATCGATATATGCGCGTTGGATTGAGAATCTGCTTCACCAAATGCGTAAGGAAAGCCGCGTCGTTAGCAGCAGCAGCAGTACACGCAGATACATACACACACACACATACATACAACAGCTTGCCAAGGTGGTCGACGCGAAAGCGCGCGTCCGCGCGAGGGAGGCACGCGCGCTAAAACACTAATCTCTTACCTCGGCTAAGTAAAGCGACTGAAAGATAGATGAAGAGTGCACTCGATAAACGAGAACTTATTGCCAAGAAAATTAAGTTTAAAAGGCTCTCGAGTTGGTCAAACCACTATCTTATCGTAAGTGAAAGTTTTACATTTATAATCGTGCTTCGCAACCCGCTTCAATAAAGCACCCAGTTGAAATGCCTCGGAATTTTTAATGAAAATATAATAAATAGTCCCGACGTGCAGGCCACGAAAATCCTATTCGATATCCAGTTATTACATTTCTCGTTATCTTATTTTATTTTATTTTTTTTTTTTTTTTTTTTTAATTTTATTTTTGGCTTTTCACGCAATTATGCTGCGTGTGCTTGTGCGTGTGTTAAAGATATTAAAAAAATAAAATTTCAAGTCGGTATTAAAACAGTGAAATCTTATTTTATGAAAGCTCCTACATCTTTTTAATTTCCTTTCATTAGCAGTTTTCTTAAATAAGTTCTTGTTATCGCTGTACTATTAAATATTTATTCGCGCAGTGTTCCTATCCAAGTAACATCAATCACATTTATAGCCCACATTGCTGTCGCTAGTGGAACTGAATTTACTCGTCGACTACTGCTTGAGAGAGTAGCTTGAAAATTGGCTTCTTTGTTTTTCTTTATCTCTTTTGTTATTGTGTGTGTATATATATATACACACACACACACAATAACAAAGCAGATAAAGAAAAACAAAGAAGTATATATATATAATCATTCAATTGTACAACATTACCAACGAGAATTTTCTTGCATTTGAATTGTAAGTATAAATTTAAAACAAGGTCCATTTGCTACATTGGCGAATAAAAGGCGTAAAAAATTTGCATAAAAATAATAAATGCAAACAAACCAAAATAAAAAAAAAAAAATGCTGAGTATATTGTTGATCAAAGCATCGTATATTTATATCTTAATACTGCAAACATGACGAGCTTTGAGAAATTTTTAACGGTGCTGAATTATACATCAGCGGATCTCGGTAATTTTTCTCCTCTTATCCTTTTCACGAAAATGAGAGGATAAAAAGCAAAGAGAGCAACGGCAGAAAGAAGAAGAAAGAACAAAGATTTTATCCTCGTGCCTTGGAGGGTTACTTCGCATTTTTCTCGGAGTCTTGCGCTTTCCCGCTGCCGGCCAGAGAGTCGCGCGCACGATTCCGAAAAAACTACGGCGGTACATCGAAGAAATTTGGGATTCGTGATTTTTATCGCGAGCGAGGAGGATCGCCGCGCCCGTCGTATAAAATAAACATTTCCGAAGCTCAGCAAGAAGAAACGAGGTCGAATTTTCCTTCCCCTCCCTTCTCTCTTCGCTCTTACGTTTTCGCGCTTTTCTTTCTGCTCGACTCGACCGAGAGAGAAAGAAAGAGAGAGAGAGAGAGAAAGAGAGAGAGAGAGAGAATTGAGTGTCGGTTGTGCGGAGGTGCACATGTAAGTTCCTTGGTGCGGGAAAGGTCGCGGGAGGTGCGAAATTCCCAGGGTCTTAAATTTAAGCGGGAGAAAATAGAGGACATAATCGGAAACGACCCTGTCCCTGCCACCCGCTTCCTGCAATATCGTCGGTGCTGTTATCGTTTCACCGTGGGAGGAGGTTGGAGCTCCAAAAACAAAGAGGGCCGAGAGAAAAAGAGAGAGAGAGAGAGAGAGAATAAGTAAAAGAAAGAAGAGGGGAATAACCGGACTCGGAAATTGTAATCGTCGCTCATCCAAACTCGACGCGCTCGAGTATGAAAAGTCCCGCGATAAAAACTCTAAGCCAAGACGAGAGAGTCCTTCCGAATTTATGAATGAGGCGGCGATTTCAGTACCTCTTTAATAAGTTAAGAGATTTGAATGGAAATTATCGAGATTAAAAGAGTTGCGTTGTGAAAAATAATTTTTTTAAAGAAAGTCATTCATCATTTGAAAAAGTTAAACCTGTATGAAAATAAGAAATGATAATTCAGACTCTAAGATAGAATTTAAACAATTTTTTTTTTAAGTATTAATAATTATTTTTATATGAGCTTAAGATTTAAGGTAAAGTATAAGACGTATAATTTATTTAACGTTTAACCATTTGCCAGCACATAAAGCTATTTTTTAAACAATATATTAATATAATTTTTTTTTTTTTACAAATATATAATATTCTTTGAAGATTATGTAGTTCCTCTATATTACCTAAATATTCTATTTAACAATAATATTTTTTACAAGAAGCATATTATTTGTTAGATTATCAAATATTTAGTTGTAAATTTAATAACAGCGGATATAAATTAATGAATAGATTAATAATTACGCGATAAATTATTTGCATTTGAGAAATTAATCGTGAACCATTTGGTACATGAATTTAAATTAAATTGTAAAGATAATTTAATATTGCATTAAGTAACGTAATTACGTATAAATTAAACAAGAAACATACTCCTTGCGAATATGTTAGTTATTTTATTAATATAAAATGTTATTTCATTGCGCAATGAATATTGAACGAGCGCGCATTAATAAACCTTTTTTCTTTCTTATTAAAATTAGGATAATTAAAATGAAATATGTCGATAGCCAAGTATTTTGTTTTACTGCAACAAAATAAGCATAAGAGTTAGGATGGTGATTTAAAGAAAAAAATAATTACATAAAAGTAACAATTGATTTTTTTATTGCTTCAATTAGGATTTTTTTCAAACCTATTAATGCATAATAAATGAAAAAAAAAAAAAAGAAAGTAATAATAAAAAGTATAAAAATTGTAATAAAAATTTGTTTTTTCGTTTAATATAAAAAGTTAAATTTAAAAGCCAGAAACGATAAATAATATAATAAAGGAACAAGGATAAGAAGCGATTAGAATTTACGATAGAAGCAAATCCAGTTGAACGTGGCTACAAAATCGATTGGACCATTCGTCTTGAGAGGTGCGTTTCTGCTGAGCCGCGCTAAATGCACTTCGACTATAACGTCGTAAAACGAGGAAAGCTTTTGGCTCGAATGACAGCTCTTCGAGTGCATCGCCGACCGGAAGCTCCGAGCTATTGACTGACCACTCCACTTTACTACGGTCTACCGACGGCCGAACAGTCCCTGGAATGTAACTACACATATCTTTTCGCTCGCTCGGAAGAGAGAGAAGAATACTCGCTCACCGAAGGGCAGACGAGGAAAATGTAGGCATTAGAAAATGAAAAAGGAAACTTTAAAGCGAGAGTCAAAAAAATCCGAGAGAGAGGGAATGGGAGAGACAGAGGGAGAGAGAGAGTTCGCGAGAATTTTAAGGAAAAAATAATCGATCTTGGAGAGATTGAAAAAAAAAGCAAGAGAAAAGCGAAAAGTCATACAGCGCACGCGCGCGTGTGTGTGTGTGTGTGTAAAGTAAAAATAAAAAATGTGAAAGGAGGACGAGAGAGAAAGAGAGAGAGAGAGAGAGAGAGCAGGAAAAAGTAAGCGAGAGAAGGTGAAAAAAGGGAGAATTGAATGAAAAAGACAAGAGATACGAGAAAGAGAGAGAGAGAGAGAGAGAGAGAATGAGAGAAAGAGATGAGATTCGACTCCCGTGTTGGAGCTATTCTATCCGTTCCGTCTCTAGCCAATGGGTGCGAAGCCGACACGGAACTTGGCAGCATGTGCTAAAGGCAGCTTGCGAGCTTCTGCCTCTTTCCTCTGACTCTTTCTACATGCGACTTTCATTTCGAAATTTTTAATCTCACCACTGCCGTCGCTGCCGCCACCGCCGCCGCCGCCGCCGCTGCTGCCTCTGCCGACGACCTTCCTTTCGCGCGCGCGTCACATTCGTGTAACCTTTGAAATTCTTATTTTTACTTTTGTTTACCTACTACCACCGACTATACCTGCCGAGATTTTCAAATTTAAAATATTACTTTTACAATACTCCGCTTTCAAAATGCTTTGGTGAATTTCTTTAATATCGAAAGATGTCATCTTTTATAATCCGTTTCTTCGACTTATCAAGATTGTAAAGGCATTTTATTTTTTCGTTTCGGAATAGGTCACATACTGCGGTTTTAATAATCGCTAGCTGAGCGAGTAATTCGTCATCGCCGAATGACGAAATAATTGTTTTAAAGAGCTTCATGGCCTCGTATTTGACCTATTTAGCAAGGATAACGCTCAGGCTCGCTTAAAAAAATATGCCATTTCATATAAAAAACGAGCCACGAGGTAAAAGGTTTAGTCACTTTGGAATATTTCAAAAAGGAGATAACTCGAATACTCATTGATATCTTCATTCGCGTGAAGCGTAGAGATGTAAGAGAGGATCAAAGATGTTGGTAAACTAATCATCCGTGAAGCCCACTCGATAGCGCGTACGGGAAAGCCCGCGCAAGTATTCCACTGACATGACTCTTCCATTAATTACAGACGAGCCTTCAGCTAATCAATGGATAGTTAGTGGCCAATGCTTGGCTCACGTCAATAGTTACTGCACCAGTTGGGCTTTGATGCGCTAATTTACGTCATCTGCGTCCAACGGCTCTGCGCTACTGACATGGCCGGGTTATCCTTCTCAATATCGCTGTGACATGTTTTAGCTCGGTAACCATTCTAGTGCTCCTTTTGTCACTCGCTATAACGCCTATTGCCATTAAACTCATGGCTTTGTCCTCGGTAAATCTCAGGCAAATATCGCGTGTTTTGGTCGGCGTAGATTAATAAGTGAAAAAACATACCTTTGGAAATGAAACAATTTAAAATTTTAATAAATTTTGATACTTTACATTCGTTTTTATCGCGACACGTTTGGATTTTGGATATTTTTCGAGTATAAAGGAATAAAATTTTTGACAGTAATTTAATTTATATATATTTTTTCCCTTACGTTTTTTATTCGCATTAAAAAAATACGCGTATCGTTTATTTTTTTTTTCCATTCTCGTTAATAGGATATTCATGTATAAGCAGGCTATGCAATAGTTTATAAATGAAAATAAAATTAATCCCTATACGTATTTGGTATTTGCATAAAAAGAACGGCTTTATCTTTATTCCGATAAAATATTTAAACCAACAAGCACTTGTGTACGGGTTTGACTCGCACAATAGAAAATAAAATAATAAAAAAAAAAAAAAAAAAAAAAGCACGAACCTACCGAACAAAAAAGTACGAAGGGAAATATTGAGAGAAAAAGAGAGAGAGAGAGAGAGAGAGAGAGAGAGAGAGAAAAAAGTTACAAAAATCGCGCGCGTTGCGGGGATGCAAATTTCCGGCGTATAGGTCGTTTGTCATACGATGTTTCGAGTGTTTCCCCTTTCGCGTTTCCATAAACGAAAAATTGACTGGCCAAAAGCGATAAGCTATCTCGACAGAGAGTCTCACCCGGGTACTCGTTGCTCGTCGCGTTCGTGTTATACCGAATAGCTGACGAAAATCATAAATTGACGTATCGTGCGGCTAGCTTTCACTTGACGGCTTATGCAAGTTCCAACGATACAAAACGAACTTTAACGCGCGCCCAATGAATGAATGGTAACTAACAGCGGTTTAGAGTGCTGCTACTCCCAAAAAAATCAATGGCCTCCGTTAGAAATATTAGCGAATCTTTGTTACTTCTTTAGCGACAAGTTTTTTGCAATTCAAATAGCTTGCGATATTTCACATCGCGATCTCGTTTCACAAAAAATTTTTAACTTGAAATTTAACGAAATATAGAGCAAATACGCGGTCGTTTATTTATTCGGTCAAATAATGTAACGATGGCATTTTTAAAACAAAGTCGATAATGAAATAAAACGAAAAGGCCAAAACAATATCCAGCATTTTATGTATTTACGTAACCAATCGTCGCAAAGTCTTAAAACTGCATCTGAAATCGGCGAATATGTGTGTGTATTTATATATATATATAAATACACACACACACATAGTAAGGTGGCGTTGAGCAGTCGACGCACGTGCTAAAGCCGTATCCCTTGAATTTTAGGAATTTGCATCGGGAAGTACGGCAACTCTCTCTCTCTCTCACTTTCTTACACGCAAGCGGCGCTAGGACGCGCATCCAAGCGACGTTTATGCGTGCATACCGCGCCATTATGCTTGCCGGGGCGTTATAACGGTTAAGCACGCGCGAGTATATGTATATTTTCAGCCTACTAACCCGTACGGCGACTCTTACCGACGGAGCATCGTCAGCGTGTAAATGGTTTCCATACGCGCAAGCGCCTTTTCGATCGTATTAACATTTTTCTATACGTCCTTCTAGGCTGTATAGACATTCTATACGTCCTTTTAGGCTGTATATGTGCCAGGAGAAAAAAAAGTTAACAGCGCCACTGCTATGTATTTGTCGCTTCATATAGCCTAGCATGTGAGTCTTCATCGAAACTTATATTTTCGAAACGCGTAATAAGACTTATGTATGTTGAGCGAAGGAGAGAGAACGAGATAGCGATAAGAGCGCGCGCACCATTGCTCCCACGTGACCACCCTATCTCTGTCTCGCTCTCTCCTTCGCTCAGTATGTACATTCAAGCGACCACGGGGCTCTGCTTTTCTTTTGTTTTCTTTCAGTATAGTGTATCGTTGTGTCGGTAATATTCGTTCTTAATATGTGAGAAGAAGAATAAAAATGGACAATTTATTAAATAATAAAAAAAAAAAACGAGTGATAGTGACAGTGATGAAGAATGCAAACGTGAATTAAATAAACTAATAGAAAAAGCAAAGTCTAATATAATCCCGCAAAATTAAAAAATTTAATAATAAGTGATTTTAAAGTGATAATTTTTTAGTTTATAATTTTGTTTGTGATTTAGATAAATGATTTAAAAGTTTTTTGTGTGAAGAAATTAAATTTAAAATATTTAAAAAAGTTACTGTTTTTTCATGTTAAATAAGAGACTAAAATTCATTGATTATACAAAAAATGTGTTAAACAAATATAGTATTGTTATGATAAAAATAACATAAGAAAGTATTTATATTAATTATAATAGTATTAATATTATTAATAAGCCTTCAAATCTTATAAAAAAAACTTTTGTTAAAAATATTATTCTGTATAAATATTTAATAAATATACTCAAGAAATTTATATTTTTTAATAAATAATAATTGTTCAAGAATTAATTTTATTTTTAAATATTAATCCATTTACTATTTTTTTTAATTTCATAATTTATATTTATATTTACATTATGTTGTCTGTCACTTTTTGACACTACATCCAGATGTACGCGTGTGTGTACAAAATGCGCATGCGTTAGCAGACGATATCTGTAGTTTACGAACTGTCAGTATGGGTTCGAAATTGCATTTAATTGATATGCAACAAAATAAAATTAATTATTCTGTTAACTAAGTAAGAGTCTTCGTACGGGTTACAAGGCTGAAAAATTTTTTAAGCACCATGAGTGAACCTCGCGTCATTAAAGCTTTCGGCTCATATTTTGTGGATGGATAGAGGCGCCTTAGTCGCTCGCTGCGCTCGCGACTGCGGCCCTACTATCCATCCACAACATATTTTGCCTCAAGCTGTAATGACGCGAGGCTCGCACAAGGTACATAAATAACTAATATATGTATACATATATACATACACGAGAGCTTGAACCTCGTTCGCTCGACACTGCATTTACACCTACCTTGGACTTTGTTTATTTGTTATCTCTCTCTCTGTTTCCCTCTCTTCTACCCTCTCTTCCTCCCGTTTCTCTGCTTGAATAATCGCTTTCTTTGCTCGCGCATTAGTTATGCGAGGCTGATGAGTGAGAAAAACTTACTACGCAAAATGTATAATTTTTTCTTTTCAGAAAAAAAGAAACAACACATTTAAAATAAACGCAAATCACTCCGAAGTTTAAAATTTTCACTTTTGTTTTTGATCGTTTAAAGTAACTCTTCTTTGTAATGTCCTAAGAAAAAAATTCCATTTTTGTAAGCGAGTAATACTATATTTTTTACCATTTCAGTTTCTTACTAATTGTTCCGTTTTAAAAAAAGATTTTATTGCAATTAAAGACGTTGCTAAAATTGTCAAATAGGAGAACTTAATGATTTAACAATTGTAAAATAAATCTTAAAATTAATATATTAAAAAATTATAAATATTAAAATTAATAATAAATGGCAGTATGTAAAAAAAAAAAAACATTTTTTTAATATTAAAAATCAAATTTATTACGAATTTTTCATCTTTCACAAAACTGCTTATTAAATATGAAAAAAAATAAATAAATAAATAAGTATTTATTAATTTAAACATTTTAATATAACTTATAAATATTTAAAAAAGTAATAAAAAATTTAAATTGATAAAATGCAATCGCGCAAATTATTATTTAATTATTGGCATTGTCAATATTGATAAAATAATTGTAATTAATGGAAAATTTATTTTTTATATAAACCATCATTACAGCCCACTTTAATTAAAATTGAATTTATTATTATCTTTTTTAATTAAAAAAATATTTCATCTTATTAAAAAAGAAAAGCAAAAAAAAAAAAAAAAAAAGAACTGAGTTTATTAATACATAAGATGCAAGAAATACAGAATTTGAGTTTGAGGAGAAATTTATCAGATCCGGTACTTATTCAACGCAGTAAAAGATCATTGTGTAAGTAAGTTAGGGAATTAGTGAGTGGATAGGAAAATGAAAGAGAAAGAAAGGAGAAATTTGGGGATTGGCCGGAAGGGACTGGTGATTTTGGTTCGTTTACGTTTGGTTCGATCGAGCGGGAAGGAGAGGAGGAAAAAGAAGAAAATCCGATACCGGCCAGAAAGTGGAATTCTCTGCTTACGTCAAACAACGGGATTTCTGTCTATTAGAGTGGAAGGGGAGCCCAACATTACCAGGCGCAACTCCGCGCGCGCAAGGTTATTTGAAATCGAGGTAAAATAAAGCTCGAGCAGCTTTTAGACAAGGATAATCTCCGCTCGTTGTCAGCTCTCCGAGAGCTTTTCCGCGCTCGCTTCCCCCCCCCCCCTCCTCCCCTCTCCCATCCCATCCCTCGACCCTCCACACCTACGAAAAAAGTCTACAGCGCCATTCTTCTTCCATTCGTTTCTTTTCTAATCGCCTTTGAGCTACACGTACTGTAAATCGAATTTCTGGTCACGGGTAACTCGAGAGCTGCTTTCGGAAAGAAATAATTACATTGGAATTTAATAGCACCGACTGCGCGCGTGTTACGATTATCCGGTTACACTTGCCCTATCTCTCATACTTATACCTTTTTCTTCTTCTCCTTCTTCTTCTTCTTCTTCTTCTTTTCTTCAATTTATACATTTTTACTCTCGACCATCCTTATCCTATATTGTTTTATTTTACCTTTTTTTTTCGAGATAAGATTATCAACGCTTTCAAATAATTAAAATTTTAATAGAAGTATGAAAACCGACTTTTTGTCTCTTTATTTAATTAAAGAAATAAATTATGAAAGTGCATATATGATAAATAACTTGCGAAATTTTATTACTCTTATTTTGCAATTAAAATTAAATATACGAGAAAATAAATAAATTAAGTTAATCAAATTTTAATACAATAGTTATCGATCACTTGAAAAAAAAATATTAAAAAGTATTATCAACTCGTTTCTTGCGCTGAAGTATATTAGATTTTTAAAACAAACGAATTCTGGAGAATTGCCGCCAAAGTGAAAATCAAACTTTGGGGATTTAACGATTCAAATAAAATATTTGAAAAGTTTTATACGATCTCGGGAGGATAAGTATTACTGTAATTTCGAGTTTCAACGAGTTCTCATAACCCTTATACAACGAGAATTATTGTAACGTTCATTCTTTTAATCTTTTCCGCTTCGGTTCCTCGTTCGCTGATTAAAAATTCAAAAAGACATTTAACGCCGGCGGTACCGATTCACCGGTGCACTTTTTAAAACAAAAGCATCGCGACGCGAGTTCTTTCGAGTTCTCGGGAGTCTATGTGTGTGTTTTTTTTCCGTTCTTACGATTGATTTTCATACGATATCAAAGTGGTTGACATGAAGAAACGGGGAGAGAATAAGGAGGGAGAGGCTGGATACAGCCTGTACATAATTAAGCACCACGCAACGAGTCTGGCAATACGCAGCGAAGCAAGAATACAAGAGAAACGGCGCTTGAAAAGCTTTCGACGGCTGTGCGGCTTTGATGCTTCAAGTGTTCCATTCTTGAGCACCGCTCGGCTATACTTTCGCCCTACGCGGAGTGGATTACGAGAACAGGGAAATTTGGTGAATCAAGCGCATTTCATTCATAAATTACTCATTATACCCGTAAAAAAACGGCCTATGTAACGTCCTTTCTTTAACGTTTGACTTTTGTGCGCCAAAAGATTTAAAAAATTAATCTCTTATGCATCTGATCCTTATTCCATATTGCACAATAATGCGTCAATGGAAAAGCCATTTTTCGAAAGTAATCATAATTCATTAACTCGAGTTGATTAATTTTGAGGAAAATTTCACGCAAAAAGTGGACACGCATCTATCGTCGACTTTGAAAATTACGTCACGGCAATTCCGTCGAAGCGATGCAGCTCATTTGTGTTTACAGAGTGGCGTACTTTGAAGCCGAGGGCGCGTCGGGGTCGGCCAACGGCTAGAACGCGCTTTAAAAGTGTTTATGTTATACATATTCATGCGTTCGAGCGTATTATATATGAGCGGCGCTTCGGATTAATATGCATAGAACCGCATTACCGCGAGGCTCCGATGCGATTACGCGCGGATGCTCGAGAATTTTGAGCTTCGCGATTTAAACGAAAGTCCTGTGGGCTCTCTTCAAAGGAATTCCAGAATTCAATTTAACTTTGCCTTTTCCGCGCGGTCTTATATCGAAATTTATTGCCTAGATGGGCAATATTACGTGCTTATACGCTAGATACGATAACTTTACAATAACCGTCTTGTCTCGTCGATTCGTTTTCACATTCTCGCTTTTTTAAGCGCGTTGAATCGCAAATTGATTGCGACGTTTTATCCCATCCTAATATTTTATTTTTGCAGAGTTTTATTTATTTGATATTTTTTAGGACATCCCGAAAGATTTAATCGTTTTAAACTTTTTTTCAAATAAACTTTCGGATAAAAAAATACAATTTGTATTTCGTAATTGCAAACAAAATAATTTTAAATCCTTTTCGGTAATAGTATGTGATACAAGTATGCCGTTCTAGATCTTTTATCTGGTAAGTAATTTTCGCGTAATATCAATGAAATACTCTACGTAAAAGCCCGTTTCAATTAAAACTATGTTAAAGCGTTAATTGGAAATACGGTAAAAGTTTAAAAATGATTATTTTAAAAGGCTTTAATTTATTTTAACAAATGAAAAGTTTAACTGAAGTTTAACTGAAAAATTTTTTATACATAATAAAAACGATTAATTTGTTTTATTTTGAAAATGAAAATTTGAGTGAAAAATTTCTTGAACACTAATAAAACTTTTTAAACGGGTATTAACTTTGTGACTAAAATAATTTAAGCTACTTATTTATAATAATACAAAAGCTCACCAAGAACAACAAGTTTGACGGGTTTGCTGACAAAAAGCTTTCCTCGATCGTCCTCAAGTTGGCACGTCCAAATGCCATCGTCTTCGAGTCGAACGTTGTCGATATGCAACGCCGCCGTCGTTGAATCGCCGATGTATCTGTGCCCCGTGCCGCTCATTTCAGTTCTGGTGTCAATAGTTATCATGTCTACCGGAACTCCCTCGTGCAGCCAACTTGCTGGTCGTATTCGGTAACTCCTGCGCGACACAACCTCGCGTAAATTGTTATTGAAACGCTTTCGAATCAATTCTCAAATGTTTGTTAATCATTTTCATGTTGAAATGTTCAATATAACGTTAATTGACGATTATTATTTTATGACATTTACAATTATTTTAAAATTTTTTAAATTTTCAATTTTATCCCTTGATAATAAATTTCAAGATATTTAAAAAAAAAGGTTCTTACCTGACCGCCGGCATGAGCAGCTTCGTGTAATTGCCCTCGAGTTCACAGGGTAGAACGACCTTACTGAGGGGTTTAACAACGAGTTCGATGGGCGGCTGAGTCAACAGTATCGGCAAAGAGATGGACTCGGCCGAAGAGTTCGCGAATTCGGCTCTCCATGCCGCGTCCTCGGAGGCAAGGAGGGCGGCGGCCTCGGCGACGTCTTCGTCGCCTTGCGTCGAGACAGCGCCGTTCGTCGTAGCAGCGCTCGTCGCAGCCGCTGCTGCCGCCGCCGCTGTCGCCGCCGTCGTCGTCGTTGTCGTCGTCGTCGTCGTGGTCGTCGTCGTCGTCGTTCTTTTGCTCTTTCTGCTGCCGCCGCCGCCGCCTCCTTCGTGCTTCCCTCTCAGCGTAAAGACGCCGGCTTCGTTTACCGAACCTGCAACATTGATAAAAAATCCAATGGTTATTTTTAGTTTTAGAGAAATGTTTGTATAAAATATTTTCGAAAAATCGAATTAAATACATTTCTGGGGAGTATCGAATGCGCTAAAATAGTTAAGTTTAAGAAGATTTGCGATGGAGAGGGCTTTCGAGAGAAAAAAAGGGTGGGGGGGGGGGGGGTTTGCGATGAAAGTTTGTAAACGCGAGGATATAAGCAAAGGCGAGAAAACGCCGGAGAGTTGCTCGGGAGTAATGGTATGTATCGCAACGGCGAGCCAAGCACGTAGTATTTCTTTGTGAAGTCGCGTAAATTACGAAAGGACTGGGAGCGTTCGCCGCGTCTCTGGCGCTGCCGTCACGAGCAAGGCGAGGGCTTTGTAGCGGGAGAAATTAGACGCGCCGTTGAATCTCTCGCGTCTCGCGGTAAATATTCCCAGAGCTAAGACTTGATCGAGTTAGCGCGCCGTTGGAATTCGATAAAGCTGTGACAACACGCAGACGCCTCGGCTCCTCGAGCTCCTCCTTCTTCCCCCGGCGCCTCAAAGCCGCTCTCCCTTTAATTCCTACTCCTTTTCTCTCTTCCTCGGATTCGCGCGTCCCTCGTTTCCTTTCCAGACGCAGTCCTGTTTTCCCTTCCCCGTCCCCGCAGCGATTCGACACCTCTCTCTTCCCCACACTTCGTCTCCCTATACTTTGTGCGGGATTCTCATTTCGCCCTCTCTTTCAGCGACTCTCCTCCTCTCCTCGTCTCCTTCTTTCGCGAACCCTTTTGCTATCTGTATTCGAGTGTGTATTTCCATGCACCACTTTCGCGAGGAAATTAATTTCTATTTGAGTTTTCAATCTCCGCTCGGCTCTCGATACACTCGACAAAGACTCATCGTCGTGTTTCAAATAACTGCAGATAATATAGACCAGATAATACCACATGTGAAATTTATTGACATCCTAGCAATTGATGATACAATTTAATTAATTATTTTTTATATTTCTATTTCAATAAAATAATCTGCAGTAAATATATTTTTAGAACGAATTGGCCCAATAATTTTTGAACGAAATATTGCCGTGGATTAATAAAGTTTTTCCAAGGGACTCAGAGTCTTGTTATTATCGTGGCATAGTTCGAGAAAATATCTGTTTTATAAATATTTGTGCGATGAATTTTAATTCAAATTGGAAATTCAAACGAAAAGACAGCGAGGATGACAAGTCCATTGAAAATTAAGTCTCCAAGATTCCGTGAGTGTGAGAGGTTATTGAAATTCACGAGGTTGAAGCATCGCATTAATAAAGTAGTAAAAATGAAATCAAACCGCTTGTTTAGCGACTTAATACCGTTGTTACTCGCGCCAATTCCTCTGGTTGGCTCTCTATTAACGAAAAGCCCATGCATTGGCTCCTGGCTCCGCCTTTTTGTAAGAGGGAAACGCTTCCCGCAGAAAACTAATTACGATCCCAATGAGCCGCGAATAGCTACGAGAGCTACCCACCTAACCCAACTAAACCTCTTCGGTATCCTCGAAGAAGCTTCTAACGAGGCGCGAGAGAGAGAGAGAGAGAGAGAGAGAGCGGAGCCTGAGCGCGCGCGAGATCTTGGCTAAGTGAAGTGTCAAGGAGTAGCGGAGCTGCGGAAAGGGTTGCGGCGGCTCAACGGTGTGGGAGGGCAGACCGAAATGCCAAAAGAGAAAGTCGAGGGCCGGCCGAGAAGAAGAAGAAGAAGAAGAGAAGAAGAAGAAGGAGAAGAAGACGAAGAAGAAGAGAGCTCGAGGGACGAGGATGGAGAATATCGGATGTAGCAAGGCAAAAGCTCGAGCTAGTGGAGAAGCGGAATGTCGACGATGACTTAAAGCCACTAGAGGAAGACACCAAACTTTGCGTCACCTCCGAGAACGTCGAGTATAGTTTCGGTTTTAACAACATCTCGCACTCCTTCTTCCCTTTCTTGCTTCTCTCTCTCTCTCTCTCTCTCTCACACATCTCTCCTCAAGTTTCGCGCCGGCTTCCAATTCATGCCGGGGGTTTGATTGCGATTTCGCATCAGCGTGGTCGAGCGAGACGGGAGGAAGGAACGAGCGATGAGTGAAGCAGGAGGGAAGCGCACGAGCAAGCGAAAATCATTCGAGTATGAGTTCGCCTTTTATCAGAACTTTTATTCTTTTTCCTCTTTTCTTCTTTTTCCTCGCGCGAGAAGTATCGACTGTAGCGCACACACCCTTTCAATCAGCTGGCGGAGTCGCAAAAGCCCGGAAGAAAGTCTTTTACGGGGATCCTGCACTCACCCTCTTTCTTCCGTTTTCTTACTCTCTTTCGTTTTTTTTATTATTATTATTATTATTATTATTATTTTTGCTTAAATTCTTTTTTTTCGAAACAAGTAGTTTGAGAAATTGAAATTTTTCAAAATAATCAACGAGCAAGAACTTGGTCGACTTTCAAATACGCACACGCGCGTAAATATAAAGATTGAAATATATAAAACTATATACACATACAAGTACGAGTAAACATCCAATAGCACCAACAAATAAGTGGCGAGAACTCCGAAGCTGGAGTATTTACTTTTAATTTACTCAAATCCAAAATAAAGCGCGAAAATAATGGCCAAAGGTAAAGGAAGAATGGAAGAAAGTCACGCCAACTCGACGAAAAAAATACAAAACGTACGTAGGAGTTTTGCTTCGAGAGAGATAGAGAGAGAGAGAGAGAGAGAAAGAGAGAGAGAAAAAAAGGGAGCGAAGCTCCGACATTCTCGAGCCGAGCAACCAAGTCACAGCAACCGTTCACTTCCATTGTTTTACAACGCGCGGGCGCGCGTTCTGTTGTGTCTTTGGAAAAGGATAACAAGCGCTTTGGTTGCCTCTGCTCCCCTCGCGGCGCCCGAACTAAACTAGGTCAACGAAAGCTCCGAGCGACTCGGAATTATTACAGGGTTTGTTATTTTAGCGACTTCCCCTCTCTCTCTCTCTCTCTCTCTCTCTCTCTCTCTGTCCTCCGTGCGCGTACCTTATCGCAACGGCAATGCGTGAATGACCTCTTTTTCATCGTCGCTTTTGTGATAATGCGGTTTCTTCGCCCTTGTTATTACATGTTTCTGCCCTCCTTTCCGCTCCTACTCCAAATTTTCTCGCATTATTGCATAAAATTTTATGTTTCTCGTTTATCTTTCAGCCCCATTGGTATTTCCTAACGTTATATTCCATTAGACCTTTAAACGCGATACATCGTGACTCGATGACTTTATTATATAACCTCCAGGCACCTACATATATAATTTTATATATTTTTGTTAATTTCGAATGTAAGTATAAAATTTGTCGAGATGATTAAAGAGTTGTCAAAAAAAAAAAAAAAAAAAAAAAAAAGAAAAAAAGAAAACTGAGATTATTGTCGATTTTGTTATATACTTATATAAGAACAATAACTATGTAGCTTTACAGAATAGCAGAGCTACTCTCATTAAAGTCCTGAATGTCAACACGCTAACTCCTTAGAGCATGTACGCGCGCCTTACCCCTTTCTCTACTCCAATCTAGAAACTCCTGCATATTCTTGCTCCTTGCCTCCTCTCACTCTCTTTGCCTCTCTCTCTCTCTCTCTCTCTCTCTTTCTCTCTCTCTCTCTCTTCGCCTCTCTAACGTACCGTCTCTCTGTGTGTATCTCTCCGACTCTGTCTCGCACTCGTAGACCTAGAGCCCGGGCTCATACGTTATTCGAGGCTGATGCATGCATTATTCAGGCCGAGTATATCCATTCATTATTCATGTCATGATCAATGGATGTCAACAGAGCGCGCGATCTGTATCTGAGCACGTCGGCTATATGCGCGACGGAAAGTGAGAAACACACGTCGACTGAATGCCACCGCCGCCTCGTCATGCGACAAAGACCGCGCCCGCGTCCTCGCCCGGGAGACAGAGAGAGAGAGAGAGAGAGAGAGAGAGAGAGAGAGAGAGAGAAAAGAGAGCGAAGCGCAAATGAGGGAAACAGATAATACCCGCGCGGGCTGATCAAGTCCTAGTTAAAAGCTTAGCCGAGTATACTTTCCATCGAAGGCTTGCGGCTTGAGCTCGCGCACTTTCCGAACGATAACACAATGTGCATTCCGAGTCTTTTTCCGGTAAACTCGGCACCTCAAAGCCCGCTCTTTGCTCGGACGTCCTTTTTCTCGTATCGGTCATTGAGAGAAATTCGCCCCAAAGCGCCATTGCACGGACGCGGGACGTGTCGCTCTGTCGACCCGTATCAAACGTGAAATATGCGAGTTTGTCCCGAAGTTCGGGTGTAATTTGCAAGCAGTCGCGCGAGAGCAAAAGCGCCAGCCTCGACGCTCGACTTGTTCTTGATCCTTTGAGAAGTGGATTTGTCGAAGGCGTCGTTGTCGCCACCGCCGCCGCCATCGTTGTTCTGGCTTCCTCTCTAAGCGCAGTGGCCCCCGCGGCCTGATCCTTTGCCAGCGAAATCCACTTTGCGGAACAACCAAATCTTTCAAAACTGCGGCTGAAAATTTTTCGCCAACGCGCGCGTATATATATATATATATATATATATATGTTACATATGTATATGTGCCTCTGTAAAAACTTCTTTGTTTGCTTTCTTGAACTCGACTTGAGCTCAGCTTGTTTCAACAAATTTAAGCTTACGCGTTGCGTTGTTTATAATAAAAGTCTCGGTCTTTAAATATATAAATTTTCACCGTGATTTCTATTATATCCTCAATTTTTCCAGCGTACGAAATGGGAAAAAATATTCGCAATCACCGCCGGCGCTACCTCCTTCCGGTATACAATACACGAACACGCGCGACGAACGAGTAAAAATGTAGGTCGATCGGACCGAATGGAATTTAATGTCTTGAATATCAACTGCGCAAACGACGCGATGCATCGAGCGTCTTTTGTCGTCGGACGACGAAGGGAAGAAAAAAAATCAGTTTACCGTTATCGCCGCGCCGATATCGCGCGTATTCGATGAAAAAGAGCCCCAACGACGAGGGGAAAACTTCCGCGGAAATGTGCACGAGCACGGGGATCACGCCAAACCGGGTTTTTCCCGGGGCACCTGCCAAAAAAGCCGGGCGCGAAAAGAGATACGCTCGCGAGAGCTTTCGGCCCGAGGGTCGACGTGACCGTATACGCGACGATAAAGATCAGAGGCAATCCTCGCGAGCACGTCCCGAGGAAAAAGGAAGACGCGGATGGCAAAGACGCTCCACCACCACGACACCCGGGGAATCTATCGTCTCGGCGGATTCCCGACACGAACGTCTTTGATGGCAGCCGGAGCGATTCGCCTTCCGTTCCTTGGCCCCGCCGCGCGTCTCTCCTTCGGATTCCCGCATTATCCCTTTCCGCGGTTGCGCGCTCGCTTTTACCCACCGACCGATTCTGCACGCTCTAATTTCGATATCGGCGCGCTCGATTCACTCGGTCGACTCTTGGAATGCGAGTGGCTTCTCCGACGCCTTTTTCCACTCGCGGAGTTGGACATTTTTCAAATTGAAACTTTTCCTCGCGCGAGAGGAGAATTATTAGAAAGAAGGAAGGCGTAAGCGATCGAAAGAATTCTTTTTCCTTTCGCGGATCGCTTTCAAAGAGTAAGAGTCGAGATTCGTTTTTAAAACGAACCCGAATAAAAGAATAATTTCACGTTCTGTTTGAAAATCTTTGAAAAAATGTAGCCAACGACATTTGATCGCGATGGCGGAGTTTCTATTACCCGGTAATAAACTCGTATGTGTATCGCGTATAGGAATATTTAAAATCAACGGTTTCAGCGCAACGCGATAGTCATTAATACATTATCGATATAAATTGATGTACACGTCAAACATGAATCATACAAACAAACTAGTTATTGGAAGATTGAATAAACAATAATTATTAGTAGCTGTTTGAACTAGACCGGTTTATCAACGAAATTGAGCTTTGACTTTAACCAAAGAAATTTCAATATTAATTATCGATTAATTTGCGAAAGTGTTAATAACTGCGCTCGGCGACTATGAAATTTTAAAAATGCCCGCCCGATAATTGTTTGGAAGAAAAGGAGCATGAATATAAAAAAAAACAAACATTAGCGGAGGTTGAAAAAATGGCTTTGAAAAAAATAAACCCGTAATGAAGCGAAACGCATGGCTTGTGAAACGACGGCCGACGGAAAAATGTTCACAAAAGGGAATAATTTTGGCATGAAAAAGAGGCCCGATGGAAGTAGAAAGGATGAGGGGACTGCGTATGGTGTAACGCGCTGTCGGACAGCGCGTCACTCGCTCCTACCGTATTCAGGCTTCCTTGCGACAATGCCGTCGCTCGTGTATTCCCGTCTGCAACAAAGCCCCGGTGCGCGCACATGTGTGCTCCGTTTGTCGAGCGTTTAAGCTCCGTCCGGCTTTTCGCGCTGTGGTTCTATCTCTATCTCTTTATTTCTCTCTCTCTCTCTCCCTCTCTCTTTCTCTTTCTCTCGCTCGCTTTGAATCGCCACCGCGTAAAAACAAATAAACCCCCACCGCAGCCGTCGACGAGCTGAGCGTTCTGAAAAGTTTTCCTTTGTGCGCTATCTCTCTCTCTCTCTCTCTCCAGGCGCAATTACTCGAATGGTTTTTCATGTCGTTTTTGTGGAAGATTTTCCAGTTTTGCGAAGATAACGTTGACGACGCAGCTGTGTATATCTGGATATTCATATACATATATATACTTTGAATACTTTGTGTAATTAGGTTGAAGCGATATACGAGGAAATTCACTACATTATTTGCGACATTCAGATAATCAATATTATGTCAAAGCTCGCTCGTACAGTTTCATGCATTTCACGCATAATAAAAATCTCGCAACTTTTACAAAGTTTTACGACGATAAAAACACACGCATCCTTAAAGCCTTAATTTGCGATTGCGCGCACTCGTGCTATTCCGGGCGTTTCGTTCTTATCGAGTTACATCATCGACATAATAATAGGACGTTTAGAAATTGAGGGATTGCGCGAACCTTGTACGAGCATCTACAAAGTATAGAAGAGCGCCTCGATAGCAAATCGGCGAATTATTTTTGATATTACGACGTACAGAGAATGAGCATACCGAGAACGTGAAGTGGCTATTGAAAGTCCATCGATTCGATCGGGCGCATTGATTTAACGGAAGGTTGTCCGATTGTATGCATTGTACGGACAAGTGTGCGTCCGCTCTCTCTCTCTCTCTCTCTCTCTCTCTCTCTCACCGACTGAATTTATCGCGTTCGATCGAGTGCCTATCGCATATACGTACGCGTACACATTTTTATAATTGAGAGATTAATCGAAAAGCTCGAGCGCGCGCGCGTGCGCACGCGTATTTTCATTGTATTGTTTTCTTCATGAATATGCGCTTCTAAAGTATTAATTACTAGTCGTTGCGTGCCCCGAACTCGCGCGTTCTTTATCGCGCATTTTCCCTTCTCACCCGTTGTGAAATCGATTTTACGAACAGACCAATTTTTAGCTCGGATAATTTATTTAAATTACGTTTGTTCGCTCTTTGTGAAATTTAACGAGAGCTAGCGTTTCTAATGGTTATACATGTCGATTGAAAGGTCCCGACGACTCAAATAATAAATAATGCTTAAATTTTAAAGCCATAATAATACTTTTGATTTATCGATGACTCGATCGGCGCTTTCGTAAGCTTTTTTTTCGACAATCGAAATAAAAATAACGTTGAAAATTTTAAAATATTAAAATTACAATTTTCAAGCGAGCGTTCGAAGCGAAGATTGAATCGTAATTCGTTGAAAAATCGAATATTCCAATAAATCGTGTCGAACGATTTTGCGACCGGAGTTTACGTAACGCGACGACGGCGAAATAACAGAATTCGCATCAACGTGGAATGAAAGATTCGGGAGCGATCGAAGACTCGTCAGGTTGCACATCCAAACTGTAAACGAGAAATGGAATTAATGCGGAATACGAGTATTTGCAGCAAAGATTACCGATAGCGGAGAGACCTAGCGCTCTCGCGCGAGAGTTGACAAATAGGGAGCGCGCGACGGTAAATGTAAACCGATTGGACTTGGAAGACCGTCGACGTTTAGAGCCGCGCGTTGGTCTAAGCCCGTGCGATTAAGCGAGCGAGTTTCCACGCCGCAGCCCCGACTCACCGTGGCGGCGCGCGAGCGAGCTTCCATTAGCGGGGCTCCACCCGGCGAGCGAACAACCGACCAACCGACCAACCGACCGAACGAACCCGCCTCCCCCGCTTTCTAATCTGACCGCAGGCTATGCCTTCTAATATATAGTAGATAGGCTCGATTAATTCTACCGAGGGACGACGCGCGATCTCGCGTCGTACGAGTGCGTCGCAACGACGCCCGGTTCTCCGCTCGCACTCCCCACGACTCGGCCGTTTCCCGTTCGTTCTCGTCTTCCGGCGAGACGCGACGGTGTGATACCGCGCGAAATTTCCCGAAAAATAACGAGTTTCTTTACAAACGATTAATCAAGCGCGGGCGCGCTCGAGCTCTCGAGAACTACGATATTTCACGCTGGCTTCAAAAATATTCCTTTGAGCGCGACGTGACGAACGATCGAGAGGCAAATAAAGAGAGGAAGAGAGATCGAGCGAGAGTTTGCAGCGCGATATCCTTTCGGATTTGAGTTTCCGCGTATTTCCGCGTTGGCCGCGCGCCACGTCGCCGTGCCCTGGGAGAGATGCCTCGGCAAACAAAGCCCGGGTCACGGATGCAGGTATACGTAGACGCCGGTATACGGACGCCCGCGCCCCCCTCCCATCGCCCCATTGAGTGATTGATACACTTGCCAAGCGCTTTGCAAGTTTTCTGAAGCGCGGCCAAGTGCGAGCCCAAGTACAAGCCCGAAATTCGTCGTGCGAGAGAACCGATGCCAAATCGGAAATGACCCCCTCGGGGCCACCCACGGCCCGAGCTTGGATTCGCGACTTTGAAACAACAGGCTAAGATGAGCTTATACACTCGACGTATCCCTTAATTGCCACCCCGATTTCCTTCGATCGAGTAAATTTCGACTTTAAGTGTTTTCCAAAATAACTCGCGAGATTCTTCCTGTTTTTACCGATAAAGGGCAGCGTTCTGCGTGGCGAAAAAAATAATATGGTTCATGCAAATAAAGCACAACGAAAATGGCGCCAAAGCAAAGCTTACATTGGCTGTGGAATCTTTTTTCAAAGTGTCATTGTTGAAGGGGAATCCATTGTCCGACGTTGTATCGCGGATAGTGTATTAATTTCAGTAGAACGAGCCAATGTATGGTCAGACGAGCGCGAGCACAACGAGTAATTTTGAAAATTAAATTTTCAGCAAAAGGAAAGTGCGAAAGCGAAATTCATAGAGCGAACATGAAAATTAGTCTTTTGGGTAATGAAGGCTCGTTATCTCGCCCGTACAAAGGGAGGAATGAGAGATACAAGATTTGCGTGTTGATATACAGTGGCTGGAGAAACTGATAACGAAATTACCATGCAACTTTGAAACTTGGGAGAATATTATGCAAACGGCGATGCGTTGGTGATAAACTAAAGTTGTCGGACGTCCGTCATTAAGTATAAAGTTAGGGAGCTAATAATATTTCTCGATGCCGAAGAGAGGAGAGCAGCCCAACAGATTGATACCGCGGAAATCGAGTTAGTTAGCTCGGCCGCTTTGACGGCGTCTTGCATCCATTCGGGCATAATGCACGGTAATAACGATGTCCCTAAAGCTGTAATGGTACCGCATGAACTCCTATTATGTCTTTCTCCAATGCGCGCCACCTATGTTATTATTAACTTGCTCCGATAGCGATCTTGCGCTTTGTCCTCGCCACCGCGCTTTTCCTCGCAAACCGAAACGCGCGCGAGCCTCGTTATAATCGATCATCTGTTGCTTTGATGAAGCGACCGATGCTATTGTTTTTGAAATAAAAAAAACAAAAAAAAAAAAAAAAAACTAATCTTATCCAAAGAACGAGTAAATAAAAAAGACGTTTCGAAATTGCCGAATATAACGGAAAATTTTTTTACTCGCATTACGGCAAGATTCGCGCGACTAATTATTTATCAAACAAATTGATATACGCGTTATCGTCGCTCGTAGCGAACGGCGATGATGAAAGCGGCTGCTGCGCGTGACGCGAAATCAAAATCTCGCGCAAAATTTACATTAACCCGGGACGCGCAGACGAGACAGAAAAATAATTCAGGCGAAATATGCGCGTAATATTATACCCAGTGCTGAGCGCATGAATATATATATATATATATATATATATATATATGCACTGTGTGCAGAAGCGCATATAATGGAGCACGCGAGAATCAATCAGCGGAAATGACGAGGCACAGACCGCAGAGATGATATTTGACAGGACGATTTTCAACGCGTCGAGCTATCTTTCGCTCCGTGCGACGCATCGCAGATTTATATTCAAAATATGGTTGGAAACGAACGAGCGACGCCAATGTATGTATGTCGCCGGGACTTTGGAGAAAAAAGTTTCCGAGCTCGCGCGTTGTTACATTGGAGTCGTCCGTCGCAACGGTGGCTTGGCCTAACGACGGAAAGCTATAGTCGCTCGACGTCCGCGCGAGCTAAGCTCGCTTTCCTCGTTGATTATCGAATTAATTTTCGAGAAATATCACAACGGTTGCGCGACGAGGTTCGTTTTGCTGCGTCTGGCTACCGTCGAGCTTTTTAGCAAGTACAGGAGGCGGTATTTGTAGGCAGCCGCGCGCATAACATCGCCTATGAGTAAATCTACCGTTCATCCGATAACGCTAAATCACTCGGCTGGAATAAGCGCCGGAGATTTAGAGAGCTTTGTGCACTTGCTGCCCGATTTTATTTTTCTTCCCCTCGCGCTTCCTCCCTCCCCCTACCCCACTCCACCTCTCCCGTTTTTCTCTTTATTTTTATAAAACTTTATTGTGCTTCGTCTACCATTATTTTACTGAATTTTTTACCGAGGAAAATATCCGCTGGTCATTTTATCGAACACGAATGCTTACTTCGTGCAGCCTTTCGATTTTCAAATCGAATAAAATATTATCGATTCCGGCATAATAACTTACATCTCTTCTATGGAGTTTACATATATTGTTATCGATCTTAAATGAAAAATATTTTTTCCGACTGGCTTCGTTGATTAAAATTTAACGATTTTGCCGGAAAAGCTTTTATCAAGAAATTTTTATGAATAATAAATTGTTAATTCGCATAGGTTAAGTTGTTAATGCTAGTGTTAATAAATTTCATCGGAGCTTGGAAGCGATAAAAATTTTACGAAAAAATAAATTCATCACTCGGAGATGAACCGATAGACTTTTTTGCGAGAAGCTGGAGATATAGTACATCCATTAAGGGAGGAGGAGATGGAGAAATGGGGAGAAACGATTAAAGGAAAGTTGAGCAGGATCATTTCGGCGCAATCCCGGCGCAAAGACAACAAAAACCGCAAACCGGCGAGAAAAAAGGTGGCGCACGTACCAAGTTCCACGCAGCCGACTCGTTTATAACGGCTTTAAATTAAATTTCAACTTTGATACCCGTACGGAACTTTTCATTAAAACAGTACAACATCGACGAAAAAATCTCTCCGCGTTTTTATCCCCTTCTCTTTCTCTCTCGAGCTCGCCTCACGAATGCCGAGGCTCTCTCTCACCCCCCTACCTCCTACCCTCGGACGGCAAACGGGTAAGTTCGACCGAGCGGACGATTCGTCGCTCTCTCGTCCTACTCTGGGCCAAATTAAAAGAGCGGCCACAGCTCAACCAGGATGGGTACGTCCTTTATTTTCTCTGCCCTCGCACAGCTAGTCGACCGAGCGTCCAACCTCGATGTCCGACCTTCCTCTTTCTCACGCCCTCTCGCTCGTTCGCTCTCTCTCTCTCTCTTTTTTCTCTCTCGCTCGCCCGCTCTCTATATTTATTCCCGACGTCGTAATTATTTTGCGTGATTTATCGGGGATTCGCGCAGCCCCTGGTAATTTCGCGTAGCCTCTTTTCCCTCTCGCGACGCACACGCTATCGAATAAAATGAATGACGCGAGGCGCAACGGGGCGGCCCGCGCCCATGGATATTTAACGTTTTCCAATACGCCGCGGAAGAGAATCGCGGCTCTCTTTTCCCCTCCTCGGCGATGCTCTCGAGTTGCCCGCTATCGCGATCCGGATACTCTCGGCCGCCGCCGCCGTGCAGCCGCGTGAGCGGAAATTATTATACGGGGCGCTCGCGTCGATGCATGGATTTTTTTCTCCTCCCTCGCTTAGCTCTCTTTTCTCCGCGCCCTTTTCTTCTCTCGTCGTTGGGTATTTATGCTCGGACGCAGACACTTATACACAACGCGCGTATGCCAAGTAGCGCGTCGACAAAGTCAAAGAAGAAAAGTCGAACGGGACAATTAATTTCGGAAGGCGTAGGCGTCTCGCTGACGGGGAAGAAGAGCGCATTATTTGGGCATTGTACAGTAGTCAACGCGAACGTTTTAGGAATAATTATGCACATCTAGAGGCAACTCGTGCGCGAAGGAAACTAAAGCGCAGAGAGCAAAAGCGAGCAAACGAGAGATAGAGAGATAGAGAGAGAGAGAGAGAGTAAGGAAAGCACGCAATTTTACTCGAGACTTACGGCGTAGCACAGCCGAGATTGAATTACTGCTCAATTAACGTGCACGATGCGAACTCCGACACTGGCTCCGACGACTACGACTGCAGAGCTGACGACGAGAACGAGTTGGGAAAGCGACTGCGCTACTGCGAACGGAACAAGACGAGTGTCTTGGGTAAATGAAACCTCGCGTATCGATACAACCGACGACTGTACATCAGCATACCGATTCTTGTCGCTTTCAACGTGTGACAGATTTTACATCTAGATTTCTATATTAAAATTATAAATTTTGGCTCTTATTTGTACGAGATTTATAAAAGTATTCGATTAGATTTTGTTTACTGGACTTTGTATAAAACTATAAATATGAGAAGGTTGCATAATGAACAAGTAGTAAGTAAACTAGATTTATTAATACATAATTTTAAAATTAAAATAAAATAATTTTTTATTGAATTTAAAAAAAAAAAAACTGTAACCATAAAAATATAGTTTCTCGAATAAATGGTCTATGAAATAAGTTTCATAAAATGAGCTTTTAAAGTGTTAATTATAAAGGAAAAATTCAATTAACTTATTCGTCATATAAATAATAATCGACATTTTCCAACAAATAATCTTTGACGACGCAAAACGAATATTGTGAGCTCTCTGAAAGCAGAGAAAAGAAAGACAAACTTGTACAAAGGAGAAGCAAAAGATCGGTAAAGAGCACGAGAGGAGCGCGAGAAGCGCATTCTTTGAATAATTATTATTAAATTATCCGACAGTCAAAGGCAGTCTGTAGAAATAGAAATTTCAAACGCTCGACAAGTAATGAGTCGAGTGGAAAATTTTAGCGAAATGATTTCCATAGAGAAACGCGATATATTCCTTAAGGTAAATAAAGTAGAAAATAAATTGATTTTATTCGAGTTAATTGTAAGCGGCGGAACAAAAATATTAATAAAATTTTAAGGTTTTTGTGCAACGGCGAAGAGAATGCAAATCCCGGTAAACTCAATTGTGGGCCGGGCGTCCCGAAAAATTCGTTTACGCCTAAAGCAATTAACAAAAAAACTTTTCCAGAAGCTAAACCGCGCGCGAAAGGAGCAGCGAAGAAATGTAAAAAGGAGAAAAGCAACAATGTCGAAGTATGGAGGAGGAAGAAGGAAGAGAAGCCGTACAAAGGCTGCCAGCGCGAGATAGCCGGGCAAGGCGAAAATTTAATAACAATCTCGAAAGCGAGAATTAGGCTGCACTTGAGGAGTAAACGCGCGCGATGCTTCGGACAAGGGCGAGCCTGTATTTTATTCAATATAATTCCGGCTAACTGGTTAAATTGTCGGGCTGCGAACGTGCGAGGCGAACTCGGGCGCCGAGAAATTTGCATGTTAATCGGGCCCGTATTACGCGAGAGCGTATAACGTCGCTGTCGCGCGCGAGGGAAAGGTCGCGCGCCGCGCCCCATCCGAGTGTCAAAGAGCTCGTCGTCGAATCGGCGTCTGCTACGCTGCTGCGTCCCTCGATCCGCCTCTCACACCCGCAACCGGACGCATAATCGAGCCGATCCCGGCCGCCGCCGAGGCCCTGAATGCCATAGCCGTTGCCGCCGCCGTTGCAGCCGGCCGCTGATTGACTCCCATTGTTGGCGAGCTATCGTTCATCGTTTCCGCCGCGTGCTGCTTCCGCCCTCGAAAGTTTGCTCTCCGCTTCCGCTCACCGAAGAATTATAATGTCTCGTACGCGCACCCGAGAGAGCTACTCTTTCAAAAATCCAAACCGGCAACCCGTTCTCTCTCTCTCTCTCGCGGTCACGAGAATATTTCGCTTTTTTATTTTTCACGTTTTTACATTTTTACCGGTTTTTATCTGACTACGTGCCGCCAAAAACTCACGAAATTTTTTTTTTTTTCCCGATCCCGACAAATAACGATATCGCGCGCATCCGATGCTTGGAAATATATGTCTTTTCAAATAAAACAACGTACACCGTGAGAGAGAGAGAGAGAGAGAGAGAGAGAATGAGTAGAGCTCTTTCAAACTTCAGTATGCGCGCACGCGAGTTTTAACTTGTACACAAAATACTTTAAATAAATTTTTCTTTTTTACCCTATAAATATCATCGACTTATTTTATTTACCGTTTTGATAAAGATAACATCTCTATTTTTTCACCTTTCATCTGGTATAAATAGGTAAAAAATTATTTTATATACACACACTCACACACACACACACACATATATATATATATATATTGTAATGGTATACAAGAAAAATTAAAAAAAAAAATTTTCGCGATATAACTATATTTTACGTTATGCAGTGGTTTGTCATAAAAATTTATGAATATATTGACAAATATGTAAATGATTCAAAGCTTTGCCGTTTTTTAAAATTTTTCGAAATAAAAAAAAAAAAAAAAAAAAACAAATTTTTTTAACGACAATGTATTTTACTTCTGTAATGGAAAACTTTACGGCTGCACGTAAAATGCACTCGTTAGCATTAACGTACGAAATAAAGATTAGACGAGTAATAAATAATTGTCGTACGGATAAATGCAAAATGAACTCGCTAGTTTTTTTCTCTCTTCTCGCTAAAAAAGTTTGAGGGAAAATCTCAAGCTGTTTAATTATCCCGTACGTTTGGCAGACATTTTTCCGTTGGGGCGCGGGGATGGGGTGGGGTGAGAGGAATACGAGGAGCTGGCGGCACTAAGATAGTTACAGAGGCAACAACTGAACAGTGTTTTCATACCGAGGTACTTGCCGAGTTCTGTATTCTCTGCCAAGCCAGACGCGACTGTTTTCACTGCTACTAATTAACTTGCTCGAACGTGGAGAATTCGTTTTCGCACCATTTCCGACCGAGACTGTGACTTCCTTCCTACTCTGCTTTTTCCTGCTCCTATAAAACTGCTTAAAACTTTTTCCTTTCTTTTCGCTGCACACGCACATTTTTTTTATTTCTTTTTCTTTTTATTATTCCAATGATAATTTTTCTCCCATATTTATCGACTACCGACTAGCTCTTTAATTCATTTTGCGAAAAATTTCCCATCGTACAATTAGAAGCAATATTTTTGTAAATCTGTAAAATACAGGCCAGATAAATCTGGAAGCTTATCGAAACGCGCGTATAAAAGGAAAAACGTTGAAAAATACCGTTCAATTTATGCTGGCTCATAGAGCACGAGATTTTTCAAATCACTTGATTCGATCGAAGCAGATACATACCATATACGAGCGCGCGGTTTTGTAGAATACGTACGTAAACGAGAACCGATTCTTGTTTAAGCTTGACGTTTAATCGTCGGGGCCAAACGTTTTTTTAAATTTCGATTGATATAAATTCTATTCTTTATCAAGTTCTTACGCTTGACTTTTTTGCTTTTTAATTTGGCAATCGATTCAAATATCCGCATACATTGTTGCCAAAGTTAAAATCTACAACGATGGCTTTCGATTTTATTTCCACTTGATGTGTATAACCTTAATTTTTTTTTTTTTATTTTTTTTTTTTTTTGTTTTCTATTTTTAACGTAAAATAAATATTTTATTGTAAAATTTTATTTAAATTTAAACTTTAAACAAACGACTGTAACATAGGTCAGGTTCTCTTATTAACTTTTCAGCAAATTTCATTCACACAATTTCCGAAATTTTTAGCGAAATATAACACTTTTAGTATAGCGAACTCCGGTAAAATACTTGCCGTTAAAAATTCCAACTATCAAAATATTTGATATTTTTTTAATTAAAAAACGAAAGAAAAAAAAAAAAAATAACCTGACATTTCACCACCGTATGTACATAGTTTTTACATTTTGTTCAATTAAAACTAGGTAAAAAATGTAACTCTCGCGCGTAAAATGATTTATCGCAGAAAAGTAAATTATGAGAAAGAATGCGTCGGCGGGAATCTTTTCAAGATTTAATTCGATATTCCATGCCATTATATCTGAAATAATGAAATCTACAATTTTCTGGATATTTAAATAATCATGGCCGAGTTAAACGAGTGCGCTGCAGCCGGACTCTTGCGCGCGGAATTGCTTCGTTAATCAGGGCAATCTCGAGACACAATATTGAAAATTCCAATATGCGGTGGAGCATTCCCGAAGCGCCGACTCGAAAGCGTCAGAATTTCAAGTAATTCGCAAATGCCGACCGACGCCGCTATAGTAGGCTTCCTTCTACAAGCGAGAGGCAACAGCAGCAGCAGCAGCGGCTAAGCAAGCAGCGGCCGCGTTCTTCCTTCGTCTTGAGCCTCCCTGTTTGCAAGCGCGAGATACTGCAAAGCGCCGCCGTCGCCGCATCTCTTAACCCTGGATCTTAATTGCTCGAGAGCCATATCAACGAAATGCCCGTAAACTTTTCAAGGAAAGCCCGGTGCATTAATGAAAGTAAGCCGTCGACGCCATTGCCGCTACTACCGCCGGTGGAACCTCCTTCGCCGCGGGCGAAAATCTATCAAAATCTCACGAACCTTGGAAAATTCAAGCTCCTCGCGGCAAAATGTTGAGCTTGTTATTCTTATTTTTGCTGCCTCTACTATCGGCTACTTGACCATTGCCTTTTTTCATCCTACAACGGTCGAACTTCTAATTAGCATACTTTTCCAAACTATATTTTTTTTTTTTTCTCTTTTTTTATTCATATCTTTTATTCTATGAGCGCAATATTTGTATAAAGGCTGCTATAGATATAATTCAATTGAAATAAACTAATTTATTAAATAATTATCGAGCACTAATTATGAATGTTGCGAATAAAATTGGATACTAAATAATCGTTTTTAAATTTAATGAACAATTATTATTTTTAACATTTATTATTTTATTCATAGATCAAATTATATTCAGTAGTGTAACTTTACCTTATTGAAGAGATCAATTAAATTAGTAATGCATTAATTAACTAAATTAATAATGTTGCTAATCTCTGATTCAGTTACATAAAAAAAACCATTTATTCTATGTTACTTTCAGCGTAATATTGAAAATTAATACCTTACAAGATTATTTGTAAACTCTAAATAAAGCTGCAAGCTTTTTATTGATTCGTTTGTAAACTTTTTTTATCGCGAGAATCTGGAACGATCGATAAATGTCTCGGATTGGTAATAATTAGTTTTGTACCCTCGGGAGAATCAATAAAAAAGTATCCACGCAGTATTTTTTTCCTTTCTTTTTACGGTGCCGCTTGAGCTTACAGACCCTAAAACAATTGAATTACTCCAAATATATCACCGCAAGCAAGAATGCCACAAGAATTCTGTTCCTCGAACAAATTGTCCGAAAACTATTTCGGGTTATATCTCCTCGGAGCGCGTGTCTATAAATTTCTCCTCCCATGCCCCTATAGCCGGACTACTTTTCTGCATATCTCTACGATCTTGGACAAACGATGAGGAGGATTAAGAAAAAGATAAATAAAAAAGAGAAAGTAAGAGAGAGAGAAAGAGAGAGAGAGAGAAAGAATCGCGGAAAATAGAAAGCAAGAGGAGGTAAGAGGTTAGCGCGTGAAAAGCATTTCAAGAAGCACCGGTAGAGCACCAAACGATCTCGACCGATCGCTCCCTGGAGTACATTCATCTTTCAAAGCCGGTGCTCTTCGTCCTGCACCCGAGATATAAAAGGGAGAGAAGGCCGCAACTTGTCAAGAGTATGGAAATAAGATATTCACAGCGCTCGGAAAGTTATAAATAGAAGAAGGCTCGGGTACGCTACTCCCTCGCACGCGTTAATATTGTGACAAGTTGGCGGACGAAACTACTTTACTCGCGCTTCGTTTCGCCTTCTTCTGCTTCAAGTTTCTCCGGCTCCGCTTTATATACTCCGCGCTCGCTGTGTCGACCGCACCGGTGCACAAACCCTGTGCGTCTCTCTCTCTCTCTCTCTATATATATATATATATATATATATATATATATATATATATATATATATATGTACGCAACAGCGGCCACATGATGGATAATCTGCTTATCGCCGTGCTCCAAGTCC
This sequence comes from Chalcis sispes, assembly GCA_949987625.1. Lineage (NCBI taxonomy): Eukaryota > Metazoa > Arthropoda > Insecta > Hymenoptera > Chalcididae > Chalcis > Chalcis sispes. Next base: position 7,199,698 of record OX465094.1, on the reverse strand, counting down.
GAGACGCTTCTTTTTTTTCGACTATCTAATCGCGAACTCTGGAAGCTAAGAGTAGAAGAGAGTAGTAATACGAAAACGTGTATCATTCCGCGCCCGCGATTTCTTTTCTCTCTTTCTCGTTCTCTCGCTTTCTTCTTTGATTGCGAGGCAGACGTGGAAGAGTTCCTTAATAACGCTCACCGGAGCGGCAATAAAAAATCATAGTTAACACTTTACGCTGCTGTAATTTTTTGAAAAATTTTTTTAATTTGATAATGACATAAAAAAAAGTAAAGAAATACTATAAGAAGAGGTAAATAAACTTTTATGCTAGGGGGGGGGGGGGGGGATATTTCAGAGAACGTAAAATTGTATAAACTCTTTATTCACTAAATTTTAGGAAGCTGTGCCTCCCTTTACGTAATAATAAAATTGTTTGCAAATTCCACTGTTAAACAAATATTTTAAAAGTGATAAGAAGGTATAATGGCTGCATAAAATTTCGGCACGAGGTAAACGTAAGAGAATTTACACCCCAAAAAATTTTAAAGTAAATGAAACGATTCGTTTTTAACAAAAATTTATTAGTCAAAATATTATATTTTATTTTATTTTAAATTCAAATTGTGATTTTATAATTTTGTGACTCAATTAATCAGAAAAAATATGTTTTTCTTTTTTTTGTTTTAAAAGAAAAGAGGGACACGCGATATATATTTACGAAATTTATTAAATATTTTTTACGATATTGCTCACGACTTTTTATATTTTACAATAAAACAACGTTTTAATGGATATAACTGTAATCTAAAAAAAACGTTATATGCTTCTCGATAGTTATTTTTAAAATTTTACACACCAAAGCTATGCGAAATTTTAAGAGTGATCGCATTTTTTTCGAAATTCATATGATATTTCACCGAAATAATTTGATTTTTATACAAAAATTTGTAAAAATCTCTTTCGCCTATAAACGTAATTAAAGTTATAGCTTTACACGCAGTGTGCAGCAGTTTAAAAAATACGCACAAACTGATAAAAGTAAATATTTTTATCTAGAATAAGTAGTTCGGGAGCGGAAAAAACTACCGGAAGAAAGAAAAAGGTAAGGGAGGGCAGGTAATGGAAACAAAAAAAAAAAAAAAAATTGAGATCGGAACGAGAGTGTTTAACAAAAGAGCAAAGATCCACCGGGAGGGAAAAGAAAGGAGAAAGTTGCTCGAACGGAGAATAATCGTAAAAAGTGCGGAGAGCCGATGCCGATGCCGATGGTGCTTTCCATCGGAACGTCTGAAAACATCGCGAAAACTTCCCAGGAGGAAGCAATACTCGCGAGTGGAAAGTTCTCCGGATGTCCACTAACAATCTTCGTCTAGCTTCTCTCCCAGATGTTTCCCTCTTCTCGCGCCCCTCCGCACCTTTGCCCATTTTGTCTCTCCTTTCTCGACCTTTTTCCCTTCCTTTACCGGACTTCTCGCTTTTTCCATTCAATTACCGCGTTTCCTTTGCCCTTCTCCTCCTTCTTCGCTCAAAACTTATCTTCGTCCGATTCATTCGTCTTTTTTTCCTTTCGGCTGCTTTTTCATCGGTTGCTGCACTCACGAATATAGTTATATATGGCGGGGTGCTCGCGGCAACTCTAAATTTTGAATAACGTTCAGATTCTAATTTGTGATTGCGCAATCTTACATTTAAATCACAATACGGTTACCGGGTTCTCGCGTCGGAAAATCTCACAAAAATTTCACGTGCAAAGCAAACGTGAATTCCCGGCGATTTCATTTTCACGCTGACATTTCCATTGCTTATCTTTCGACTCTTTACAATATTTTCCTCTCTGATTTGTCTCGGCGTTTGTTTGTCCGACGATATCTCCCTATTTTTTTCTTTTTTTTCTACCCTTCCTCGCAAATAAAATGCACTACACGCTTTGTGCTCTCTCTTTCTCTCTCTCTCTCTCACTCTCTCGTAATTCTTTATTTTTGGCCACCCCATCGTTTCATATTTCGTGAAAATATCCACGCCTCGCGTTACTGCGCGTCATTCCGTCAAATAATAAATCCTTTTTCATCTCTCGTATACTCCAGTCGGAGGGAAAACGCTGCCATTGTGGATAAAAAATCGAAGGAACGAAAGAAACAAAACAAAAACGAGGAAAAAAAAATGAAAAGAAAACAGAAAAGGTAGAGGAGGAGCAGTAGGTAAAGAAAACAAAAAAATAAAGAGAGTAAAGAGAAAAAAGAAGGAGGAGTGAAAAGAAGTCGAAGCTTTTGAAAGTTTTCCTTCGTGGTGGAAAAATTCTTAGACCCGCTCGTCGTCTTGCAATATCGTTTTATTTGCCGACGTCGCAAACGTTGACACATTGTTTGCCGGGCTCTCGTTGGACGACCCTCGAAGCGACATGCGCGAGGCATCGCTCCTCGGCTGCGTCTAGCGCCGAGAGAAAGAGAGCTAGAGAAAGAGAGAGAGAGAGAGAGAGAAAGAGGGACGAAACGAGAGAAACGGAGGAGTAGAGCGAGGCAGCAGCAGAAGCAGCAGAGCGCCGACGGTGCGAGCTTTGCGGCTGGAAAGGGTGGAGCGGTTAGCCAAAGCCCGTTATGCAAATCGGAAGGAAGTACAGTAGCGTCGCGGAGCCGTACATGTGAGCGGAACGGAAGAGCCCTTCTCGAGCCGAGGGAGCCGGAGCGAGCGGCAGCGGGAATAAGAGGAGAAAGAGAGCGAGAGGATCGTCGCCCCCTCATTCTTACGGCCTCGTAGCCTCCATAAATTCCTTTCTCCCACTTCTCGGGGCATATCAACGGGGGGCCGCGCGCGCGGGAGAATTTTGTCCCGCCTCGGCGTCGTACCTGTTTTACGCGAACCATTGTGAAAGAGCCCGACGCACACCGCCTCGTGGAATCCTGATCCTGGCTTTTCCTCCGACCCCGCGCTGACCCTCTCTTTTCGCTTCTATGATTTCTCATTTTCTCCGCAGCTCCCCTTGGCTCGTTCGCTCTCTTTTTCTTTCCTCGCTGTTCCTACCGGACGTTTTATATGAACTCATCTTTTTGCCTCTCTAAAGAGAAAGCGGACTTTTCAAATCTCTTTGTTTTTTTCTTCTGCTTTTCTTTTTTCTACTCTCTCTCTCTCTCTCTCTCTCTTATTTTTTTTTTTGTTTTTTATTTTTCGGTGTTCCAAGCGCGCTCTTTTTTACGTGAAATTTTTCCAGAGATATATTGAAAACCGAGATGTAAGCTTAAGGAATGAAATGAAGGTTATACATGTATATCTCGAGCACCGTAAGCCAAGGCTGCACAAAAAAAAAGTTTTTACTCTTTATTGCGTTAACAAACTTTATTAAACCTAATAATTTCTTTAAAAAATTAAGAGTGCGAGCAAAATTGTTGCTAAATTTCATTTGCTTTAATAAAAGCCCTTGGCTTTCTCGCAGAAAATCTAAAACTTTTAAATGTACATTCACAATGCGCGCATTTTTATGTTGTGCATAAAGGAAAATATATATTAAATTCTTATTCTTTACGGCACAGTAAACAATTTTATGCATTGAAAATATGCTAAAGCGAATGCTTTTAAAATTGCATATCCCCGTTATTTTTATATAAAATTAACTTCTTCAAGACAAACTAAGATTTTTACCTGAAAATTACTAGAAAAGGCAACAATTGTAAGATTGGGCTGTAATATATATAGTGTCTTCCTTAGTGAGTCATATCTACGCAATAATCCGATCGGTAACGTATTGTTAAAGATAGCGAAAATATATCATATCGCTGTAGAATTAATCGCGAATAAAATTTTCCTCCATCTGCGCTCGCGTTCTATCTGCAGCGGAACGTTAAGTCGTACCGCTCCCACTTTTTTCTCGGTCTCCGTATTCGGATAGTCCTTTGTTTTTTTTTTTTTTTTTCTACTTCTCTAGCTTCGCTCGATCTTCCGCCGGGCGCCCCGAGAAATCTGGAAATTCGAGGGACGAAGGAAAAATGCGCAGGGCGATAAAGGAATTTATGTCGAGAAGAGATTTACGTTGCCGGCGTCTTTACGGCCGCGCAGCTCGCAGATAGAGAGAATGAAAGAAGAGAGAGGAGTTAAAGAGAGAGAAAGAGAAAGGAAGGAAGAAAGAAAGAAATCGCAGCCTCGCGAAAATGCGCGAAAGCGCCATGACACGTTCCTACCAACTTATTCCGCGAGCACCGACCCTTATACCAAGACAATGCGGGAGCTTTTGCGCTTGCAGCCATCCGCTTGATTTATTTCGTCGCTGCGGGAAATGAGCTTCTTTCTTTGCTTTCTGGCTTCGTTTTCTTAGCTCTCGGGTGTCTCGGCTCCGATCCACCACCAGCTGTCTCATCGTCGGGGACGCCACGTATTCCGCGCGTTCGAGTTTTAGCGAGGCCTCGTCGCGTTTCAATTCTCGGACCGTTTACTCGAAATTTTTCCACGCGTTTTTGGAGGAAACAGCGTGGTAAAAATATCCCGTCTCGCGAACGGTATCGAACAAATTACCCGGATGACTTTGTCGACGGAAGCGAAGCCAGGACGCAAAGCGGAAAAATGAGAATTTACAAGAGCCCGGGTATATACGCGAACGCGCGCTGCAATAGAGATAAAAGAAGGGAGAGAGAGATAAAGAGCAAGTGAGGGAGAGAGAGAGAGAGAGAGAGAGAAACGGGTAAACAAAAAAGAATCCCCTCGTGGAAAAGCTTCATTAAGCAAACGGCGGCGGAGAAGAGAAACGCCGTGGGCTAACGCCGCGGCTCGGTGCTAAAAGAAAAAGGAGCGGGACAAAAGGTGGAGGAGGGGGGTGGGAGAGTTGGGCTTGGTGTAAACTGTCCCCTTTGTGCGGGAAATTGCGTTTTAATTCCCGCATTCAAGGTCTCGTTATAGCGGGGCGTGCTCTTCTGCGCGAGTTTCATGCATTTTACATGGTCAGCACCTAGAACAACGCGACCGAGCCGCGTTCGCGTTATCTACCGGGGGAGCTTCCGGTACGTAACGCCCACCTCCTCCGTTCTCCCAAGAGCTTTGCGCGCGCTTTCGGAAAAAACTCGAGCTCAATTCCGACAACGAGCTTGTACGCACTGCGGGCGTCGGCCGAGTCGCTTCTCTCCTAGACTTACCTGCGGGCTACGTTCAGGGCGCTGCTCGCCGAATGACCGAGAGACTACCCTTAGCGGCCCTCTTACCGCGCGCGACTCGCGCTTCGCACTCTTTTCTCGCATACTCCACTTTTCCAGAAAACAACTCTCTGTGCTTTCCAAACGTTTTTCACTTAATGAGCTGCTAAATAATCCTAAGGTCTGAGCGACGGACGCGACTGTATCTACTTAAAATTTAAATGCACGATTTATATGGTTTTAAAATAACGTTAAAATACAAAGGTAAGAAAATTTTTGATGTTTGAGAAATATTTTCACGTAATGAGCAAAATTTCTCGTTAAAAGATAAAAGTTTGTTTGAAAATTCATTATCTTATTTATTATGATACTTCTCTATTTTATTAATAAATTTGATAGCCAGAATTATTTTTTTTTATAATATTATCCGTTATAAAAGAAATATATTAAAAGGAAAAAATGTTAAAATTTGTTTACATTTACTCCTAAGAGAAAATATTTATAATATCGAATAATAATTATCCCTCAAACTAAAATTAATGAAGTAAAGAAGAAATAATGAAATCCGCGATATCGTAAAGCGAATTTATATTTTATTGTTAAAAATTGATGTTTAAAATTATTGGATACACGTAAAATTATTAGACAATTAACATAACAAGGAAAAGATTATTTTTATCTCTAGACTAGTACTCGGCTGCAAATAAAGATCAATCTTCGAGCAAGACCAATAACAAGAACGAACTCCTTAGCCTTAACGTTTTAGCGAACGTTCATTAATAATAATTCATCACCGAGGCGTAAGGCCGAGGCGGGTGGAGGTTCCTAATTTGAAATTGAAAAAAGAAATTTAATTCCCGAAGTTGTTTTCCTTTTCCTCGTACTGCTTTGCCATCTCTTTCTCTCTATCTATCTCTATCCCTATCACTTTTTTTCTCGCTTCGTCTTTCTTTTTTTTTTAGCGCGCTCCATCAATCAGAGAAGGAAGGAGCATAGCGTCGAGCCGCCAAGCCGCCGACCCGCATTCTTGAAAGCTTCGCAAACTACTCCGCATAGCCTTGCTGAAGTTAAGCTAATTAAAAATCTCGACTCATTAACGATTTATCAAAGGCAACTTCACCTCCTTCTTCCTCCTCGCCCATCCTTTTTTCGATTTTTCTTTTTTTTCCCTTTTTCTTGGCGCGGAAAGTTTTCCGGAGCAACAACTACCTCTCCGCAGATAAGACAACGACAGTAGGCGTCTTGGGAGGGATATAACCGGCACGGAAAGATTAATTAAAAGTCGGCGGGAAAACGCGCGCGAGCAGTCGACTGATTTAGCGCTGAGTAATTAAACGACCTATTAACTCGAACCTCCGCGATATCTCTCGACGAAGTTCATATTAATTTCGAACAACTCGCCGCGAAGAGAAAGCGAACGAGCAACGCCGCAAAAACACGCGCGTTTATAAATTTTCCGGTGTGTTTTCCGTCTTAGAGACGCGAGCCAACCTTTGCTCCTTCCTTCATACGGCTTTATCGCGGCGAGAGATTAGTCGGCGTGCCTTCCGTGGCGCAAACTTTGATTTTCATGGATTGCCGGAACTAATTTGAATAGATAAAGTTATCGGGCGCGCGAGCATAAGTGCAAACTCGCATTGTCGATTCGCGGCTAAGTGCGGTAAGTAAGCGCTCGGCGAAAGTGAACGGACCGAGGGTTGTGTGTGTGTGTGTGTGTGTGTGTGTGTGTGTGTGTGTGCCCCGGAAAGGATCAAATGCACCGGCGTACGCGTGCATTATGAGATTAGTTTGATTTAAGTGCGAGCAAGGCTTCTAATGAAATTGACGTCGCCTTTCTCCGCGAGTAGCCGTGTGCCGTCGTTAATGCGAAGTAAACATCTTCAGTTGCTAACTCGCATCCAACAGCTCGAACTGGCTGTTCGAATTCGCTTCCGTAGAAGTTTCGCTTACTCTTATCGGATAAGCTGATTCGAGCTAAGAAATATATAACTATAATATTGATAATAAACGAGAGTGTATATCGTCGACGATTTTCGAAAATTATCCAACGGACAATTGTTTCCAATGCGTTTTATTTATTTTTTATAAAAAAAAAAAAAGACATTCTTACACGTAATTTACGCGTAAAATTATGAAAATAATCGAAGTCGTAAAAGGAACAGTTTTAATAAAGTATATCATTTTGAACAAAAAACAAGTATTTTCGTACATCGCGACCAAGTTGATCGTAAAAACTGATAAACTTAATTTTAAAACTTGAAATTCCCTTTCAAACAGTCTATTGAACATTCACGCGTGATTCATACTCGGCAAAGTGGCTGGTTTTCAAGTTTTTCAAAGAAAAATTTTCAAAGTTAAGACGCATTTTTTTAAACCTCGGCAAAATAAACGAAAAAAGAAAAAAAAAAAAAAAAAAATATGGGAAGGAGCTCTACAAGTTGAAAAGTGACTAGATGTTTTATAAAATTATTATATAATACTTATAGCTTACTTTTTCTTTTTGTTATTTTTCTCTCTCAATATATAATTCTAAATCAATGTATAGTATATCAATATTTGTTCGACAATATAGGGTTGAAATTCTATTCAGTTTTAATTAAGTTTGAAAATTTTTTTATTGCATTAAAGCGTAAATTTTTAATTAACGTGCAACACTCGATACAGTCAAATAAAGCGATGTAATAAAACCATACGCTCGTCAAAGAAGCTATCAAAGGGAGTCAAGGGGAACGAACGTCAATTTGTCTTTTGAATGTAAAGGCACTCTCTCGATAACTCTCGCGACATATGTATCCTTCATCGTCGGTAATATGTATATATATACATATTTTTATTTGATATGCTTATAAAACTGTGCGCGGGTGCGCGGGCATATATCAATCTTAAACGTATGAAAAACCATAAAAGTTTACATCGCGCGTCTCGGTGCTTTTCGATATTTTAAATACCCTTTGACTCTTCGTTAAAGTCCGTGGAAAGCTTTACGAAGCGAGTTGTGAAACGTCGAAGCTTTTACTGAAAAAGAAATCAAATTTTTAATGTACTTTTGCTTCAACGATTCATTAATGTCAGCCACTCTATCTCTATCTAACTCCCTCCCTTTTCCTCTCGCTCTCTCACTCTCTCTTTCAATCTCTCTCTCTCTCTCTCACTCTCGTTCGTACCGCACGCTTTTTGAATGTCAGAGCGACGACACGCCGTCCACACTCACAACTTGCTTCAACTGCTGCACCCAGAGAGCTGAACAAACTGTAGATAAGGGCTTGTGGTGATTGCCCCGTAAAATATGTATCCTTCACCAGAGGCGAGCTTTTTCCTCTCTCTTTCTCTCTTTTTCGCCCTTTCTTTCTTTTTTTTTTTTTTTTTTGCGCTATTCGCTTTCATGTACGTTACGTCGTTACTATCCACCGAAAACATCATATCGTAAATACGTAAAATAACTTTTTCCTTAGTTTTTTTGCTTCGTTCCTGAATTTTATTACCTTCCATAAATTTTGTTACCATTTCTCCTACTATTATTATACACGTATACATAGATTGTGTTTTAAAAATATTCCGAATGTATACTCGTATTTCGACGTTAGATATTTCTCAAAATATTATTTTTTCCATTACCAACGGAAATGTAGCCCCTCAAAAATTGAAACGCCAAGTTTTTTTCTCGCGTTGTCCGAATCGTAAGTTACAATTTGTTTTATTTTCGAGAAAAAAAAAAAAAAAAAAAAAAAAAAAAAAAAAATAAACGTACTACTTTGGGTGTACTAGTATATCTATATAAAATGGAAAATTTTTAATTCTCTTTGTCGTCGAATTTTATTCCCCAACCTACTTACAATTGTCAGATTCCGCATCTAGGCAAAAGTTCGATCTCAAACTTGCGGCCCCGCGGCACTGATCGCCATCCATTTCCATTGATACCCTTCAAAATAATAAAGAAGTCTCCTGAGAAAACCTTCGAGCAAGAATTCGTCAAGGATGTCACTTGAGTCTCGAGAATATTTTTTCTTTTTCCCTCTCTCTTTTTCTTTTTCTCTTTATTAAAAATAAAATAAAATTTCACGAAACGATCTTAATTTTTTCTTTCAAGAAATATGATTATAATATTATTAAACGATCGCACGAATTCGATGTATTTTCAGTTAATTGCTCGAGTACGAATTTTTTCCCGATTTTAATTAAAGATAATAATAAAGCCAACTTCAAAGCCGTCTAGTACAAAAGATTGCAATTAATTGAGGAGGATTAATCGTATTGAAATAATTAAAAGAAAATTTACGATTAAATAATGGAAAGGAAAAAATATATATACAAAGCGCGAGAATTGTATTATAAAACAAATGAATTACGCTTGAATGATAAAGTTTTTATCAAACATAACATTTACGAATTTTTGAATTTTGTGAATATTTATAAAAAGCTAAGTATTCAATATAGCCTGTATATCAATGATCAAAAAATTCAAAAATGAAGCTTTATCGATTTCGTGAAAATTTACCAGCCGGTTATTCAATGAATTGAAGTATCTAATATGTGTTATTGAATGCAGATTGTATCTATAAGCCGTATTTGCTATTAATATACTAATATGTATATATAGAATGTATTTTATAGTATCACAATCCATATTAATATCGACGCAATATTTTAAGCTTTATGAATTTTTCATCAGATTTCATTGAGAGTTTGTATATGGAGTTTGTGCGTCAAAACAATGAATGTACAATTTTTGAAAATATAATTTTAAAAACGTTCAAACGCGGCGCGCGTTAAAAATAAAATCGACGACAGCAACGATGACAACTAAATTATCCTATGCGCAATAAAAAGTTCGCTCGAGCAAGCTAATGCAGTGGATATATCCGCAATAACGTTGCGTCATCGTCGTCGTAGTCGTCGTCGTCGAGCTGCGTATGCGCGCGGACATCGAGGCGGGATTTACGTACTTCGTCCGATGAAACGCAACGGCTCGCGCACATCACGGTATCAAGTGTTCATAAAGAAGAAAAAAGCAAGTCGTTCGTTTATAAGAAGACGCGCCGTTTTCCGTTTTTTACGACGCCGCGTGAAAAGTCAGACGTGCGCGCGCTCGGGGGCCAACGTCCCGGGCCGGCCCGTAAAAATCAAGCCCATTACACGGCGATGGACGTTTACGAGGAATTTTCATGGGGAAAAGCACAACGACACCGTCGTTCTACCCGCGAAAGCTTTGCCGTTTTTTTTTTTTCCGCGCTCCGTGTACCCTAGTAACGGCCAAAAAGCGTCCCAGGGACGTTTTTCCATAAACTTTGATTGCGAGTAAAAAATATAGACTTCGTTAAAATGCAATTTAAAGAGCGACTGGGGGGGGGGAAGGGAAGGGAAAGCGAAATAAAGGAGAGCTCTTTAAGATTGTGCCTCGCTTTCGAAAGGGAGAAAAATCGTCTCGTCGACGAAGGAAATACGCAAGCCCGCGCCTTAATTTTGAAAAGAACGAGCGCTGCCGAGCGACGATTAGCTTTCCGAAGGAATGACGACTATTTTAGGAGGGAAAAACGAGGAGAGATCGCGCCACGATCGAAATCCGTTTAAGCCCTCGGAAATGACGCGGGATCTACGCGGAAGAAGCTACTACCGCCGTCGCCGCCACAAAAAGAGGAGGAGAGTTAAGACTGAAGAGTCGCGCGGAATTTAAATTTCTTGGGGAATTCTCGAGACGCGAGGTGGAGAAGAAGGGATTCAAGCCACGCTTTATACGACGCCGAGAAAGAAGAGAAGAAGAGGAGAGAAAGGGAGAAAAGGGGATGGAAAATCGCGCGAACGAACAGCGTCTGCATATCGAGGCGCAGGCTAGGCAACGGCTCGCATACCGAGTTACCCACCTCGATCGCCTCATGCAATATTCCAGCATCTTCGCGGCCAGGTTGCGCGGCGCAAACTTTGTCCTCCGCGTCTCTCTTTTATACAGCAACTCGCATACGTATAGGCCGCAGGGGAAAAGAAGAAGATTGGAGGCTGCGAGGAACGAACGACGATAAGAGAATGCGTGCGCGTGCGCGCGCGCGCGCGTCAGCGAGCGAGTATCGAATGAAGGGAGCTAAATCCAGTGAAATAGAACGTCCCTTCGCTTCGATATTCTTTCCAAAAACCGAGTGCGCGCGAACGACGCATATCGTGCGTTCGATCGGACTCGAAGAATATTTTGTTTTCTCAAGTGGCTCCTATCCTCGTACTGTCGTTCCCGAAGATTTAGGGCTTATTGGCGTCTATGCCGTGACGTAGTCGCATCTTCTTCTCCCTCGGCATCTGCGCTGAGGGAAAAGAAAACGAGAGAAAGAGAGAGAGAGAGAGAGAGAGACAGACAGACAGAGAAAGATCGATGCCTGAAGGCGCTCATATAAATGGAGAAAAAGTGACGAAGAGAGAAAGAGAGAGACAGTGAACAAAGATTTGTAGAGGAATTAAGCTAGAATGTCAGAAGGAAGATGCGTGCCGCTGCTCTTTTTCTGCTGAAACAGGGAGATTTTAAAAGCTCACGGCGTTAAATCAAAGAACAATAATTTCTTTTTTCGACTTTTTGATGGACGAGTTTGCTCACTTTTTTTCAAAGTCAACGCAATATTCTTTTGAAATTTAAAGATTAGAAACACGTTACGTGAAATGAAAGTTTTATGACGAAAAAAAAGAAGATACTATTTTGTATTTTTATTTGAATATATACATAAAATATAGAGTATTCGCTGACACTGGCTATAACAAACATTGATAACTCTAGGAAAGAAATAAAAAAAAAAAAAAAAAAAAAGCAGTAAAAAGTAAAACTTGGTTTACGTGGAGCTATCTCATTGTAACAGGAATTTCTTTTATTTTCGCAGAATCTCCGGCATCTATAATCTCGTTAATCCCAAGATATCGATATTTCTTCTAAGTAAAGTTTTGCCGGGATAAAATAACGAGAGCGAAACTAGAAGTAACAAAAGGATCCGACTTACCACGGATCAAAAGATAAGAACTGCGTAAACCATATTCGCGAGAGTTTGTTCGGAGGCGCGGGCGAATAATACGTGGCGTCGATCGCACGGAAGTACCGCGTCTATAGTTATCGAGAGAAAAGAAGACGCTCGAGATCGACGACGGCGACGGCGACATCGTCGACGAGCACTACTTTGACGATCGGCGCCCGCGTTTTTTGGATGTAAAGTTAACTTTGCGAGCACGAGGCCCGAGTGAAAAGAAGACTAGGGGCGGGGAAAAAGTTTGGTGAGAATAGCCGCGCGCGCGGCGAGAGGAAAAGAAAGAGCGAAAGGGAGAAGCGCAAAAGTCCAACAGCTCTTGAATAACAAAGCTCGCTGCATACGTTTGAAGCACTAGTTCACCATCTAGTCTGCTTCACCTCTCGCTCCAATTCCCCGACGACCCACGCATATATACCGGTAAACTCGGAAGCGAAGCCTAACCCTTCTCTCTTTCTCACTCTCTCTCTCTCTCTCTCTCTCTCTCTCTCTCTCTCTTGCTGCTGCTGCTGCTTGCTTTCTCTCTATCCGAATGCATCGCTGCTGACCTCGTCGATATTTCCTTTCGGCACTCTTCTCTCTTGCGCTTCGAGAATTTTGATTCTTCGCACAACAAGAAGAATAAAAAATAAAAAAAAATAAAAAAAAAAAAAAAAAAAAAGAAAAAAAATGAAGAAGAAGAAGAAAAAGCTCCAACTGTAACTTTTGTACAATGCTTCGAAATATTCGGTAAAATTTTTTTTCAGATCAATCGATACACCGGATAGAGAAAACTTTATTTTTAAAAATTTGAGTTAGGTCCCGCTGTCTCGAAAAAAATAATATACAAACACAAAGTACTTTACTGAACTTCTTTTTCAAACGTTTATTTTGAAGATAAATAAAAAGATATATTTTCAACTTTTAAAATCATCAATGTAATCTGATAAAATTATCAAATACGTTTATATTTAATTTATATTTTATTTTTTCAATTAATCGATAATCCAATATATTCGTACTCGGATTATTCAAGAACTTTAAAATATGCGTTCACCTTTTAATTTCAAAATTTATTAAACATCATAGCAATTCAAAACATTTTTCAGGCAATGTACACCTTCTCCAAGAATTCAAATAAATTGCATTTATCAAAACTAGTAATAAATGCTTATTTCAAGGTTATTTATTCAAATAACATTTGCGCATAGAGTCAGCGAATAAAAAATTGCTGATACGGACGGTTTAATGCCCGTAAATGTAGCAAGAATTGGAAAAAAAGAAAAATAAAAAAATAAAAGTAGCAAAGGGAGAAAAAAAAAAATAAAACAAATATGCTTAGGAAGATGCATGTGCATGAAAATTGCGAAAAAATAGCTATTTAACTTTACAAGCAACCGAAATTACCACCGGCTGAAAAAGTGTATTCGAGACAAAGAGACAATCTCTCGGGAAGATTTAAATACTATTATCCCATGGATCTCTTCGAGTATAAGAGCTGTTCTATTCAACGAACGTGAATGGAGAATAAGAAGAAGCGAAGAAAAAGAAAAAAAAAAAAAAAAAGAAAAATGGAAAAAAATTTATACGGGCAATTGCGAGCGCGTCATCCATTACACGCGCGCGTAGCAAATGCGTCGAGCGCGCGTCGCTCGTCAGAGAGGGGAACGAGGGGAGAAAAAAGGAAAAATAAGACGCGGCAAAGACGAAGGCCGATGAGGAGGATGAGGTGTGCCGGAGAAAGAAACGGCGCAGAGGAGAAAGAGAGAAAGCCCTCCTTCAGGACCTTATCGTCGTACATTCAATCTTTGCAATCATTTCGCCGCTCGACGACTTTCTCCACCCAATTTCCTCGCGAATTTTCCCGAGAGAATTTAAAGGAACTGCTTGTCGCTTCTCCGTACCCCTCCTTCTCTCCTTCTTCTTCTTCTTCTACTTCTACTTTTTCCTCTTTTTTTTTCTTCTTTTTCTTCTTCTAGTAGTTCTTTCAGCCTCTAGCTGGGAGGAGGACAGATATCGAACGATCGCTCGCTTCCAATATCTTTTTATCATGTCCGTCGCCGAGGCAGACATCTTTGATACCACCCGAGGTGAACATGATTCTTCACTTGTTTCGCGTCTCGATCGGTTTTGTTGTTTGCCCGTGATACGGGGCCCCTTCCCGTACGTCCCAACCCCGTGCCGCTCCTGTACAATACTCTTGGCTCTCGTTTCTCCCATTGTTTATCCTTGCCCAAGCTCGATTGCCGCTAACAAAAACTTTGGAAAACTCGGCGCGAGAGCGCAGCTGCTCATGAGCTGTTGGGAAACAATACTCTTTCACCGTTGGCTAATGAAACAATGACTCTAATAAATTATGCATCCCCTTTGGCGCGACTGTACTTGTACGCCAATGTATTATATTATTCGCCTGTGCTTTGAGCTCTAATACTTTATTTATTTTTACGCCCCTTTTAATTTTATATCAAAAATTTTTAGAGGGATGTTTTCAACGTTAAAAATAATCTTTAATAATCAAACGATAATCCAGAGAATTCATTAAATTAGAAAAAAAAGTAAGTTATATACTAGTACATATATATATATATATATATATATATATATATATATATATATATATATATATATATATATATATATATATATATATATATAAGTAAGGCGTAATACATTCACTTCAGACCACTTAATCCCTTTAGCGTCGGAATAGCCTAGATTAAACGTTAAGTGAATCGCGATAAGTCAATCTTTCTTGGAAAAATGGAGGGGAAAAAAACGAAACGACCGCGGAAGAGAGTATAAAAGCTAAAATGTCACTCTTCCTCTGAGATCTATCAATCAATAGCCTAAGATCATTACGTTAGCTCGATAAAGTAAATGAGTTTTCTTAACAACGCAATGCAATTGTTCAAATTGAAAGAAAAAATTAAGTTTCTCCAATTTACCGTTCCGACGGTGTACAATTGACTTTAACGCATTTGTGAAAATTTAATAAAAATTTTCGAGATCGCTATCGATGATTAACGAAAATTTGAATACTTTGAAGAAAGCTATTATTACCAAAAGCCTTTGGTTAATCAAATAAAACAAAGCTAGAATTATCTGAAGTTTGATAGAGTTTCATTATTCTCGTCAAACACATCTCATAAAGCTGTTTTAATTATAAATAGTTGCAAGAAGAGTAAGTAAGAGAAAGAGAGAGAGAGAGAGAGAGAGAGAGAGAGAAGAAGAGAGAATACAACAAGACTACAGGATTGTGTAAAACTACAGGCTTTCGGTATAGGTAAGTAAGTTGCAACTGCCGACGCAGCTTACCCCCGCCGCGCTGTATTAAATGAGTTTTTGGGAGAAACTTTGGTATCGCATCTCGCGAACGGTAGAGGAGGATACCTTTAGGGATGGCAGCTCTTTCCTCGAATTTTGTCAAGTACCGCGCGTGCGAGCTCCGCGAGCTCGAAACCCAAATCCAGGAAAGTTGCGCCTCGAACGAAGAAGTTTAGAGTGCGCGCGAGTGCAGCCGGCAGTGACTCGGCCCCCGCCGCCACCGCCATCGCGCCGCGAAACAAGTAGCAAGGAAATGAGAAGATAGTTATCCCCGAGCGTAATTATAACTTGCGATTCGGCGGCAGATGCGTCGCTGTGTCCTTGCGCGCGTGCATCCACCGGTGACGAGCCGCTTGTTTCTCTGGCTTCTTTCGATCCTTGTTCCTCCTCCTCCTCCACCTCCTTTTCCTCCTCCTCGTCCTTCATCCGACCAGCCGCTTGTTCGACTCGCCGGCACTCTCTCGGCTTGCATTAACGAGCTCCAAACGCATCTCTCTTTCTCTCTCCCTCTTTCTCTCTCTCTCTCTCTCTCTCTCATTCTACTTACCTCCGTGCTGCTTTCAATGCAGTTGTCACGAGCGACGCACTTCTTAACGTCGACTTTTCCTCGTTTCGAGTCTCTTACAAACCTTCAAATTTCACCGATTGTTTATGACGCAGCTTTTGTTTCCCGGATCCAGAACAATAAACTCCCAGACGCATTTAACTAACCATTACGAGTTGAAGTACTTCTCTTTACTACGAGACAAAACCGTACACGACTAAGTGTAATCTTTAAACCAATCGACGATATTATCCAAAAGAAAAAATAATAAATAATTCATCAGTCTGACGATTCAAGAATTTTTTAGAAAAAAAAATTATGCTTGTTTAATCCTTTATTTGCTAATGCACTGAATGGCAATGCAAATTTGCGCGCAAAATCTGCTAATAGTTTTATATAAGTGCAGGCTAATTGCCGTTCAAGACAACTCAAAGGTTTATTCACCGATTAATAAACGCACGATGATTATGTCGGTTATAAATTCTCATTCTGTCGTGTAAAAGAATGCATCGTAAAGGACGAATAAGAGCCTCTAAAGTACGCGAAATGATTGATGCCAGCAAAAGTATTGTCTCGATAAAAAATTTTATTCATCGATCTGCTTTCTTTCTATAATATTGCAATGAATAATTCTCTTTGGAACAAATTTGAATTGTTATCGTTAATGTGGAAACATTTTATCTCGATTGATAAAATAAAATCAATTTCATATGAAAAAGATCGTCAATATTGTGATTATTCTCAAGAATTATTTCAGCCATTTTTAAATTAAAAATATATTTTCAAATGAATAACTTTTAAAAATTTTATTTCTACTAAAGATGTGATACGGTCAATTTTTCTTCTTTAAAAAATATCGAAATTTGATAAAAAAAAAAAAAAAAAAAAAAAAAAAAAAAAACTACGAATACATGGGAATTTAAAACTGTCATTCGCAATATATAAGAATAGTAGACATTTTTTTGAAATAAAATAACAAAGTTATGAGCGACCCAATTCATATTTTCAGTAATATAAAAAAGAATTATTACAAAACTTTGCACCTGCCGTTTATACAAAAAAGCAAAATTTAAAAATAAATAACGATAAGAGACAAATTTATTCAAATTGACGGTATCCATTGATTCTATAAACGCACCGATAAAGCAAATCTCGCGTGCGACAGTATCGCTGTAACTTTCTTGTCCTCCTACCTTCCTTTTTTTTTTTTCCTCGGAAGTACTCGACACATAGGTAATTTCCTGCAGCGAAAAAAAAGCCATTCCTCGTTAGGCATCGCGGATTCTTTTTTCCCGTTAAGTCAGCAAGAGGAAGAAGAGCGCCGCGAGATTTATCGCCGGGATAAAGAGGGGTAGTAAAAAACAAGTCTTTTACTCCGCCCCAACGTTTTCTTTTACCATTTTTTTTTTCTTTTTTCTACTTTTTTCGCCTGCTACGAGATGCGAATGAGAGAGAGAGAGAGAGAGAGAGCACTGCTTCATCCCCGAAAATGCAAAGCACCTTGAATCCGTGCAACTGGATAAAAGTGTTGGAAGAGAATTTTCATCGCAGTTAAGTCGCTGCGCCGCTCCTTGTAAGCAATGGTAAAATCCGAAGTCCGTTAAAACTGCGAAACGACGCAGTTTGGTTAAACTCCCATTTTTTTGTATTTGTTTTGTCAATTAGGCCAAAAATTTATTCACTTTTGCGAGGATGCGACATTTTTTTTTCAATAAAACTGACACAAATGACAAACACCATGGGATATATACATTCTGTCTTCGATTTCAAAAGTTATCGTCGCTCCTTTTTTACAAACGAGAAGCACGAAGAAAGACGGCTAGTATTAAAATGTGCACAAGAAGAAGAAGAAGAAGAAGAAGAATAAGAAGAAGAAGGTACGTAAAATTTCGCAAGGAGAGCCGCGGAGTTGCCGACACCGCCAGTACATCACCGACTCGTTTACGAGGTCGAAGTGTGCCGTTGTTCCTTCATCGTGGCAGCTGCCTTGCAAATTTATCAACATTTTACGCTTGCTCCTCGATACGGCGACAGCGCAGCTTCTTATTCCAAAGTCGTGCGCTCTCGAGTCGTTGCTACGTGTAGAGCGCGTGATGTATATGTATACCGTCGCTTGCAACAGCTGCGCGCAAGGCCGAAATTTCTTTCGACTCTCGGCATTGATGTATATATGCATTATATGTATGTAAACGAGTGCATGTGTATGTACGTATCTATATACCTGTACACGCGCAAACGTTGAGTCGCGAGCGCAAGAAACTTCCCGGCGCTCGCCCGCCGACCCCCGAGGCTTACCGCTACAAGCGCTTTTCTTCCTCTTCTACCGACTTTTCCGATACTTCTTCTTACATCTTTTCTACCTCTCTTTCTCTTCCCCCCTCTCTCTCTCTCTCTCTCTCTCTTTCTCTCTCTCTTTCAGATTTTTCGTTTTCGCTGTTTTGTTCGACGATTTTTAGCGACGCTCAATTTGTTATCTCGGAGCTGCAGAATCCTTTTGAAATAGAAACTCGAGGGCCGTGAGAAATTATTATTGTGCCGTCGAGGACGATACGAGACGGCGTAGATTTTGGAATTACGCGCGCTTCTACAAGTATAGTTATGGCTTCTTACAGGTAAACAGCTTTAAGTAATTTGGTCAGATTAACGATATAAAACATTTTCTTTCCACAAATTTTTTTTGCAGTCGGTGCTTTTGTTAATGCTTCTATTCATATGTTTTATTAGTATTATTATTTTATTATATCGTACATTGAAAAATTCTTTCGAATACCGCACGAATGTTTATTCGTGATATTGCGCTTGTTTGTTGACGAAATAAATTTAATGAAATCAATTAATAATTGTTTATTTTATACAATAAACATTTGCTTTCGTTAAAGTGAATTAGATTATTTCATCCTGAAATTGGGGAAAATTCAACAAACGTTAAAATAAGAAAAAATAAATAAAAGCGTGCGATAAATAAATTTTACGCGTCTGTTAAGTTGGCAATAGTTTATTGGAAAAATAAAAACGGTAAAATTGAACAACAATTTCAATTTAGAGAAATAAACGATAGTTTCCGTTAACAATATTCCAGCTACAGCGAAATGAAAAATTATCCCAAGTATCGACGAGCCATCTAGTGCAGTAGTTCACCGAGTGCCGTCCTTTCTTCGAAGCTAAATGACGGATGAATTTTACCTTGATTGCCGAGAAGCGATAGCTGCGCGACGTCTCTGGCTATATCCGACATAGCGAGGGACGGTGATAAAAGGAGCCAGCTACCGCTCGGCTCGCTGCATCGAACGCCGCCCGAGAAGAAAGCCGGCGTAGGTGTGCGCATTGTGTTCGAGAAACTTCTCTCCGGCGGTCCGGAAGCGATAGTTCCGAAGGCAATTTCATGGCTTACGTTTCTCGCGAATGGCGCGGATCGGACACTGGGTACATTCGCGCTCGAGTGAAAAGAGGATAGCGGAGATGGGGGTAATAAAAAATTATCGATAAACAATGCCGGGGCATCGTGTAACAAAAAAATTGCACTCGGGTTTGTTCGAATCTCGGGCGCACAATACGCCCGAGCCCGCCGCGCTCCGTTCATGGTATCGATACTCGAGCTCCGTTATTGTTCGTTATTTAACGAATAAATAATCGCACGAGCTCGTTCTCTCTTTCTCTCTCTCTCTCTCTCTCTCTTCTGGGCCATCCATAAGCGATAACTTTACCTTTTTTTTGTTGACTTTTTGCAGGGATACAGAGGGTGCGGGGGAGAAAAGGGAGCGAAAATTTTTCAAATCGAAGAATATCCGATGCTTGTTTGTTTAATTTGCGCTCGCGAGAGAGAGAGAGAGAGAGAGAGAATTACGAAAGCCAGTATATCGAAAAGAAAAAGGCAAAGTAATTCAGGTTTGTAAAATACGGTACTTTCACACAGTAAAAGGAGTTGGTAGGAGGGGTGGGGGAGGGGAAGGGGTAGAGTTTGGGCTCACGTGAACAAACCGCGCGAGGGTCGATGATTGTTCGTGCGGAATGCCCGGTGCAATTTCCGCGTAATTACTGAAGCAAGTCGAAACAACTCTCGTTAAAACTGCCCCGCCTCGCGTGAACCTCGCGCGCGGCAACGGCCGCCGCCGCCGCCGCCGCCGTTGCCGCCGCCTTCCCCGGATACGTCGGGGCTTGAGTTGTGTGTAGTGGCCGACCGTCGGCCGGAAGCACAGATTGGGTCGAAAGCTTTAGCAAAGAGCAAAGTACTAACGGCACTTGATATCTTTCCAATTTCACCCGAGCTTCTCTCCTACGAACATCTGCATATCATAACTTATGGATATTTTTACACCTACTGCTTTTTAAAGCTTTCTTCTTCTTTTGTTTGCTTTCAATTGCCAACGTATCTCCCTCGTTATTCTTTGCGTGTATAAAAATCCGAAATTCACAAGGACACTATTTTTTTTTTATATATTATACTTTTATAAAAAGTTAGAAAAGAATAAAGATACGTTTACGTTAATGAAACGGATACCGATTCAAATCAAATTAGCTCTATACAATGGAATATAAAATTTATGTCGTTATAGGTCACCGCGAAACATAAGTTGTATGTATCGTGCAATATTTCAAATGCTGGCAAGTTTATGATGTGAATAAATCATCTCTCGTAACTTTATAATCCGTAAAATAATAGAACCAAATGCCAATTGCTAATTTATACGTTCCGCTTACAAAATTTTAAACTGAATTTACTCCAACGAACTGTTAAATAGTTACCGATCCACCCGACATCAGTATAAATCATGCTTTTATTTCCTCTAATTATCGATCGAATCAAAACAATTAGGTTAAAATTGTCGATTTTTTAACCCGATTAAACTCTCGATATTTTAATTAGTCAATTTTTTTTCTGTTCACTTTGTTGAAATCGATATAAAAATTATCAAATTTGGAATAAAGAACAGTAAAAAAATTTTAAACTTTTGAAAAGCATGAATGCAACTTGATATAAATTTGATTAAGTGGACCCTACACACACACACACACACACACACACATATATACGCCAAGCGGTTTGTTGATTGCGCTCTATTGAAACATCCATGGGAACCGAATAAATGCTTTCAATTAATGTTTATTCTTTAAATACAGTGCTATCGAGCAGCTTTTTCATTTATCGTTCGATTACAATCCACGAAACAATGCAACTTTAATTTTACCGAAATACTTTGTACTTGAAAATTACGCCGAAATAAATGTGTCATTTTTGTATTTCAAATAAAAAATAATCGATTGCTAATTAAAAAAAAAAAAATATATATATATACAATTCCCCATAAAATCAAGTATGAACTTTGATACGCGAAATCGCGATAGCTATTTTAATAATTAACACTATCGATATCAAAATTGGATAGATGTAGAGTCATTATAATTATAGAGGTCAAATCTAAATGTGTAATTGCTGATAAAATTATGAGTGAATAATTTACATCAAGTATTAAGATTATGCTTGACGTAGTATTACATTAATGCCGATGGTATTCAAATAAAGTTTATTAAACAAATTGCAATTTTACACTAGTTTGAACATTTATTATTATTATAAAATTCCTTTTTCATTTAGGTGTACTTTTCAAAATTTATCATAAATTTGGTGATAAATTTCCATCCTAATTTATATAAATGTATACTTATAAAATATGATATACTATTAAATGTTAATAATAAAAATTTTAAAATATTTCATATGATGATTATATAACTATAGATATCTTTTTCACGTAGCAAAACACACAGACGAGGCGTTTATTTTTGTCTCACTTCTTGGATATCGCAACATAGCGTAGATATAACAAAATAAAATAAAAAACGGAATTTCCATGTATTGCATTATCTATAACGAAATTGAAAGCAATAAATTGTAACCATTAGAGTCGGTACCGCAGCTTAGCGGAAACAGGTTGCTCTCTCTCTCTCTCTCTCTCTCTCTCTCTCTCTCTCTCTCTCTCTCCGACACAACCAGCCCTCCATTGACTTTCAAATCTCTTTAGAGCTTTTCTTCGCAGCTACGAGAAGCAAAAATATTACTCGGAACACTGCACGGCGACTCGCCCCGTAAAGAAAAAACATTCGAATGAATACAAAACACAATCAATAATTGCTATTGCTAGGAAAGAAGCAAGAACGATCCTCCAATAAATACGAAAAAATTCTTTATATACAACAACTTGTTCGTATATAAAGAGAAAAAAGCCTCGTATAAAAGAATCGGTGGAAATATCTTGAGCCACGAGTACACCGCGAGTATACATATAGAAGACAGTAGTCGAAGGGTAACGTTGCCGTGTCACTTTTTCTACCAATACTCGCGCGCAATTTTTCGTCGACAAATAAAGTTTACGTTACGACGCGCGCGACTTTGCTTTTCCTCTCGGCCTTTTGCCTTTTACGCAATAAACGGTAAAAGCGAACGCCTCGCACAGCGCGAGCTCGCACACCCGGGCACACAACGGGCTAACTCGCTTATCGCCCCTGAAAAAACAAAGATAAGTGCATTAAACGAATTCCGTATTCGCGTTGATGTAGCTCGCCCGGGAGCATCCATTCTCTCTCTCTCTCTCTCTCTCTCTCTCTCTCTCTCTCTATCTATCTTTCACTCTTTCTCTGATCGTGCGCGTGAAAAAGATGAAGAAATAGAAAAGAAAAATAAAGCAACTCAGAGAGAGCTCAGAGAGTGAGATAGAGAGAGAGAGAGAGAGAGAGAGAAAGAGAGAGTGAAAGGCAAGTCTCCAACAGACAACTTCATCGGTTCCCTTATACCGGGAAGAGGGACTTTTGTTATTCCTTTTTGTTCAAACTTATTTTTGCCTGAGTTAAAAAATTTTATCGTATTCTCGCTGAGTTTTAAAAATCAAATAAGATGACGGAACATTTGTTCTTTTGTTGTTACGAAGGAGAGATGTTTGTCAAAAATTTCCTATTAAAAGATTTTAACAAATTTTTGAAATTACTATATACATGTACGACTAGCCGATAAAAATTTCTATGAAAAGGATACACGAGTAAGGTACAAGCTTGCGGTTTTCCGGATAAAAGTGCAGTTTTGTTAGGACACAAATTGGGTAAAAAAGAAATAGCGCCGGGAAAGAGCCCGCCCTATCTTGCGGACGTGTTGGCGTCGAGGTTCACTGGCCGCACCTCGTGTAAATTTTCGCCAAACGAAAAAGGAACGAATGGAAGAAGGAAGGAGAGAGAGATAGAGAGAGAGAGAGCTGGGAGAAACCGAGGGAGAAAATAAAAGCACACACACTCCCGGTCGGTATACTCGAAGAAATTCTTGGCCTCGAGCTTGTTTTTCCTTCCCAGTCCGACTCCTTGTTTTCCAAAAGCTAAAACTATCTCGCACGCTCGCATACGAGCCCTCTTACCGTCGAAGTGCTCCAAAGCCAAATGGAAAGAGCAAATCGTATCGCGGCGCTCGCTGATAAAACCGTAGAAGCGCGCGAGCGAGCGAGTACGGGGAACCGTTGTCGCCGCCGCCGCCGCCGCTGCCGCCGAACTAATCAGACTCGACCAATCCGTGCTACTCTCGCGAGATTCCCTCTCGCTGGACAAGATAATTTAAACTTTCGCCGCGCGGCAACGGCGTATCTACTTCAAATCAAGCCTCCCCACCGTCGTCCGACTTTGTTCGGCGAGTCTTCCGCCTCCTACTCCTCCTAATCCCCGCGCTGACCCCCGGCTGCACCCCCCCCCCCGACGATCTTCCCCTTTTAAATGAGATTTGACGCGCGAGCGAACGCGGACTCGATTCGAGGGAGCGACTGCGCGATTTGCATCTCGCGAAATTCGAACGGCGCTCCATGCAAATGCGCGGAAACGCGCATAATAAGCCACGGCGATTTTTTTTCGTCTCTCCAGCTCCCTTCTTCTCGATGGAATAATTTAAACTTTGCCCATATCGGCCGTATAGCGCGCGCTTGCCGTAATTAGAATTGTGAGGGACTCGTCGGCAAGTAAGCAGTTTGAATCAACGACACTCCCGGGTCGAATCGAGAAACGACGGAAGAAGAGCCGACGACGACCGATCGACCGCGAGCGTGTACCCAAAGTACACCGACTCTACTCTAATCGTGGAGGGGGAACGAGGGACTGGCTACAATTTTCGTCTCCGCAAGAGCCACAATGCACGGGGGAGCGACCCTTTGCATCGTCGACGGCTGCACTCTCTCGCTTTCTTTCTTTCGTGATAATTCCATCGCGCGGGAAAAAGCCGATCGTAATCGTATATCCGTCTGTTCTGCTGGTTTGTCGGGTTCTCACGCCGTATAGTACTTATACCTTCCTTCGAACTCTGCGTCGTCATATAACGTAGATTTGATTTTTTCGAAAATCCGATGACCGAATACCAAACGTTGCTTTTATTTACAAAAAAAAAAAAAAAAAAAAAAAAAAAAAAAAAAAAAAAAAAAACGAAATAAATAAATAAAACGGTCAACCGCTTAAAAATATTTTACAAAAAATAACCAAAACCGTACAGCTGTATACGTATTTTTTTTTTTTTTTTTTTTTCTTTTTTTTTTTTACAGAGCGCACCAGAAGAGACTCGTAATTTGAAAAAATAAAACCTTAGATATACGCATAGCCGAAAAGTTTTAAGCTAAAAGAGTACGCGCTGCGCTTGCGATAATTGCGAAGAAAAGTATTTGCTTTGTTCGCTTCTTACTTTCGCTTCATAAATTCGGCAATTTAAGGAGCTCCCTTTGAAAGACGTTCTCGGAGACGACACCCGGACAGTGTTAGTACCGTGCGAGGATAGGTAGAAGAAGCTAGAGCGGCGCTTCCCGTTGTCGTAAACCACATACGCGCGCTTCGTAATCTTCTTCCTTCGCGTCCGCGATTTTTCCGTCTCTTCTTCGCTCTTTTCCTGGACTTTACTATCGCTTTTCGCGATTCGGGTTTAAAAGCAGACGGCGCTTTGAATTCATCGCGACGGCGGCTACGGCTGCGTCTTTTGACGTTTAGAGTGCTCGATCATCTTTTGAAATTTATTTTAACGGTGTATACCGGTTGCCTTTGAAACGAGCTCGCATTGTACTCGAGGGCCGTCGATCTGTTACTTTTAAAAACTAACGAGAAACGAATAATAACGGGAAAAATAAACGAGCCACTTTGATAAAAAAAAAAAAAAAAAAAAAAAAAAATCCATTGCGTTGTAAATATAATTTATTTAATACTTGGCGATTCAAAGTTGAATTAATATAAAAGTTCGTTACAAATAAAAGGCGCTTTCTTTAACTCAACCTTTTGAAACGAATAGTAAAAACTCTATGCTGCAGTTAATTAACAGGGTATGCATAACAATTTTTTTTTCAATAAGAATATAAATATTTATATTCTATATTAAATAGATTTTTATAAGCTTTTATGACAATACGACTTTGCGATATTATTTTATAGAAGAGTATATTATGAGCGTATCAAAAGAAACGCGCGTTGAAAAAAAAAAAAAAAAAAAAAAAATGAAACTGAAGAAAAGAAAAATATATTCGATAAATTGACCTCAATTTGCGCGTGCGCTCACTCATCCTGCTTTAATTAAATGATTATTTACGAAACAAACTTGCACAAGTACATTCGAGCAAACGTGACGACTTTTTTAAATTCCGCCTGTTGATTTCAAGAGCTAATCGATAGTTTCCCGCATATATACGTCACGTCTATACTCGAGTTCATTTTAAGTTCAAGTACATAAACTGATGCCTGATTAACGCGAATATTCCTAGCCTTTTTTTTTTCTCGTTATCATCGATGTATACAGTTTAACGGCCGTAAATTATACTTTAATGGTCACGGATTTTTCAATTTCCTAATTAGCTGTTTATTTTTAAAATTAATTTAATTACATTATATACGATGTCAAAGTATAGACGAGAACAAGGAAAAACAGAGCTAATATAATTTGAGGTATATAATAATGTAGCGTATCTCGTAGACGGACACATTCAATCATCCGCGTCGCCTAATGCATTTATTCTGCAATTTAATTTAAAAAGATTTAAAAATCGATCGATCAGTCTGTCGCGAATGCGAGCGCGGAAACTGTCAGCGCGCGGCGGCCGCGAAATACTCGTAGTCGAAACAATCATCGTAAGTTATTATCCGAATTTTTTCGCGCAAAAGGACATAAATTCTCGTTTGGCTGAAAACGTCAGCAAGTCTATATAAAAGCAGCTCGGTACATAATATCGAGGTTCGCGTCCCCGTCTGCGCGACCGCCAGCTCACCGCCGCTCTGTGTGCGTCTGTGTGTATCCTGCCCCCGGCAAGTCCTACACACCCGCCAGATTTATGGGCCATCGGGCGAAATTCGCGATTTTAGCGCGAGAGCGAGCGGTGCGTCGGGGCTCTTTTTCGGCTCCCTTCCCCTACCCCAACCTAACGGAGGGATAGCCCGCGCGACTACCAAATTGTGATGCATGAGTGGCTTTAAAAAGCCGCGGTCGTATTATACGCTCCGACATGCGCGAACATTCAAAATTTAGATATTCGTCACTGCCAACTGCCAGGTATCGAACTCTCTCTCCCCCCCCCCTCCCCCTCCCTCTCTCTCCTCTCCCGGCCCGTAGTCGCGCGCTCGCGCACGCGCCTCGCCACAACGGAATACGCCGATGACCGGAGCCCTCCACGGTTCTTTCGCAATTTTACCGAGCGCGCTTTTTCGACGATTGCCCGCCCGATCGAGCTTTTCACCTCGCGGACGAGTCGAATCAGAAACATTGGGACGAGTCTCGGCATTCGACGAACTCGTCCGCTCGCTCGGCTCGCATGTACAACTACCCCGTACGCTCCTCTATTTTATGTATACTTTTAAATTTCATCATTCTACATCGATTTGAATTTAATAAAATTTTTCGTTAAAAGTTCATTCAAGACGCGATGACGTACTTAGTATACATTGAATTTCTTATCTGCGATGAAACTTGGATTAAATGAGAACGGATGCAGAAAATGCAATTCGCGGTACACGTCGCTACTTGATTGATGTCTCGATGAAAATTTATCGCATAGAAATACGGCAAGGAAACGCGTGCGCGCGCTTTCGATTTGCCGCAACGTATATCCTTATTGAATTTGCAAACAAAAAAATTAATAAATAAATAAATAAATAAATAAATAAATAAACGAATAAAACTCGCCAAACGATCGATAAATTGTTCAAGTATTTTTAGAATAACTTACTCGCTCGAGGAGATTCCGTGGAACCGCGTTGTTTTAAACCTGAAAAATAAAACGAGTCTTAGTTATAACGACATTTTTATATTACACTTGAGCTAATCTAATTTCGCAAATAACGAAATAAAGAATAATAAATAAATTTATTTTAAACACATTACGTACGATACATTTAATATAAATTTCATGTTAATATCTGTCGACGGTAATAACCAAGTATAATATTTTGATCGTTTGTGAAATTAAAGCTTATATATTATCATTTTCTGCAGAATGTAAGCCATTCCAGTTTAACATAAAGTTAGTACGAGTATGTGGCTTTTCTACTTAATATCGCTCTAATATTTCCAGGTAATATTCCGCCTTGAAGGCCTTTAACGCTGCATTCCCTATAGTACACGAGCAATATTATCTTTTCGAGTACAATAAAAATGCGGAGAAATAAAAATTTTACAAACAATTTTTAAAAATATGCTTTAGTGGACGATAACTTTTTTCTTTTTTTTTTTTTTTATTTATTTTAAAATATTTTAAAATATTTTAAAATATTTTAAAATATTTTAAAATATTTATTTATTAAATTTCCATTCGTTACGAACGTTTAATTAAAGTTAATCGATGCGAGAGGAAAAAAGCTTTTAGCAATCTCGTAAAATCGCATTGAAAACTTTTACATCAAAACTTTTGCTGCACAATTATTAAGTCAACGTCAACCCCAGCT
Organism: Chalcis sispes; assembly: GCA_949987625.1. Classification (NCBI taxonomy): domain Eukaryota; kingdom Metazoa; phylum Arthropoda; class Insecta; order Hymenoptera; family Chalcididae; genus Chalcis; species Chalcis sispes. The sequence continues at coordinate 7,171,844 of OX465094.1, read as the reverse complement.
TATTGTATCTTACTGAATTATAAGTCACAGACAGAACTATGATACTTTGGCTTTCTTAAAAATTTGCACATAAAAAGCTGACCAAGACGGCATCTACATCTTATTCAAAGATTTTGCAAATCAGCTGTTGAAAAAGTTTTCCTTTTCATTCGAAAAGTGAAACGAGACGTCAAACGTATATATATATATATATATATATATATATATACTATGCTAATTACTGTTACATAAACAAATAATTACAATTGTCAAGACGCAAAATTTTTTCGGAAAATTGAAAAAAATAAAAATGTACGTTATAAATGTCATTACATTTTTATTAGATGAATATTTTATAAATAGGACAAAATGTATTATCTTAATTATCAATATTATTCTGGCAAGTTACCAGTTGCCAGATAGAGCAAAGTTCTTTTTTGGTTGGGTACTATTTTAGCTATAAAATTATATTGAATAAATGGAATAGATGAAAATAGAAATCGTAACATTTTTTTTATAGAATAATTGTGATCGATTCGATTATTTCGTTTTGTAACATTTAATTATTAAAATGACAAAAGGAATTAAAATTTCACCGTTGAAATTATTAATAATACTGAAGCGTACCTAACGATTAACTGAAAATCGGATTTTTTGGATTATAATTAAATTGAGCATGTATCCAGATTACAAAATTCTAGAGCAACCATATACGAAACGTCTAACACGATATAGCTCAGTTGTAAAACTCATATAGATATACATATATATATATATATATATGTGCGCGCGCGCGCGTGTGTGTGTGTGTGCGTGTGTGCGCGTTTACGTATATGTAAAGAGACCCGTGCAAGCAAGGTTATAACGCTATACAGCAGCGAACGGCAGATCGTAAGTTCAACTACGAAGACGGAGGGCGAGAAAGATAAGGCGAACGTGGGTAGACTCGCTACTCTTCGCTCCGATAAGAGATCGTGGCCCCTAACTTAACCCAGCTTCTCTTCTCTCTCCATTCTTCATCCCCGGCGCTAACTCTTCCCTCTTTTCCTGGTTCTCCATCTCGCCCCTCGTCGACTATCGAGAGGAGAGTTTGACTTGGTACGCCGGGCGATATTACTCGGCCACCCACACCCGGGGCGCGACTTACCTCCTCTTAATCTACGATGTACGGCAAATATTTTAACTCGCTCTCCTCTCGGCCGCCACAGCCTTTATGCAGCTAGACATTTACTACCTATTCTCTCTCTCTCTCTCTCTCTCTTTGTCTCCCTCTTACTCATCTCCGCCGTGCGGCTATATCTCCACACCGCCGCCGCCCCACCGATTCCCGTCGTTCTTTAAGCTTTTCTTTGATTTACCGGACTACTCCATCGCGTTATCTCGATAGCCACGCCCGTGCCCGCGCGCCGATGACGAACGAACGAATTACGCGTTCGGCGGGCTTAAGTATGTAAATGAAATACGCGCTACGAGGGGATAATTAATCCCGAGCTCGCGGCTCATCTTCATTCTATGCGCGTGCGTATGTGTACTTTCAATTAAGCCGATCGATTCCAACGAATTAGATTTAGAGTAACAAGCGGCGGGTCTGCGCGCGCGCCCGCGCTCCTGTGTGTGCGCGCCTCCGCATCTTTGGCCGTACCGGAAAAAATTTGGCTAAACGCGTTATCTCCTCGTCGAGCGCGGGGAGAGAGTTTCGCTTTGAAATCGGTAATGCGACCCGTTTCATCGCCGCTACCGCTGCCGCTGCCGGCGGCGCTGTGTGGCCGAGCCAAAATGTGGCGAGCACGTAGGCAGCGGCAGCGGCAGCCAGGCGGGCGCGCACAAGAGTAGAGCTCACGGTTCGATTGAATCTACATAACAATTATTCAAGCGTGCACAATGGTTTCGGACCGAGCTGGAAACCCGCTACGCGTCCACGCCGGATTCGTCTACTCTCCTCCTCTCCCGTCTCTCTTCACAACCACCCCAGCTTTCTAGTCCTCTTCCCGCGCTCCTCCTCCCTCCACCCCCCGCCCCCCCTCCTCCTTCCAAAGCTTCTATCTCGTGAGCGCACACACATTTTGCGCAACTGTACGCCACCATCAATCGAAATAAAAATAAAGCTGGAAAAAATTTCAACTTTCTTAGAGATTCCGGAAGATATTCGAGACTGGCAAAAAGCAACGTTGAGCAAATGTGTCCGACTAGAATGACCCATATATATATTTTTTCTTTCTCTTTCCTTCTCCTCTTTTTTTTTTGTATTTTCGTTTCAACTCTTTTTCCCTTTGCAGTTTACCGAAACGCCAAACCGTACTTTTGTCATTCAAGATATTTAAATATTTTTTTTATAAAACCAAATAGGAAAATTTAGAACGCACCGAGCGATGTTTGCACTTATTTGTGTACAGTATATGTATGGTTTCATGTAGTGGAGAAAAAAAATTAAGAAGACATCTTTATAGAATGTACCCATTTTGAGTATATGTTAGACTGAAATTTTTATATACATATATTTTTATATTATTTTTCTCCACCTCACTCGTGTTCTATATATATATATATATACATATATATATATACATATATATATATATATATATATATATATATATATATATATATATATATATATATATATGTATATGTATATAAGTAACGCACGATTGAGGCAATAATGACACGTAAATGAACAGCTCGAGCGAGTTTTCTAGGTGAAGGAGGGAAACAAGGGAGAAACCTCCATTCTTATCGTTATCCTCCCTCCGGAATTCAATACAACAGTCATTAACGGCTGAATGCAAGATGGTTTGTCCATGTAAAACGAGCGACGCTCCGACTGCAAAACTCACTCACTCGCTAACTCTTCCTCTTAATTAATGATTCGAATCTACTAGCATCGCATCCGCTCTCGATAGCACTTTACATTTCCGTCCTTAAAAATATTCTCTCTCTTTCTCTCTCTCTATCTCCCTTTTTCTCTCAACAATACCCTCACATTTAATTGCTCTTGTTCTCGCTCTAAAGCTCAACCATTCGACGCTACAAATTAAAATTATAAATTAATGAAATATTCTGCAAAATATATTCGTAGGTCTTTAAAGCAGAAAATTATTTAACCCTCTGGTTAAATTTTTTTTTTACCGTTCGTTATTACCGAGGCGATTTTTATTTTTGTTGATTATAATTTTTTTGCTTTATTAAATAACTTTGAAATAAATTTGTGTTTACGAGAGTTTTTTTCTTTTTTTTTTTTTTTTGATAGTTACAGCAACGATGTACTGCCGATTAAAAGTGAACTCACTAAATCCGTTATTGTAGGCGATACCTTTTAATTCAAAGGCTTTTGAGTTTTATTAGTAATATTTATTAATGTAAATGAATAAGCTCATTACTCGCTTTTGATTTCTCGTTATCTAATGGCTTTTTCACGTAAATTAACTTTTGCGCTACTCGAGAGAGAGAGAGATAGATAGATAGATAGATAGATAGATAGATAGATAGATAGAATGTTTATTCGTATGTGTATACAAAATTAATACAAAAAAAAAAAAAAAATTTTTTAATATTTATAAAAAAAATATTGCGAGAGAGAGAGAGAGAGAGAGAAACAGAGAAAGAGTAGAGATTCTCGCAACAACATTCCACACTTCTCTAGGATTCGAAAAACGTTGCCGTCGATAATTCATAATTCAAGTGGGTTACGTAACCGTCGATTTTCGTTAAAAGTCGTAGCGTCGCCGTCGCGCGCGCTATCTCTCGTCACAGAGCGTACGCGACTCACTCGACGACTACCCGTCATTTTTCATTTCCGCTCGGGTGCGGACATTGTGCGCGCGCGCGTCCGCGTGCCTTTCGCGATTCTTCGAAAGAAGAAGAAGAGCTCGTCCAGCGGTTTCAAGCCATCCCTCCGTCGCTCTCATAACTAACGATAAGTAGCGAGCAGATCCCGTCGCTTCTTCCACGACGCGGGCCCTCCTTCTTTTGCGAGCGGGCGGATCTCACCCCCCGGCCGACGATAAATCATACGAGCCAACCCCCCGGCCCGACAAACGTAAAAATAGTGTATTAGGCTTGATAAATAGCGCGGAGCTCGCGCACGGCTACTTCAGATATTTGCCGTCCCCGAGCTTCGCTGACAATCGTTAACGCAAGAACTGTCGGAGGGGAGGGGAGGGGGGGGGGTAGGAAGGGAGAAGGTGGAAAGAAAAAAAAACGCGCGGTCGGCTCTTATATCCCGTAATTTTCGCGGCAAAGTCGTACGGTCGAAGATTCCACTAAACGTCAGCGCGAGGAAATCCAACGAGCATCCGGCGATTCTCGCTTACTTCGCATCTCGGACTTTTTTATCCTTTTATCCCGACGCATTTATTAACGCGTTGCAATTGATATATCCGTATTAACGTTTAAAAGTCGGGGCTTTTCCCGCCACGATAATGAAATCAAAGTCAAGATTTAATTTTTTTTTTTCATTGTAAGTAACTTTATTGTTGTTTTGCTAAATGATAAAAGAAATTTTATATTTTTTATCAATTTACCATCGGCAATTTAATATACTTTTTATTGGCTACTTATCGATAACTTAAAAAATAAAAAGCCACCGGAGGAACTTTATAAAATTAAACTTTACAACGTTATTCTATTTAAATTCTCATGTCGAATTGGTACAATTAAAATCAATCATTTAGCAAATTATCTAATGTATGTTTTAAAAGTAATATAATTTTAATATAAAGAATCATTATCACGAATCAAAACTGCGCTTACGTAATAGGTATTATTTTTAATTTGAAAATAAAATTCGACGAACTACCAATTAGTCAAGCTTCTTGATTTCTGAATAATATAAAATGCATAATATAAAATTTTCATATAAAATTATGAAATAATTATTAAAATTAATGAGGATTTTTACATAATACTTGTTACGTAAGATTTAATCTATAATTTTAGATATTAATAACGAATATCGTCGAGCATTTACAATTATATATTGTTATTGGATTTTTCTGTTTCGTAACGTGATTATACCTTCTCAGTAAAAACGATATTTTTATTTAAAGTTGCGTAATAGACATAAATGTAATCGTTGAATGGATTTTCTCGTTGACGGATAACATTAAAGGTGTATATATATATATAATATTTTAGAAGATGGTAAAGATCGCCGAGTTTCTAACGTACGATGATTGTGCAAATAATTCAACGAGAAGTGGCCACGAGATAAAAATATAAAACTATGTGAAACATGAAAAATTCATATCGTAGGAAAAGATGAAATTAAATAGTAAATTGTTGAGAAAAAAAATGAAGGGTACGCGAACGTTCGACATACAGAGGTGAATGTGCTTAAGGTAAGATAATGAAATAATGTAGTTAATTTTGGCAACCGAAATTTCACTCGGCATGTAAGACTTCTCTTTGGGCAAATAAAAAGCTTCATTCTCATGAAACCGCAAGCATAATTTTCCGGTGGCGTCAGAGCCGGGTCAAAACGACCCTCTAGGCTGCCGCGCTTTGGATGAACAGAGTTGATTTTCGCTTTATGTATCTCTCTCTCTCTCTCTGTCTTTCTCCTTCTCATGCTAGCTAGCTCGCTCCCTCTCTTAAAAGAGCCTCTCTCCCGGCACTTCAACCTGGCTTGGATAAACCCCTGCCTTAATATCTCGCGCCGCGAACGTTGCCGTGACTATACTATATGTGTGTACTTTCGTACTTAAAACTTGAAATTTGTTGATTCTAACTTCGCATTAGCACCGCTGACGTTTGCAATGGCGTTGCCGCGTAATCCGCCTAAAATGCGACCGTCTGAGCGGAGCTTCCGAAACTGAAATATCGCTCATTCATAACATTTCTCCTGCTCTTTTTCTCCCTCTCGTTCCACATACCTTTGGCCATTCACCTTTCCCTAATATATTATTTCGTCGTTTAGTATCGATTGAGCGCACAGCGAACGCAAAACAAAGATATTTTTCAATAGCGCGCGTTGTTTTTCATATAATTATTATTTCTTTGCACTGTCTGTGATTTTAGAAGTACACCTTTTGGCTCGGTTCGGGCACGTAAAACGCGCAACGGCTGCGCACGAAGCAACAAACTCGTATCTTGCTGGGATGGTAAAATATCGAGTGACTGTTACACGTTAGAGCTAACTACTAAAACGCGTCGGTTGTATTTGGAATCCCGTGAGCTGCGTTACGTCGTTGAACGAAGTGGGAGGGGGGGGGGCGCTGCTCCCCAACGTGCGTCGGGCTTTATCGGCGTTCCGGCGATACTTGCCTAAACTAACCTAAACGCGGTGCTTCGACACGCCACAAGAAACCATAAACTGGCTTGGTTTATAAAACCGCAAGTCAGAGGCTGGCTTCGTGCGCTCACCCTTTCGCTTCCGAGTTTTGCTCATCCTCGCGGGCGGCCCTTTCTTACCCTCCCTCCCATTCGAACGCCCGCCGCCTCGCTTTATAACCGATCCATGCACACACATATATGTATACAGCACAACGCCCCCGCCAAGGCGTATAAACCTTCTAATATAGGCCGCGATTTGCGCGCGGGCGCGCCTAGACATGTGCATCGTGCCCCGAATATGCGCGTAATAAGAAACAAGAAAAAGCTCGTAAATATTCTTCTACCGTGGAGAGAGCCGCGGTATTTGTTAATTTATACCCTGGCCCCGAGATCCGGCACGTCGATAACCTGCACGCAAACAGTTTTAACTTATGCTAGCTGTGAATGCCAGCCGCCGAGCGGATGCATTTCAAGTACTCGGCAGTGAATTGAATCGACGATGGTTTGCAAACGGTTGTTTAATCCGGCCAGATGTCGAAATCGTGATTGAATATTGTGAATAAAAAAAAAAAAAAAAAAAAAAAAAAAAAACAGGAATACTTTCTTTAATCTTGATAAGTGTTGCGCGATTGATATTTTTTTTTTCGTAGTTCTCGATTTAAACCGAGAAAAGATAGATCTTACTGCAAGGCAATAATAAGATAGAGTTTCGAGCTTTCGGGAAAACGTATATTTGAAGCTCGCGCAAGAGCGCGTTACTCCTAATACAAGCATATCACTTTTGTTTTACCACGTATACGTGTCACGGCATAAATACATGTGTATAAGCATAAGCACGCGCGCGGGATTCGCGTTAATGTGATTTCACATTTCATTCCATTCCTGTTCATCAGCCGAAACTACGTATGCAAATAGCTACACAATCGAGGATATAACGGGCCGGCTTCGTCGAACTGCAGCAGCCGATACAGCGCGGCTGGAATTTCGAAAGCTACGCGACTACGTCGGCACTGTCGACGGGGCAACGGCAGCGACCCATAAACGCGGGAAATTACAACTCCGGGTCTCGAAATCTCCGCAATCAAGTGCGGTCGTGCAAACTCCCGTTCCACCTCGGCCTCCTCTATTATCGAGGAGTGCTTTTTGTCGCTCGTAGTTCTGAGAGAGAGAGAGAGAGAGAGAGAGAAAAAGAGGCAGGAGGAGGGACGAAAAACTCGCGCACATGTATAACTCGACCCCCTTTTTTCATTTTCAGCGCGCGGCTTTTTTTCTTCTTCGAGCATTTTCCGCTTCTCGACTTTTTACCGGCCATTCGAACGGAACTTCAATCAACGTTTCGCCCACTGTTTATAACAATCAATATTTATTTTTATTTTTAACTCAAAAGCAACAAAATATTACTTCGGATCGCGCGTGTTTTAATGAAATTTTCTTCACGCGCGGTTGTCTTCATAAGTTAATACTCGCGCACGAGTAAGTAAAAGGTTATAAAGCCTTTCTGATTTCACCTCGTGCGCCTCGAACAAGTTGCAAAGTTAGCTGTGTTGTAACAGCAGCAACAGCAGCAGCAGCAGCGTCGGCGGCGGCGACGGCAGCAGCAGGCCTTGCGTGCGTGGCTATGCGAGAATAGCTGAAGCCCGCGTTAATTAAGGGAGGCTTTAGTGTGCGCGTCCTATAATATCATGCGCGCGAGTCGCACGGTCGCCATAGTGACTGTAGAATTCGTTGAAAATATCGTACTTCCTGATGAGGAAACTAATAGCGCCCTCTCAACTAATTGCTCTTGCGCCTCGGAATGAGGATTTAATAAAATTACAAATATCGCGCACCCGAGACTTTACCTTGAAAAAGTAAAAGTAAGCGCGGAATAAATCAAGCCGAACAAATGGTAAAGGCAACAAAGCTGAAAACGACGATAATATAAAAACTCCAGCCGGAGCTGCTCTAAAATTACCGATATGGAACGTGAAAAGTTGCAGAGATGCAGAAATGCACAAAAGAAGGGAAAACTGAAGAAGAACTTCTGGATAAGTTGAGAAAAAGCTGAATAAGAGAGTAAGGAGTTGCGTTTTTTACAGTGTACTCGCTGTGGATGGCCGATCATTTGTCAGTTGTCATGGAAAGACAGTCAACGTTGGCTTTTCCCGCATGTAACTACTCTACTCGGAAGGAAAAAGAAAGATACTAAACCATGATGTAATAGCTTAATTCGCGTACGCGTTTTTCCCCTTCTCGAGATGAGAGTTGGATGTTTTACGGGAGCCAAGAACGCGAAATAATGATGACGCTTTAATTTTGCTTGGCGATCACATTATAAATATAACTGTAGGCTGAGTTTAAAAACGTTTATTTAAAATAAGTATTTATTTCCTACGATATTGATCATATGAGATCTAACAATAAGCTTCTCTATTATTGATAAACGTGAAAAACGAGATACGAACGTTTTAAAACATTATCATTGGGATTAATCAAACGGAGAATTGAAATATAATTTTATTTTAAGACTACTCGATTTAGAAAAAAAGTACTCAAACGTTAAATTGAACTAAATGCAAGTATCGTATCAACTAATTTTTTAAATTAATCGAAAAATCGACACGAGAGTTAACCTTAAAAAGTAAACGTTATTGCAAACGACGATAGAATACAGTCGAAATCGCCGGAGGCGAGTCTTCGGGTCGTTCGTCTTTGCTGCACGGTTTAGAACTGACGAGCAAGTTAAACTCCTTTCAGTGCAACGACAACACCGATGTAACGCCGCTGACTCTCTCTCTCTCTCTCTCTCTCTCTCTTTCTCTCTCTGGCTCTCCCTCTCTTCAGTTACGAGAGAACAGTAGTCTATGCGCCATGACCGGCTAGGATTAAGGGATGAATACATGTATAGACATTAAACGGGCCGTAGGAAAGGGAAGGGAAGGAAAGAGGGAGAGGGTGGGGGGGGGGAGGACTTGATTAGCATTCTAAATTGAAGCGTTGCGGTCGAGCAACAACACGTAACTCACTTCGATGTTGTACCATCTAGAGTACGGTCACCGCTTTGGAGATACTACCGGCTAATTCACAACGATCTCCTCTCGCTTTCTCTTCTAACCAACCCACTTCTCTTTTCCTTACTTCTTCTTCAGACTTTAACTCTTTATCTACTCGATTACCACTCGAACGCTATACCTCCAATGAGCATTCTCAGACTCCACTTCAATCTACGGAACCTTTGCCCGGCATTATTTGTTACTTTAAAATTTTTTAGTTACTAACGATTGATAAAAATCAATAAAACACCATTTGAAATAGTTCAGGTTTCATTTTAACCAAGTGAAAGTTTACTCGTATATTAATATACAAGAACTAGCTAGTCGATGAATAAAGAAGGCAACAAAAGTTCGAGAAAAAGTAATCGGAGAGTAAACAAGAATTTTCCTTAATTACGTTGTCTTAGGGTGCGAGGTTGCTCTTTGAGAATATCGATTCATCGCAAGCGACCGCGATATTTACACATCTTGGTGGCACATCCTTGCAGTCGGAGTACGCTACGTAGACTATTGTAGACTTTGCCGAGGACTCGAGTACTTTTAAATTTTGAGAGTAGACCGTTAATGGCAGCTGTCTCGCGCGCGAGACGAAATAGATTAGACATTTGCATTAATCGGCTTCTCCTCGTGTAAGCTCCCAATCGGTCTTGCGGCGTCTCGGCGAATACAGCGGAACGATTCTACCGTTTCCAGCTAACGGTATGTACTCGTATACATACATCTATACCCACTTGACCCTACCGATACACACAGACTCTGCAGCGCGCAATTACGTTCTGCTACGCGTCGTTATATTGCGCGTAAAGTGGCTTGATCATCCTTTAGCGTCGCAACTGCCTCCGGTCATGTAAATTGGAATTATTCCAGGCGCTAGAATTACTGGCTGTTATTTGCAGCCGATCGCTTACTTCACTCCGATGGAATAGTGCTTAACAACGTCGCGGAAAATCGTCATCGGGGCTTTGCTCAAACAAATGCATTCATGAAATATTAATTTATTTATTTATTTATTTATTTACTTGCCGCTTATTTATTTATATTGATAAATAAAGGCTATTTAGACGGAGAAAACCAATTGCGAAAAGTTATCAGAGCGGAGCAATAAAGTTTTGACTCAGAGCGCTAACTCGATACCTTGTTCACTCGTTTGTTGGCCTGGAATTCTTGGTAGAAAATTTACCGAATCGCTTACTCCGTTATTCATTCGAATTCGTGAGAAGTAGACTGTTTTCTAAGATAACGATGCAATTATAGTATCTAGTTTCTGAAGGTGCGTTATTTAGCAACTTGGCAGAAGTTAATTATTCAACCCGAGGCTATGTAAATTGTGAATAAGAGAGCAAATGCGAAGTACCGAGTGAATCGGAGAAGTCTACAAAATTATATACAGAATTATAGATAATAATTAAACGAATAACAGGAAAGCCAAAGAAAATACCTCGCCTGCCGTGAATAATTAAAAATTAATATCGCATAATTTCCATGAAAAAATCGCGACTGAGAGTATGATTTACTTTTTATAAGAGAAAAATGAATAAATTACTATAAATAAAACGTAACAAGAAGTTGTAAGAAGAAGGTGTAAGAACAATTGTGGTTTAAAATATTAAAAAGTATTCGGGTATAATTAAAATTTTATATTTTCAAACCTGAATATTACATTGCCGTTAATGATTCAATAGTTTACGTTCTATCGTTGTTAAAATAATATTTATAATTATTTAAAATTCCATAAATAATTAAATAAGCATTTTCTGCTAATAAATTCATTTCTTTAGTGCAAAATGCACGAAGATACGAAAATAAACGTTATTGCATTATCTCTGTGCCACGTAGAGAACTGGACGGAGCGTCCGAGCGTGCACAGATATCGAGAAGGATATTAGAGAGTCATGATCCAACGGAAATACGCGCACTCGGGGAGGCTCGAGTATCTCATAGGTGTACGGCCCGCTCGATACACGTCCCTTGAAATTGAGAAAGGAGGCGCCGAGAGCGAGACGCCGGTACAAGCCGAGCCTCGCCGTAAATTTATACGCGAGAGGTACTCTGAAGGATTAGGCACTGCCGGCTACACCGGCCAGATGCATCGGAATCTCGAGCTCCTCCGCTCCTCCGTTCCTCCCACTCCCGTGCCACTCGGACGACGTCGCTCTATACCGGCGTACTCGCCGAGGCGACGCAGCACGGCCTCTCCGACCCAACAAAACCAGATGGATCGAGCGTTTCCTGCGAGGCAACGCGCTGCTTCCGGCTGCGACCGGACACCTTGATGTACGACGCGCGCACATTCGTTGCGGTTTGCACCGCGAAGGCTCGACCCGGTGCCCGTTAATCCTCGGAGCGCGCGCGCGTGCGCGCATCCCCAGAATGGCTCGAGCGCGACGACTCCTCGCGGAGGGAATCTTTCGCGTGCGCCTCGGACGGCCTCGCGGAGTAAGAAGTCCATCGAACGATCGTAAATAATCCTCGGAGACGTCTCGACGTTCGGAAGACTTTCGGAAGACTTTCGGTAGCCGGTGAGCGGGACGAGCGGAGGCGGCGGTGCACCGCAGGCTGTTGCCGACGTGCCTCGGACACATTTGATATACGATCGGTGTACGCGACGAGGTTCGCGTCGACGTCGGTCCCCGTTACGCCATATGGATTACCGAAGCTAGCCGCGCGCGCTCGCAACCGCGCGGTAACTCGTAATCAACTACTCGTCGTCCGAGAGAGGGAGAGATAGAGAGAGAGAGGGACGGGAGTTCCATAAAGCGACGCAGCCTTGATATTAAATTGCAAATTCAATAGTTCCTCCTCGCGATGCGGCTTCTCGTAAGCGTGCGCGACAGGACAAAGTCATCAGGTTTTCCGAAGCGGAAAATATGGGTAATTTTGACTCGCGCCGTCTGTCGAGCAGCAAACCCGATCCAATCGCGCGCCGATATCAACGTAATCGATCTCACCCCGAGTGCCGATGGAACTCTAGAGGCTGCCACGCGCTCGTCCTCCACTTTACAGCGTCGCGCGCGGGTAACTTGTTGAAGAGCTTAGAATAACGGTTCGATCGGGGTCAGAGCTTACGGGTATACAACTGGTGTACGGTATGCATAGTAACTATATTATGTACACTTCAAAGGCTGATCCAAGTCAAAGATGAAATTCCCCTTCGGGTCTAATCAAGTAAAATTGATACCGCTACGTGAGCGGTTAATCTGCCGCCGCCTCTCATAAATTTGCGGAGGAAATCTTTCGCGAAGAGATAATATAAGCTCGAGCGGAGCGCGGGATAAGAACGCGGAGTTGCGTAATAATTTCGCGAGAAAAATAAGGCGGTTAGGTTTCGAGAGGCAATCGCATTTCGGTTCAACCGCTACGAGGGTAGAGGAGATTGGCCCAAAAGAAATTTGCGTTATCGAAGGAGAAGAAGGGAGGTAATAAAATCCTCGATGGCCGTAGGATTGGAAAAGAGAGAAAGCGCGTTTCGTTATCTCGAATAACGTCAGTTTTCGTTATCCGCCGAGGCGCCATCGACAGAGAGTTCGGTAAGGGAGCGAAATTTAATTTCACCGGTAGTACCACCGGGAAAAGTGAGGAGGAGACTCGTCTCTTTTTCTCTCTCTCTCTCTCTCTCTCTCTCTCTCTCTCGTGCCTCTCTCGCGTTTTGTGAATCGGGATCCCAGAAAAAGTCGCACCAACGTTTGCGAAAGTGGCGAGAGAGAATCTGCCGGAGGTCCACTAGTGGGCGACGTGCCTTGGGCCCGAGTTGTACTCGCGCGCATTAGGCGGAAGCTTTTCCATGCAAGAGAAACGTGAACTGGATTTGTTATTTCGCGCTCGCGTAGTAAATGTCGCCAGAGACCGAGGGAAAAGACATGCGCGACCTATATTTTCACGAAATAAAGGAAAAATTTTCTTAATTACGTTGAGTTTTACAAATATAATAACTTTTTGTATTTTAAACAAACCGTTATCAAAAGTAACACTCTTTGTTTATTTACAACATTTATGTCACGTGTCAAATTTGTTATAAGACAGTCTACAATAAATGTGAATTTTAATCGAATTCAAAAGCAACCAGAATTATTTCATTATGAAACTGGCAATGCCGCAATTAAATAATGTTTCGAATTTCGAGTTTATAAAATTATAATCTTGAAATATGATAACTATATATGCTTCAGACGAAATCGTCAAAGAAATTTTCTACAGCTGGAAAAGTAAAATAAATATAAAAAGCTGAAAATGTGGTCGACTGAGTCGTTCGAGCGCTCGAGATCTGGTTTTAATTGAAATGCTACATCGTAAAATATAATTAATCGAGAGAGAGAGGGAGAGAGAGAGAGGGGGGGGGGGGAGAGAGGAGAAAGAGAGAGAGCCGAGTAACCAAGTGTCAGTCCCTCAAACTGCCAGAGGGCGACATTTTTCCCGGGGCCACTTTCTTTCCTCTCATTCATCGGTGCTCTAAGCGAGTCCTTTGTGTGTACAGTTACTTGCTCGTTCGGTCTCGAATTTCATTTTGCACCGCAGCCCCCGCGCGCCAATTGCGGCGTTCGGGATTATTCGATGTTCGCATTACTTTGGCGCCCCCGAAATACGCATGTCCTCGCTTTAACCTTGTAATTTCGCGTTCGAGTTGTTGGGGTAACCCAACGAAAATTGGATTTTTTTCTCTCTGGTAACTTAATACCGTGTGAAGGGTCAAAATGTGTAAAAGTAGCTGTCTAGACGATACCGAATTGTGTGCGCCTACTCAATTAAGATTAAAAATTGACGATTTTTTTTTTTTTTTTTTTTTTTCATGTTGTATTCGTGATTATTCACTCTCTCGGAATAAATCAATAGCTACGAATAAAATGAATTGCAAAATTAAATTCGAAACTTTTAAGAATCAATTTAAATAATTGGATTATAAAAAATAACTTGATAAAGATTACAAAGTTAGCACTGAAAAATTATCAAATTTTTCAAATGCTCCGATAAAAATTACGTCTACTTTAAAAATACGAAAAAATTTGAATAATTGCAAAAAGGTTTTTTGACGTATTCATGATGTTTATTATCGAGATAAAAGCGCGCAGCTTGAGAGAGATTCTTTTGCCTTTTAACTTATAAGAACGTTTAATGTTGATTTTTATTATTCGAATGAAACTCGAGAACTATAAAAATAAAAAAAAATAAAAAAAAATAAAAAATTATAAAGTAATGTTAATTAGCTGATATGCGTGCTAAAAAACATGCTGCGAGAGAAAATGTAAATACAGCCTAGCTTGTTAAGATGAAACACATGGAAAAAGCATTACAGGAATGGAGTTAATTACGTACAATCATCCTATAATCAAAGCAGGCAAACAAACTGCGCGCGTGCGCACAAATAAAAGAGAGAGCAAGAAAGGGAGTAAAGCGGAAAAATTAAAACATCGCTCTTGTGCGAGTCGGGCTCGCGCACGGCCAAGTACACTATTTTTTTCCTTTTTTTCTTTTTTCTTTTTTTCTTTTTTTTTTTTTTCAATTTGCAAACGAAACGGTAATTTCGCAGAAGAGACGTTAATTTTAATCGCGAGTGCTCTCGGCACTCGTTCTTCCCTTCCCGGGGGTATGAGCTGGGCTTAAGTCACCCCTTAAATGATTATTAACAGGCCGCGCTTAACAAAGGATGTAAAGTAGGAGGCTCGCGGAAAAAATCGCTTCGCGCCTAAAAGAGGATGACCCTTGCGTTCTTTCATTATCCTCTAATTGAATTTACTGCTTCTTTTCATACCATAGGTAACTTTAAACTCGAGATTAATCCTTCGCCTCTCGCTCTTATCTTGTCTCGAGTTTCTGTATTGCGAAAAAATTTTTTAAGGTAATTACTGCGATAATTTTAGTCTTCTTAATTTTTGCTTGAGAAAGTTCGATACTCTACTTAGAGAAATCCTTCGCTTGATCAATTTATGCAAGTTTTAATTACCCGTATTACGCGTATTCGTCAAGTGATAAAGCATAGTACATACTCGAAGTAGATCATAGCATTCGAAACGAGTACAGTATATAACGAGTAAGTTCAAGTTCAATAAAAGTCTTAAAAAATAGCTTTCCAATCTTTCGCAGTTTAAAAGTAAGAATTTCCATTTATCTCGATAACAGGGACGTAAGGAAATAACAAGCTCGCCTGCTTATCGTGTCCGTAGTCGGGACGTTTTCCAAGCTCCGCAAGACTGCTCCAGCTAATACATAATTCGATAGAAAGCAAGAAACTTTTGTCATTCCGGCTATCGCTTATGATTTCAAAAAGAGTCTCTCCCGCAAAGTTCTTATCTCGCGGGGACAAGCACACTCCTGCGAGCGGATATTTTTTAGTCCCGATAAGGAGCTAACGAGAAAAAAAAGACCGAAAGAAACAAAAGAGAGAGAGAGAGGGAGAGAATGAGGAAGAGGGAGGAAAATGAGGGGCTCGTCGAACGTGCGTGAAGTCGCCGCGCGCGCGCGCGCGAAAGGCAAGAAAGTCGTAACGAGAGAAACATATCGGTGAAAAGTTTTACCCTCCCGGGCTAAGAAAGAAGCTCCCACGTTAACGATCTCCTCGTCTCCCTAGAAAACATCTCGCGTCGCGGGCTGAGTAAAGAAAGAGAGAACAACGTGTAAGTGGGGAAGGGGAGTAAAGCGAGCGCTTGCGGCCCGCGGGCGAAAGTGAGCGATTTCCAAAATTAGTTTCGTTAACGTCTCGATGCTTGGCTCGGCGCCTGGCTGCCGCTTCAACGCCAAGTTTGCAGCTTCGTTAAATCCACTGGCTACTGTAAAGACCCTTCGATCTCATTTGAAGTTTAAAATAAAAAAAAAAAAAAAAAAAAAAAAAAAAAAAAAAAAAAAGAAGTAAGGAAAGAAAAGAAAAAAAAAACGGATCCGACGAAACTAAAAGCCTTATTCCGCTTCTTCCCTCGCGCAAGCGAATTTCTACCCTCTTTAATTGGAACTCTATAACGTTTCTTTTCGGTACTTGAACTTGTAAAAAATATCATTACCCGAATACCGTCTCTCTCTCTCTCTCTCTCTCTCTCTCTCTCTCTCTCTCTCTTTTGTCGAATATTTTTTTATGTATCCAATGCAAGCAACGTACAACGCGCACAATTTTTTACAGTTAGTTACCCGAGTCACATAAAAACATCTTTTGATACAATTAATTTTTCCCTGCTTTATAAATATTGTTGAAAAAGCAATGAGCAAAATACTATATATAATACTTATACCGGAAGCTAATTTATTTTATAAATAAAACATTTGAAAACATCAATACGCGTCGAGCGCCGCAGACAACCAAAATTTTTCCAAGCTTACAAACTCGTAAGCCTCGTTTCATAAAGTTAAGTCTTGATAAATAGTTATAATTATGCAGTCAGAACATTAATTTTAATTGCCGGTTTACTCGATAAGTTGTATGCAAAATATGAATAAATTGGATTTCCGTTAACGAGAGCATCAGTTTCGCTCTTCGTGATTTTTAATGAATGCGCTGAAGATTCATTCAATAAAAGTACAGGAAAATAAAAAAAGAAATATGTATACATCTATAGCTGCAAGGGAGAGGAGGAGAGGAAAGAACGCCGAATACAAAAGGATGGACGCAACGTTTGCGGTTAGCTGAGCGCGAAAGAAAACGCTCGGTAACTAGTGCTGGTAAAAAAATCTTGTCTCGGTAACATAAAAGAAGAAAACAAAAAGAAACGGAAAACAGTAAAAGTTGAATTATTAACCAGAAGAACTCGGGCTCGTATATGTCAAGAAAAAAAAAGAGGAAAGGAGGAGAGAAGAGTCAGAAAATATCGTCATAATAAACGACACATAAATTCGCGCCCTCTTGGTTCACTTGCCGGCGGTGAGCCTCGAGTGGAATGAAATAATAAAGAGAAAGCGAGCTAATTAAAGGTAGAAAAATGCAAAAACAAAGCCAAATGCCGGACGAAGAAAAAAAGAGAATAAAAGGATGCAAGACAGAAAGATTCGTGTCGTTATAAACGAGAGAGGAAGAGACGAGAGAAGAGACGAAAGAAGAGACGAGAGATGAGCGATTCTTCCGCGCCCGCTCGCTGATAATTGATTCTTCTCCCCAACGTTATTCCCTCCCAACCCCAAAAGAGTACAACGAGACGACGAAGGCTCTTAATTCTCCACCGATGCGAATCAAAAGAACAATAATAACGTCAAATTTTTAATTTTTATTTTTTGTACAGATACATTGCTACTTTAACGAAATAAATTCCTTCCAATTTACGAAGTAACAGCGTGTGCTCGTTTGTAAATATATATATAATATGTATGTAAGTATCATACTAGGGGTTCGCATTGAATTATCGGAAAACGAACGAGCAAAAAAGAAGGAAGACCGGCGAGAGAAGATGAAAAAATCGGAATAAAAGGGGGAAGTGCAAAGCTTCGGCGTGGTCGAATAAGTCAACGCGGTGGGTCCTGCGCGGAAAGAGTGGTTTTGGTATGTAACTTGGTAAGTGGAGGCACTCTCACGGCCGCGCACTTTTGGCACTCGTCCAGTTTCCACGTGCATCGTACGCGGGTCCGGTTCCAACTTTCTCTCGTTCCCTCCCTCCCTCTCCCCGCTTCCCTTTCCTCGCTCTCTTTCCTTTATCTCGTCTCCGTTTCGCTTTCCTCCCCCCCCCCCCCGAGTCGTCCTCGAAAACCCATCCGATTTCCGTGCAATTCCCTGTACCCTTATGCGGCCGTCGCCGCGCTGCCGCCGTACGAGCGCGCTCGTTCCCCGAGATCGAGGCCTCGAGTCCATTTGGACATCGAAAAACCGAGAAAGAAAGAAGCTGAGAAAGAGAGCCGTAGGTAGGCCGACCGTGATTGCCCGAGATTATTTTTTTTTTTTTTTGAGAATCACGCTCCGCTTTTACAACTCAGCCGTTCCGGTGCTTTGAGAAAGCCGCGATCCCGAGCTTGGGTTTTCGAAATTACGCAACTTCTTCTTTCAATCCCTTTTCTAGCTCTGCGGATTATTTTCTCAAAATAACTCGGGCGATCGAAGTCTTCGTACTCCGAGCGAGGCTATTCGAGATCGAGCGAATTAAATTAGCCTCATCGGCTCGAGCCTTGAGGAAGAAAATGCTCGCGCTTCGTTCTTTGTAAGGCAAATGAGTTTTTCACTCGAAAGGCAATTTCCGAAAAACTCGTTAAACTACTTTTTATCGTGCTCGTTCGTTTACGTATCGAGCATAAAAAGATAGCGCATTTCCGATTCGGGCCAGAGCCGAAACGAGGAGAAGAGACAGACGGGTAGAAAATAGAGAGATAGCTATAGAGTCCGACTCGTGAATATCCCGTTCGTTTAAGGTTCGTAAACTGGCTATCCTACACAGAGATTACGAAAATCGCGCATCTCCCGGAGGACGAGCCAAAGTTTCCTACGTGTGATGGGCTATATGTGTTTAGAAAGGCAGTAGTCGTTCTCGCGCGGCCATGTGTGCACGTCCGACTCGTCTAGCTACGACAGCGCTAGATGAACTTTGACGCGATAGACGAGGTAAGAGACAAGTTACACAGCAAGCGACTCAGATAATGCAGCCCGAGTATATAGACAAAGCTCTCGGCCTGTCTTGGGCCGCTTGCGTCTCGCAGCCCTCGCGCGGCAGCGATTTCCGTTAAACCTCGTTTTCTACCGCGTTTGCTCTTCCCCGACGACTACCCTCCCGGGTATCCCTTTACACCCCAAATGAATTCCGCGATTCGCCCTCTGATCTCTATCTTCTTCTTCGACTCTTTCCTTCTCTCTCTCTCTCTCTCTCTGTCTCACTCTCTCCCTCTTTCTCTCTCTCTCCTTCTCTTTCCCTCACTTTTGACCTCAAAGACTATTCGTTAGGTGGATCTTCGTTTTATTTTACGCTTCTTCTCTTCGCTACTCATTTGTTCCAAACTTTTACTCGTAATTTAGATTAAATTTCTTTTTATTATTTTTTCTTTCTTATGATTCGCGCTTTCTTTTTTTTTCCTCACTTTGGCGTTAAATTAATTTCACGCACTGGATAAAACAAACGAGGAGACGTAAAGAGTACCAAGCGCTGAAGAATGAGAAAGGCCAAATAGCGGAAAAAAGAAGGAGGAAAACTGACACCGAGATTTCAAAGATGTAACGAACGAAGAGTTATAACGATCGACGCGGGGTGCCCCAACGAGCGCTCCGAATATTTCGCAAAACGTTGGCGCCTTTATTCGCTTCCTCTGTTTTATTCTGTCCTTCTAAGAGATATAGAGAGAGAGAGAGAGAGAGAGAGAGAGAGAGAGAAAGGCAGAGACAGAGAGAAATCCACCGGTACTTGGCACACCGCGAACCACGCTGACACTAACGACGCTTCGATCGAGCGAATTTTCGCGAATAAATCAACGCGTCGTTTCTCCCACGGCCCCTACTTCGTCTCGTCCTGTTTTACAAATGCTCTTTCATCTCGTGCTTTCTCGGGCTTCGCTGCTTCCAAACTTTTCCATGCTTTTTCCCGTAAAACACTTTTTGCGTCAAAATGAAATCGAGCCCCTCTGTCTCTACATTTGACAATGTCATTGTTCACTTGAATCAATTTATCGTTTTGTTGAAAAATATTGGTACCAAAGCGTTTCACTCGATAACGCGCACTTTAACGACTAACTTTATTTGGATTTCAAAATTTTTAATTTGGTTATGCTCAAAACAGCATTTACTTTAACATCATCGTTTTAATTCCAAAATATAACTCTATCGAACGTTTTGATTATCTGTGTAATAAAAAATGACAGTTTATGGGATAATCATAATGTATTGCAATTTTAATTAAACTTAATGCATATATTAACCATTATGAAGTAAAAACTAAATTTAAAAAATAATATATTATACATTAAAAGAGTTATTGAAATGAAAAAAAAATAAAAAAATAAAAAAAAAATAAAATGAAATTTGATCACTTTTCGTTGTATACACCGTAAAATGCATAAGCTTTCGTTAAGCGTACGACCTACATTTTTAAATACGTTGAAAACTTTATTCCATTTTATTCATTAATAAATTGGAAGCAGCAAAACATGCTTTAAAAACCTATATCTTTTACCAAGCAAAAGCGAAATTCAATTACGCGAAAACAAATAGTTCCATTTCGGCAAAGAAAAAAAAATTTCATTTCACTGGGCTTTTACTCGTAATCGATGTCATTTTCAGCCGGGATATATGTATGTGCATTCATACGAAATCCTTTTGATTTCAGCCAAAAGAACGTCACAACGAAATAAAGAAGTCACGGGACGGCGGATCCCCCCGAAAGTACTTTCCCGACATCTGCATACCGTTGTATAATTTTTGAAGCGGAAATATTGCCACTTTTACTCCCCCGAGGAACGAGTCGTTCATTCGAAGAGTTTTCAGTCCATGGATTTGAGAGAGAGAGAGAGAGAGAGAGAGAGAGAAAGAGAGAGAGAGACGCTCGCCGGATAGATTCAATAGGTAAAAAGCTGAAAGCTGTTAAAAAGAGAAAATGCCGGCCATTAATAAAAAGGCAGCGACGCATTGTGAGCAATAAGAGCCGCCTTGGTGCACATAAGTCCCGGACAGTGGCACATTGTTCCCGCGAGTCTCTTCCTCCTCGCCGACTGGCTCCCTTCCAAGATCGCCTCGCGCGTCCGCGCGCCCCCGTAAAAAGTGAAAACTCCTAAGCTGCTCTCGCGCATTCGCGGACAAATTTCGTCGGAAGCTGCTCGCGAACCCAAGCGCGTCGATGTCTTTTCCCGGGGGAGGCGAGCTAAGAACGACGCGAGCTGGGCGGAGGCGAGCTCTTCCGGACTGATCGTCGGGCAATTTCCGTAAAAGTTCCCCGACCCTCGGTCAAAAATGGCCCCAACATTAGCGCATAGGCGGCGCCGGCACCGAGAAGAATTCTTCCCTCCCAGACGCGAGTTTTGATTTAGCGCGAGTACGCGAGAGATCGGCTCTCGGGCTTCTCTGCATCCTAATTGCTTAATTTGCCCTCGTCCGGAGTCGCGTGAAATCTTCCCCTTTAAAGAACGACATCGCCGCAAGTACAGCGCAGAGGTGGACAAAAATAATAAGCGAGAAAGGCGAATAGGTCGGAAAGCGGGAATCGTAATGACCCTTTTTTAGCGACTGCGCCGCAGATGCTAAGATAAAGAGAGAGAGAGAGAGAGAGAGAGAGAGAGACAGACAGACAGACAGACATACAGAGAGTAAAGTGGAGCAGCGATTATTAATAAAGAACGAAAAGGAGGGAGTCGCGAAGAAGGCAGAAAGGAGAAAAACAAATATAATTACGCGGAAGCGAATAAACGCGCGATAAGGAGCGCAAGCGAGGGGAGAGAGAACGAGGAGGCCGTTACATAAAGGTGTCGAGTTGGCGCGCGGCGATGCGGAGAAAGGAGCAAGTGCCAGAAAGCGAGAAAGAAAGAGGAGGAGGAGCGGAGATAGAGGGCGAATGGAAGACAATGCCGTAGGGTTTATACGGCCGTGAGCCGCGCGTTACACCCCGGGGTGGACGACGTCGAGGACACAGGGGCCGACGGGAAAATGACTCGCATAAATCTCTGTCGTAAAAAGAGGATTTATTCGGGGGTGGGCCTTTCTCCGGTTCCCGTCGCCCACCACCCCCCCCCCGTCCCCTCCATCGGAGCGAGTTCTCTCTGTCCCTCGGGAGCGAATGAGAAAAACCAGGAGGGAGTCTGAGAAAGAGAGAGCGCGTGAGTCGCGAAATGCCTCGTTAGCTCCGCGATAAAGCGTATACTCGTCCGCCGCTGTCACTTCCGGCAATCACTTAGCTCGCCTGCAGCTCGCGCTTTTTTTCTCTCTTTCTCGCTGGGCTCGTCACTTATGGCTCATCCTTTTTCTTCTAATCCTTCCATTAGCTCGAATCGTCGTCTAGAAAAATAAATATTTCCGCTGGATCGAGGGAGCGAGAGGAGAGATTCAAAGAGGAGCTGCGCGGTTCCTTTCAGCGGTACGCAAACGCCTCCCAAAGGCGAACAATGAGAGCCTTTGAATGCCTCGCGCGTTGCTGCCTTCCCATTGAGATCGCTCAAAGTGCGTGAATTACATTTATTGTTCCGTCTTAGGTTCGAGATGCGCCGCTCGAGGATTAGTTCGCAGAATGGTCATTCATCGTGAACGAAGGCTTTACATACCTTACCAATATTATTAAAGCATCAAACGCTACTTTGCAAATCCCGTTGCGAGAGGCTAAGTACTCATTATGAGAGATTTATTTTTCGAGCGAGCCTTAGCATTTCTCGAGAATGTTATTTGTGCAAATATTAATAAAGACTCGTTAACCATTATGTCGATCGAAAGACTCTTCAATTGACCTACTTTTATGATATGCAAAGGAGCTCATTAAAAAATTTTTCATCTTTGCTATATACGAAGTCGCTATCAAGCGCCGTAGCAATGTTTATTCAATAAATTTCTTCCTTAAACTTGATAAACAAAACTATTTTTTTTTTTCTTTAATTTTTTTTTTTTCGTGAAAGTAATAACATTAGTTTTGGAAAAATCGTAGCTCCTGCAGAAGGATGGATTGATAATCCAACCCCGGCGATAAGCGTAAGCTCATGCTTGTTCGTTCGACACCGCGACGCGAAAGCGGAGAAAGGAAGGCGAGGAGGAAGAGTCGGTCGATGGAAGATCAAGGAAGCCGGACTCGAACGGAATATCCGAGGTGCCGAAAGCGCAGGGTAGGTTGCGCTTGCCGCTTCATTAACGGCAATTTATCACCTCGGCGTTGCAGCAATGGTAACATCATACCGGCATTAACCCCTGCAAGGTCGTTAGGTTGCAGTTTGACATGAGAACATAGCCATAACGGCGTTCGACTATGGCCTCGTTCGCGATGCAGTGGCGCCGTAGTCGTCGCGATATAAAGCTGAAGGTATATACCCCGAAAGGGGTTCCAAGAGGCAGAGAGAGAGAGAGAGAGAGAGAAAAGGAGAGAGAGAGACAGCGAGAGGAGTTTGGCATTAGAGGCGCGCGGTACTGCAAGCTTCCTGTTTAGGATGCCGCTATCAAGACGCTTACGCTCTGTTATCTATATTCAAGGCTTCGGCATACAGATACGCCGGAGAGCAGGTATACTTCACTACTCAATGTCCTGTAGCATGTACGTGGCGTTGGTGGCGGTACTGCTGCCGTTTTCCTCAAATCCACCTTACTTGCCTTCAGACAGCGCTAACCTTGCAGCGTTACTGCTTTGTACTACCTCGACTGCACCTCTTCCTCCTCCTCCTCCTCTTCCTTCTTCCTACTGCGCTACTACTCCTTTGGCTTCTTTTTTTACTTCTCCATACTCGAATTAATGATATTCATGAAGCACATAATTTTACTTTGCGAAATAATTTGCCTGTATTTCTGCATAAACTTTACCTCAGATTCTGTGGCTTAATTCTACATCGAGGTAAACCTCGAGATATATGCGTTGAATATTTTATTGTTTCGTTTAAATATTCCATTGCTGATTGTTTATTTTGTTTTCCCGTAATATTTAAATTATCTAAGATTTTAGCCGAAACCAAATAAACATAGCGCGCGCGCCTTACATTTTTGATGAAATAATTCATCGTTATTATCTCGTTATTATATTTGAGAATTGATTTTTCTTAAACCTACGTCCATAATATCTCGGTGTAAGATTGAAATTTTAACGTTAACACGGAGAGCTCGTAATCGCTGTAATTTCTACAAAATTTAATGAAATTGAAACAAAATTTAAGTAAGGCCAGATAAGATAAGAAAAGAGATTATCCAAAGCGAACGTTATTAACCACTCGTTTTATGATCTGAAACTCTTTAAAAATCTGCGCCACGCAGGGCCATTATCTTGGCGACGACGTTTTTAATTAAAATCGCATCAGCAGCATAGCCGGCCGCAGCTTCGACGTAATAAAATGCATTTAATCGAGCAGAAGTGAATTGAGCAGAAGCAATTACGAGCGAGCGGCTCTCGCTCTTTCTC
The DNA here is from genome assembly GCA_949987625.1 of Chalcis sispes. Taxonomy (NCBI): domain Eukaryota; kingdom Metazoa; phylum Arthropoda; class Insecta; order Hymenoptera; family Chalcididae; genus Chalcis; species Chalcis sispes. The sequence goes on along the minus strand of OX465094.1, from coordinate 7,147,615 downwards.
TTTCTTTTCGTGTGCGTTGCCCGCGCGGTCCGACGCAAAGGAACCGACGTTTCTTCTCTCGACACGAGCCGCGCTCCCGGGTTCAGAAGCAAAAGCTACGGAAAGAAAACGAGAGAGGGAGAGAACGAGAGAAGGAGGGGGGAAAGGGGGGAGAGGGCGGAGTATCTTAATCCCTGTCGCGCGAGGGTTAGTCGGCGTACATAAGCCACGAATTAGCGCCCTTACCGACTAAAGCCGGCTCGATCAATAACTTTAATAGTCCCATTCGAACGGACGGATTAAACCGCCTCGAGCGAGCGTACGATTGAAACGGCTTGGACGATCGAGTGACTCACACAATGTACAAAGCCGTGTCTCATGCAAATTTTCAGTCGCCCCTCCCTCGCGCGGCAACCGCTCGCTCGCGCGCTTGTCCTTTTCATCCCCCGCCCCGGAGATTATCGTACGATGAATTACCACTCAACTACCTGATTAAAGCCTCTCTCTCTCTCTCTCTCTCTCTCTCTCAAAATGCTGTTTAGTATGTGTGTGCGTATGTGTGTATATATATATATATATATATATCGACAAAATTTATACGGGGCGTGAACTTACGTGAATTTCATTTGCCAAAATCGTTCTTCCCCATATATGTACGTCCTGAATTTCACACGAGCACATGTATACAATAAAAAGAATAATTTCTTTTCGATAATTGTATTTTTGCACATATCCAAGCTGATTAATAATAAATTGCTTCGCATAAACTGCTTTCGCGCGATAATTAATATAACGAGCAGTTGTGCAGACGAAATCGATATCTCCACACATCGTTCGCCGCATATTCTCTCGCAAGTAATTTAATATTAATTATAATATAATGAATTTTATTGCATATACAAACAACAATAAGATCGAGTAATTTATTAAAAATTGCAACTAGATTATTTTCCTTAAAAATGAACGTTATTGCGCGCAATATTGAGTTTATTGCAAATTATTGTCGTTACTCGAATTAACCTATGTCGTATGCGTAAACGCAATATTCTATAGAATGGAGATTTGAAATAATTGATTTTCGAATACACGCATAAGCCTTGTTAAATTATCCCAGAATGCGTGGCAACTTTAGGGAAGAGGGAAAGAAGAAATGATTGGAATGCGTCTTAAAACGCAAATCATCTCGGTACTAACATATATGCGCAACGAAACGCTATCGTTCTTTTATACGTCAATTTTATTCGGATGTAGCATTAGCCTTTTATTTCACTCGGCACTTTGTTCCTCCGTTCGTTCTATTTTTTTTTTTTTTTTCTCCTTTTCTCTCTGCCATTCCCAACAACGATCAAAGTTTTGCCGACGTCGAGAGGGCGAGAGCGAAGAGAACAGACAGAGAGGGTGGAGAGATAAGGTCGAGAGGAGCAAAAGGATGAAAAGCAGTTATAGCTTAAAAGCTCGCTTAGAGAAGCTTTTGTAAGTTTCCATGCAGGAAATTGCTTAGGAAAAGCTCCGAAAGCTTTAGGATCTTTCTCCGTGCCCATAGGTACACCTTTACACGCATACAGAGATGCGCGCGCGCACGCATACACACACCCACGCACGTACACGCATGGATGGACGAGCTTTAATTGAAACGTTCTTTGGCGCGAGTCGCGCGGGGATAAGATATAACCGATAATCGAGCAAAATCCCGTCCCGTAACCTCGGCATTGGAACCCTTGTGTAATTTAAGTTTCTTCGTCTCGAAGCAACTCCTTGGCCTTGCGGAGGCGCTCCGCCGGCAAACTTGCCGCGCTTCTCCCGCGGAATTAATCCGCGTGTAGCCGTCGGGATTGCAAGATTAAGGAGCGCGCGAGAGCGGGCGAGCGAACGCGCACACGTGCTTCGTTAAACGAACGGGCGAAGCGCACTTTGCCAAGTTCGTAGCCGCCGCGGCGACGATTTAATGCGCGGGGCCCAAATCTCCCGGGAGAGCGCCCGAATCCGCCAAGACGTATGTATGCGCCGGCGAAAGCCGAGGCGCGAATCGATCGGGGGCTGCGCTTCCGCGCGCCCGGTAACTCAGTAATGCCATTGACCGACTTTCTTTGCGCGAGTAGACGAGTATCGGAAAAAAGCACGAGGGAGAAATACGGGCAGTAAACTTTCCTTTGGACGGCGTGGGGTCCGATGATTTGTGCGGCTGCATCGAAACATTAGACGAGGTTCGAGATAGAACGGAGGTATACTGTAGTAAACTGGCGCGGCGCACCTTGTAAGGAAAAAGCTGAGAGTCGCTCGTGCGCGACTTAATCTTTCAAGTCGACTTCTTCATTCATTTTAATATTTAATTAAGAAGATTAATTCGCTCCGGCTTTAAAACGAGTGGCTAAGCGAATTTTCAGCTTTGTCAATGAGCACTGCATAGGTATATATATACACATATAGTCGAACGAGAAGCTCTTTGATTTTTAAGTCGTCCCTTTCTCCTCGGCGCTTTGTCCACTCCTCCGCTCCGCGATTTTTCTCGCTCCTCTTCACCCTCGGCTGGATTATTAATTTCGCTAATTCACGGAATTTTCCGATTGGCGGAGGACTTTGGATTCGTTTTCCATAAGCCGCGAGCCCGGCAACGATATTATATCATGAAAGGAAAGAGTACTCGAACGAATCGCTGCACTCACGAAATTGCCTGCACAAGCCGAGGCTTTTCAGGAAATTAAAAATGCTTAAGTTGCGCCACTGGTCCGCGCAGCCTGCTTATTTAATATAGCCGTGCGGTCGAGCTCTCTTAATAAAATATTGGATGGGCGCGGCGCGGAGCAACCAAGTCCCCGAACTAAGAATTACCGAAGCTCGAACTCGAGACGTCTGCGCGCGCGTACGTAATATTTTTCAAATTATTTGATTGACTTACGCTGGGTAAACCTTATCCTAGATGTAGTATACAATTCCTTGAAATACTCACCTGCAACAGAAAAATAACACGGTCGTTTTAATACATAAATAATTATGATCGCTCTCGCGCTACAAAATTATTTATTTTATTTATTTGTATAAAAAAAAAAGAAAAAACAAAAAAAAAACGTAATATATTATTGATTAAATTTCGCCGAACCAACTATAAATTTTACGTAAGCAGCAAAAAAATAAAACTTTCATAAAAGGGAGCAAGCAGTAAGTACCAGTTAAAGTAAATAAAAGTTCATAAAAATTCTAATACCTGCACATTTGTACAAAGAACAATTTTAACGGCGCGATATTTCACAAAGTGTTAACCGAGCTAAGTCTGCGTAACTAGAGGGAATGAAGTGAATGCCAAAACAACTTCTGTATAAAAACCAATAACCAAGGTAAGGATAAAAAATTCGTTATTTACGCCCGATTCGTTTCACGATATGAAAAAGAATATTTCCAAGTTTTTTTTTTTTTTTTTTTAAAGGTAAATAATATTATTTACATACATTTAATAATGTCACGTTACCAAATATGCTGTATACGCGTGCAGCATTCAATTCGATGAAAAAAATTTTTTTTTCAATTATTTAAAGGTATAATTTTAAAAAAAAATTTTTACTAACGCCAATAAAAAAGGTAAATTGCAAAAGCGACACAATTAGCTTCCTTGATCTTGTAAAACACGGCGTTCGAAAAGTTAATCTACTCTTTAGACAATGAAAGATTTGTCGAGTGTTCAAACAAGTATAGTTTGAAAAAATAAAGCTCTTTACGGTGTTAATAAAAGAATTTCGCAGTCCAAATTGACATTGTCGTATAAATTCTGGCAACTTTCTCTTTATGTGCTTTTAATTTCGATAAAACTAAGCGAAAAAAACTTCTTTCCCGGAACAGCAAAAACGGAACAAAGTGAAAAGATCTATGTCAACGAGCCGGCCAGTTAAGTATGATATTCCCGCGTGTAATTGTCAAACAAGTGACTGAACGAGAAAGCCATTGGCTCGTTTAGCAAATTGAAAAAAGGAAGTAGATAAAAGTGGGAGACGGTAAAAAGTAACGGAGCAAAAAGGAAGCGGCGAAAGAGCGCCGCGCTAGCGAGCGAGCGAGCGAGCGAGCGAGAGAGCGAACGAGAGAAAGACGGAGAAGAAGCGCCGGAGCGAGTCGGAGGAAAAAGTGACGGAACGAAGTGAATATTGGCTATCTCTGAGCTGCGACGTCATTAAAACTTTTAGATTGCGTAAGAATGGCTTTTTCTACCTCGCCTTTTCTCCTCTCATCTCGCCCATCCCAGTTTTCCTTCTCGCGCGCTCGCTCTTCCACTCGCTTATTCCGCTCTCTTTGCAAGAAGTCAGCGTTCGAGCAAACCGCATCTTCGTTGTATCGCGGGCGCTCGCGCCGGCAAAAAATTCTCGTCCGTCAAACCGTTGGATAATTACCAGACTTAATGATAAATTAACAAAAAGAAAGCGAACGAGTGCCACGAAGGACAAACGGCTACGAGAAAAGAGAATCGTACTTCTGGACTGTGTAGCTTACGTTTTTCTTCGTCGAGATATTTTTTTTTTTTTTTTTTTTTCTTCTCTAATTTCAGCGTACAATGACAACAACGATGCGAAGCAGCAGCAGCAGCAGCTCTTACCCGCTGCAACGATCTAAAAATACATTTTGCGTTTTTACATTTTTTTAACGCCGACGAGGCTCTCTCTTTCGTTCTCTCTCTTTCTCTCTCTCTATCTCTATCTCGCAAACAATTTTACTCTAGTAAAATGCGTCGTCGAAATTTTAAAAGCCATATTACCCAGGGTCATAAACTTACGTTCTTGTGCCATTTTAAAAAGTAAGCAAGAGAGAAACTTAATGCTAGCGTACGTTTTAAAAACAAATGCCCTCGCGCAGTTATTTCTCGACAATGTAAAACTTGCTCGCTTCGAAATATGGAAAAAAAAGTACGGAATTTGAAAATTGATCTCGCAAAGTTTGCACGATGTAAGCTCTTTCTTCATAGATCCACGGGTAAGGGTGACAGAAAGCGAGACGATTGCTTTTCAACGTATACGTACATTATACGAGATGAAAAAATTCTTCCCAAAGGGCTTACTCTCGTGAACGCTAAGAGCGTAATGCCGGAATGATATTAACTCAGTCATCGCTTATAGCAATCAAGCGAATCGTATATATACGAATGCGTCGCAAAGCAAAGCTCCTTACGCGTAACGATCTTTTCCGAAAGCTCTCTCGTGCAAAACGGAGTCGGCCGAGAGGAAGAGAAACAGGAGCGAAACGACGAACCGAAGTAGGCGAACGGGGCCAAGGTAATGCGGCTTGTTATCGTTTTCTTTAACGAGGGAAGGAGAAAACTCGAGCCGCTTTTCTTGTACTATCCCTCCTCGACCCCTCGCGCGCATATATTTACGCATATAACGTACTCGAGAGAGGCGCATTCGCGTGGATTCTTTGTTACGCGTAACACACCGCCGACAAAAATTCCGCGTCTGCGTTTTACGGGCTGGTTGGAAATTTTACTCGACGATATGCAGCGCGATGCTTCGGGCCAAACTGTCGAATATTAGTTGGAACCATCGATGTTCGTGCCTTACCGAAGGGGCAGGAAAATCACGCCTTCGGGGGAATTTCGATACCCGGCTCTCTCTCTCTCTCTCTTTCTCTCTCTAAGGCTTGTTTCGAAAAATTGAAAAATTTTCGTCGTTGCGCTTTGAAATTTGTTTACTTTATCACTATATTTCATCACTTTGACGAATAAAAAAAAAAAACGCGCCGCGGAAGGTATATTATTTAAAAATAACGGCTTTCAATATCGAAATTACTTGCCCTTCGGCGCGCAAAAAAAACTTGTTTTGCTCGTGCACAAATGCATTAACGTTTAATGCATGTACTGAATATTGCACTTTATATTTTGCCTAGTTATACTTTAAACATTATAACGAGAAAAAAATATTAAACATTTTCGAGCAACCTCTATGACGACATGATTTTAACGAAAATCATTATTAACTTGTAAAAATATCGTTTACTAAATGCTTCGAGTTTTATAAAAATATTTTTATAAATAATAACTTTTGCAAATAAATATTAATGCTCGTAATATTGTTTTTATATTTTACAAAAAACGCACCAAAGAAACCAGCGTTATATAACGATTTAAAATGATCCAACTTTAAAACGAAAAAACAAGCAACTTTTAAAATATTCATTTGTTTTAAACTCATTACAAATACAAAACCAATAATTTAAATAAATGTAGCATTTTTCTTTCAAAATATCATTTTTTATTAGTGTTAGTAAGTATTTGTACAAAGCAAAAAATATCGAGTGGCTTATTAAAAATATAATTCATCTTAATTATCTTCATGCATCTGCGTAAACGTGTAGCTTTTAATATATTTTTAAATATACGTAAATATATTTAAATTATGGTAAAGTTTATTTAGAACGAGAAATGGGCAAATACTATAAAATAAAATTATTGAAATCCATACATTGCACGCGATATCAACAAATCAATCATTTTAAATTTTTTGTTTAGATAAATGTTAAGATTTATTGGTTGCAATCCACTTAAATTATATTTCAAAACTATCCATCGTATATCTATTCATAATGAATGAATACTATAAAAAATTAGGTGATAAAAAAGTGTGCGCAACTGATGTTTCAATTTATTTTACGAACGTCGGTGAAAAAAGGAAATAAAAAGAAATAAAGTTACAAATGTAACGGAAAAAAGTCGAGAGACATTTTTCAACCAATGTTCTGCGAGTTTCGTATTCGTTATTTATTTAATTTTTTCTTTCTTCCGTTCATTTGCAATGCAAATTCTTCAAAAGTGAAACAAATTCTTATTCATTTGTCGAAAGGAGTAAAAACGGAATTGAAATTTGAGGAGGAACGAAGGTAAATGAAATCTAATTCGTTCTGCACGTATATGCGTCGCAGTTCAAGAGCACTAAAATACCAAACAGGTATAGAAATTAAAGTACCAAACTCGATAGCATCGATGCTGATCTTTGTTCATATTGCAAGTTAATTAAATATCGAATTATCCATACCGCATTCAATTTTCTACAAAGTATAATTAAACTTGCTCATTGTTGATTCAAGTTATATTAAAAAAAAAAAAAAAAAAAAAAAAAAAAGTTATATTAAATAAAAAAATTTAACGAAATTAATATTGTTGTGATTTAAAAATTGATTTGCAAAATTGAGACCACAATTCGTTTTTCAAAATTTAGATTTTAAAATCGTCATTCCAGTAGTTCTTCTTTCAGTAACTATTTCATGTTGAAAATAAAATTTCGAAAATGTGTTTTTACATTTATGCATTCCGGGTTAAAAAATGTTATTAAAGCCAAGAAAATATAAAACTAGTGGAATATTTATCAAAAATATATAAATTTACGTCTCGGAGAAAATTACGAGCATGAAAAGCATAGTTAGATTCCTTAAGAGCTCTGCGTATGAAAATGTTAACGACGTGGAGACTTGCTTGTAACAGGTGTCTCCGCCCAACTCCTTACATTCCGACAAAAGAAAAAAAAGATGGCCGATGTAAGGGAAAAGACTAGAAATAAAAAGCTGTAGACGGAGGAACAAATTAAAGCCATAAAAAGGTGCAGCGAGAGAAACCCTTTTTTCTTCGAGCTATCTTTCTCCTCCAAGCTTTCATATCTCGACCTCATTCGAGGTACGCCTCGCGTGCGGCTCCTCTCTTCTTTGGCAGGGCACGCGTCTCGTGTCTACCGAGAAAAGGATTGCTCCTCGCTTTCTCTCTCTCTCTCTCTCTCTCTGCCACTCTTCGTTTCTCTCTGTCTCATCGTATACTTCTCTTGCGCTCTTCGTGGCACGTAAAGCGCACGAATTACACAAAGTCGAGGATCCAAGCATAAATAGTATTCGCTAACGAGTTGCTGTTGTAAGCCGCACCAGACGAGTCTTGCGCGAGGACTGCTCCAAGAAATTAAGAGAGAGAGAGAGAGAGAGAAAGAGAGAAACGAAGGGAGCTGCTTCTTCGAGTTCCAGGACCGCTTCTCTCCTGAGCTTAAGGCGAGTTTATGCTCCAATTACCTCGTTTGCAGACGCCCTGGCTGCTCTCTCTCTCTCTCTCTCTTTTTCTCTTCTAGCTGTGCGCCGAGGTGGAAAAGACCGGGACCGCTCGGAGACAGTTCCTAAGGTGTATCCTCCGGAGAGAAAGCGCCCCGAAGAAAAGAACTCGGATCTCGCTCGCTCGCACCTTGAGCACCCGCGGCCAAAGTTTCCTCTCACTACGCAGCGCTCGAGGTAATTTCTAACGGGCTCCATTCTTTTCTTTTGTTCTCGCCCTCGTCTCTCTTTTCCTCGCTTCACCTCTCTCTCTCTCTCTCTCTCTCTCTCTCTCTTTCTCTCTCTCTCTCTCTCTGTCTCGACACTCGGCCATGGATGGATTATTACGATCGCGGGTGTCCTTAACCCATTTACACGCTCGCGGCTCTGCTTATACGCGCGTCTCTCTTCCTTTTGTTCGTCGCGCATTCGGAGCTTGGTTTTCTGTAAAGGTAAATGAGTTTTCACAGCGACGCACTGTCGAGCTGAAAAAAGAGTTTTGTCGACGAGAGAAAATACCCGTCGTCTCGCGTAAGAGTATGTGCGCGCAGCCGTTCTATGGAAACGGATTTCTCATTACCGCAAAAACATGATACATTCATCTCGTAAAAACGTCGACACATGTTTTTCTCTCTCTTTCTCTCTCATAATATACCTTTATATAGTCCTCGACACACTCACTCACACACACACACACACACGTGCGCGCGCGCGCGTAGATCCACTTCCCGAGTTTTATCACGTACGTCATCGTTCCCGATAGAAGGAAAATAAACACGAGCGGGTTAAAAAAAAAAAAAGAGAAGTTCCGAAGCTGCGTATGGATACAGAGGCGTGGCGCAAGAAAAAAAAGCGTAAGGCAAAGAGAACGAAGCGAAACAACGAAACGGAAAGGGGAAGGGAGAGAATAAGCAGCGACGCGAAATCGACACCGTCTAGCAAACAAATCCTCCAATGAGTAATTCTCGTCCGGGGTGCGGCACTCCATTTGTCGAGTGAGAAAGCGGAGAAGGAGGCGCGACAAAAGAGCCATTTGTCTACTCTTTAACGTTTTATTTTCCCGCACGGGCTAATTTCACTCAAACCCCATCACGTGTGCCTGTGCGCCTCGTCATGAGAACGAGTACGTCTTGAACGAAACAGCGCTACGAGCTCTTTCACCCTCTCTTGCATATCGACTTTGACGTGAATTTAACGCAGCCTTCAAAGCGTTTTCATTCTCGCCTATATCTTTCTCTTTCTCTCTCACTCTCTTCTCGTTTGTGGCATCGAGAGAAAGAGCTCGCAACGGTTCGCTCGTCTTCGTCGCGACGATAAATTCCCCTACTACGAATGGTTTAACGAGCGGAGCACGCGCTCGCATATTTTCGTAGCTCGTCTTTCTCTCTCTCTCTCTCTCTGTCTCTCTCACTCTCTTTCTGCCCCACGTTTTTGTGTATAGGTATATATTATATGTTCGTTCCCCTTTTCGCCTTTCTCCTGGAGCAGACTCCGTATCGCCGCGACGAGTCTTCCCCCCTCCCTCCCTTCCCCGCTCGACCCGAACGAGCACAAAACGGAATACGCTAGCCGGAGCTACGGTCTCTCTTTCTTTCTCTCTCTCTCTCTCTCTCTATCCGGCAAACGCCTTTAAAAATAAGCAGAGAAAGAGAGATCTTGCGAAGAGATGAGAGAGAAAGAGAGAGAGAGAGAGAGACATAAAGTAGGATCGTTGCTCTTCTATATGTCAGGAGTGCTGGAGCCGCGGTAGTTGCTTTGAGATGTCTTATCGTCTTGACGTCTAATAACACACGCTTCCTTCATATTCATTCTTGTGGTTTACGTTTTGCTCAGCTAACCAACTTTTGATAAACCCTCCTTATTTGTCTTGAAACAGTCGCGTGCTCTTTGACGTTGATCAACATCGTTATTAACTACACAGTTTACGTATAGACCAATTTTAGACATACACTCGACCATTATCTAGATGCTATCTCTATACTTTAATCTAGTTATATTTACGAATAACCGCTCAAATGTAATCATGTCAACGTTTTTTTAACCTTTACTTTTATGTAACAAGTGACGCAATAATTGAACAATTTATTAATAAAGCATAAATACGAAAGTAAATGAATTGCGCATTCGTGGCATTAAATGTAAGCAATTAATAATGCAATATTCTAATTAAATTAATTATTACGCTCGGCAATGTCCATTATAAATATAATCAGCAGTTAAACATAAAAATTCAGCGCTAATGATTATTTGTCACTTAATTATCGATGATTTATGCTCGTCCGAATTATCATTTACGGCATCGATACTTAAAATTAGGCAAAAAAAAAACTTTGTTTCAACTAGCCGCGATATTGCTCATATCGAAAGACAAGTGGAACACCGAACGGACCATATCCAGGATGATCCTACGAAGAAATGAACGAAAAAAGAAAAGCAGATGGTTCTTAGACTTAGTCGCGGCACGATCCTTCGGGCAAAAGTTCCAAGGGTCGTTCGCCATACGAAATGTGCTAAACTTGTGCAGGAAGCCACAGGCGCGGTTGAACAACTCCCACTTATCGAAGAATGAGAGAGCACACTTCGAGGGCCGAAAATAAGAACAACGGCTTCAGATACTTAGTTGGCGAGTTTCGCGGAATAAGTCAGCCTTGAACGAACGAATATACGTAGGTTCAGTGTGCGCGAGTTTCGCATCCTTTCAACGCGAGGACCTCGCTCGATTCCTCTCTTGTATTCTACGCCGCGCACTCACGGTTTAATCAGCGGAGCACGACTCGATCGTCTTGGAAAGAGCGGAGCAACTTATTCCAGCCTCCGCGAAAAGGGCTACCACCATACGAAGAAACCCCGCGACGAGAAATTTCTCCCAATTTGCGAAAACTAGAGGCTATGCAGATTAAGCGAGCGAGCCAACAAGACGCATTAATGAGGATAAACACGAGCGAGCCGACAACTTTAAAGAAGCGCCGAGGCTCGAGTTTTCCTACCCCCGTACATAAATGTATATATTTATACGGCTAGGTACAGCTACGTAACGAGATATCTGCGCGCGATTCGAATGCAAATCGAGAGAGTGGCGAACTTGCCGAGATACGACGTCCGCGCGCACCGAGAAAAGAAGAGAGAATGAAAAGGAAACAGCCGCGCTGGTTTGATCAATCAACATTACTCCGGCATGCTAACATCTTTGGCTCACCCCCTTTTCTATAAATTTACTCGGGAGCGCGCAAACAATGGAAGATATAGATATAACCGAACGCGAAGAAGCTTTAATTTTGTTACATTTTATTTAAAGCACGTCTTGCCAAATGTAATTTATTATACGAGCCTTTGTTAGTTTACTTTAATGTTCGGTTAATGTTAGCCAAGTTTAAACTTTCCTTTCTCTCTGCTGCAAAGTTATCGCAATCGAGTTTGTCAATCGCCGACGATGCCTTTATTAGTTGCTTCGTCGAATTATGGAAATGTATAATTCAAGATTAATATCTACATATATATGTATATATAAATTATTTGCTGGAATATTTTTTGCAGCGCTATACGTCGAGCGCTTTGTCACAATTATCCCACGGAGCTTAAAATAACATCAACGTCGTCGTTAATTCTGATATGGTAAACTCTATAAGCTGAATTTTTTTTGTTCTAATTCGAGATAAACGAACAAGAAAGATTACGAGGTTGTTATTACGAGGAGTATTGTTGAACGAGGAGATCGCAAACATTTACCTAAACTTCGCAACATTTTAATAACGCACACAGAGACGATAGAAGTTGATCGAAGTATCGATGCTCCGACCGAGGCTCTCACGTTGGCAGAGCAGCTTGCCGCTCGAGGCGAAAAAGCTCGCCCGTTCGTTGATTTAACGGATGAACCCGTTGCTCGAGTAGAAAGCGCCGGTCCAGCTGTGTATGGGAGGCGCGCGCGCGCGCGCATTGATTTTCCCGGAGCCTGCACGTCGGCCACTTTCCCCCTCCCACCCCCGCGCGGGACGAAATTTTCCTCGGACCGAGGAAAAAGGGGACAGCTCGGATTGGCCTCGATGCAGTTGTTTTCTTAGATACATAATCGTCGGTAAATACTCGAGGAGCGGAGCCGAAAACCCTAAAGGATCGCGGGCCCCGGTTTTACTCGGCGGATCGTTGAATAAACACACTCTCGGGCTACTACTCATCTTGCTCGCCGCGTTGCATTTACATCGTTGGTCCGCGTGAAACAAGAGTCCCGCCGTTACCAACGACGACGACTCTTAACGCTCCCTCTTGTAACAACTGGTCTCCCTTTCCGTGCGCGCGCGCGGAGCCTGAATAGCCCTTCCACGGAAACGAACCAGCGGCTTCGTTGGTTGAGTTGTTGCGAGTGCTCCAAAGTACACACACACACACACGCACACACGCACACACACACACACACGCGCATACCGGCCGGTGAATAAACTTTTTAAAGGTTTTTTTTACAATGAGTCGACAGCCCGATCGATTAGACGATGTCACAGTGGCGATATATTTCTGCAAAGCGAGTATGTGAAAGAGAGTAAGAGAGAGAGAGAGAGAGAGAGAGAGGGATAAAGCGAAAGGCTTTATTCCACCTTTATTGCTAAGTATGCTCTTTTAAGAGTCTTTAATTTGAAAGTCTTAATATGCTAATTCTTCAAATCTTTTGAACTCGAGAGAACGGACTTGCACTCCAACAATTTTGCATTGAATTTAAAACTTAAACAGTCCCGAGGTTTTTACGTCAAACATTGTCGCATTTATATTTCAAGTTAAAAGTATGTCAAAACTCTCTTCTTATATCCTTTGAAAAAAAAAATTTAATCTTATAAATTTGCTTGAATATTTTAAAATTTAAATTAACGTGTATTTTATATATACGTTACGTTACATGAATGTTTTCAAATCTTTTCGTTTTTCTTTTACTATAAGAAAAAATAGTTTTACAAATGAAAAAATGAAAACTAATGAGTCTATTGTACTTTCTTATCCATACTTTTTTTTTCTAAAATAATGTAATTATTGTATAAAATACAAAAATAAGACGTTTTACCTTTACAATGAAAAATTATTAATTAAAATACATGAATTATAATACTTTAAAATTAAAAAAATTAATATTCCTGTTAATTCTAATATTTATGTGTCTCATATATTTGAATTTGTTCAACTATATATGAAATTTAATAAGCAAATTGACCATTTATACATTTATTAAAATCATTATAATTCAAATTTAAACACTTATTAAAAATATCAAATTTTAATTTATCAATAATTTGATATACTAAACTTAAATAAACGAAAATTTAATATTGTTATGAATTTAAATTATTAATGGATATGGAAAATAAATGTGAAAGATTAAATTTCGAATCGCAAAATGTCTTTAATTATGGATTGAAAAATCGTACGTACGAGAAAATTACAAAAAAAAAAAAAAAGTTATAGAGATTACGAGATAAATAATATTTTTTTCAAACAATAACTAAAAAAATAATGATATTTTAAGTATTGATATAGTAATGTATTATAAATAAAAGTTACGCAAATATTGTAAAATTTATAAGCATTAAAAGTTTATCACATACAGCGCTTATCGCAGCTTACCAAATACATGGTGATTTTATAAGCGTATAAAATTGTATCCTGAATACGTTGAATAATTAATAACGCCGCTTATAAAAAAAATTATTTTAAAACCTTTTGATTAAAAAAGTCTATCCATATAAAAGAGAAATATAAGCAGACTTAATGAAAATAGTGTACCACAAAATTAAGTAATGAATTTTTGTTAGATTTTGTATTTAGACAGATTTTAAATTCGAAAAATATCTATAAATAATAAATTAATTTTTCAAAATAAATTTATAATTTTAATCTTGGCGAGACTTTAATATCGTTTGCTTTCGCAGATAAATGGGTTACAGTAATCGATTATAAAGCATTCTCGCAGGATTTATAAATTTCTAAGCGGGTAGTAGCAATCCATCAAATGGTTGGTAAAAAAGCGAGTTGCGGTAACGAACGTTTTGAGAATTTAAGAGCGATGCGCTTAAATAAACGCAAGTACTCGGTGCTATTACGCGCGACAACGGCGGACAATGGAAAAGCAATTGGGCGGCTTCTGTCTTGCGGCGTCCCCGTAGCAGCCATCTCTCGAAAATCCGTAGGCTTTGGAAGCTGTTCTGGTCGATCGCGCATCGGGGGGAAATAAAAAAAGAGAGGAAGTCCTCCAGAGCCTCGTTTCTTCGAGAAAGGGAGAGAGTGAGAGAGAGAGAGAGAGAGAGCAGAGCAGCGAGTCTCTCTCCATCTTTCTCCAGAGAGGTACGAGAGAGAAGGTGCACGGGCGCACAAAGAAAGCGAGAGGCAAGCTGCTCGCCGGGACTCGAGGCCATTACTACTCGTGCGACACGTGTACGCCCTCGCACACCGACGAGCGCAACACACAACAGCAGCACAGCGGCGAGCACTTAAAGGGACATTGCATTTTTCTTGCGCTTGCGCGGCCAACCTTCATCTCGCTTACTCTCTCTTTTTTGCTCTCTCACTCCACCAGTTCGACGTGCAGTTTTCACGCGGAAATTACACGCTTCTCTCTCTCTCTCTCTCTCTCTCGCCTTCTATTTCCCATTTTTCATCGGATGTCATATATATGTATATACGTGTTTCCTCTATTTTTCTTCTATTTAAGTGCGCATTTTCTTTCATTCTCTCTCTCTCTCTCTCTCTCACGTTGTCGCGCCGACGTATTTTCCTTGCGAAATCGCTTCTTTTAGCGGCTTTGCCGCTCGCAAAATAAAGAAATAATACCTCTGGCGACCGGTCCTCTCGAGTAATTTTCTCATTCTACAGTAACAACGCACTTTGCTCCGGCTGAGCCTTTGTCAAGTGAACTTTAATTCGTCGATACAAAAGCTTTTATCACAGAGGTGTTTCTCGAGTGCAGCTCGTTTTCTAGTTTTCCATGAACGCTTTTATTCCTCCCCCCCCCCCCCTCTTTTTTATATACATATATATTTTTTTTTAACAAAGAAAGGGGATTTTTAAAACAAACTCTCTCTTTTTCTCTCTCTCTCTCTCTCTCTCTCTATGTCTATCTATTTAAAAAAAAATTCAAATTTCATCGAAATAAATTAGTTTCTTTTTACCTGGAAAACTTACGATACTTGCGTGACTCGTCAACCGAGTGGTAGAGCGGCTCGTCGCCACTTCATTCTACGTGCAAGAGTATCAACCTGTTACTTCTCGAGTGCATCATCCAATATTAACGTAAAAAGCAAAATTGAATAACGCGCTTAATTTTAGGTTTAATGCGAGCTACGATTTCATAAAATTATATAAATTTGAGGAGTTGTCGGTTATTAATTTTAAAATAAGTTGACATCTCATTACCGTCGGTCAACTAGATAAAAAAAAGATAAGATCTCGATAGGTATTATTAATTAAACATAAAAGCCAATGGAATAAGTATTAGGTGATGTAGCTTCCGAAGCTAATTGGTGAATCATTCGCCTGAATAAATATATCAGAGAAACAAGTGTGAAGGAACAATGATTTGTCGAAGTTGTTAAATTCGAGAGAGCGCCATAACTTGTTTAATAAAAGCGAGCGATTGAGCGCCGAGCGTACGTACGAACGATTTGTTCGAAGAGCAGTTCCCTCTTCCATAAGCCATATTCGAAAATTAATGAATCCAGAGAGGTGCGAGAGCTCCACCGAGTGCCCTCATAAATCGAGCAAGAAACGTAAAATTACCGACACTTTCTCTCTCTCTCTCTCTATCTCTCTCTATCTCTCTCTCTCGTCGGCAGGTGCGATGAAAAAGGGCCGCGATTTATTATCGGACGGAAGAAAAGCCGTATGCGTAGGTAGCGCGCGATCGCGTTGCGCTTATACTCGCTCTATCGGCCAGATTTCATCGGTGCGTGCGCGCGCCGCTCGACTTTCCGATTAAATTATATTCGAGAGCGAGCGACGGATGGGCGCCGGTGCGCGCGGACCACGAGTCGATACCCGAGCGTCGGGCTGAGCCTCGGTGCGCGGCCAACTTTCGCCCAAAGCCTGTTATTATAATGGAATAGTTACGAGCGGATCGGGTAGAGCTTGATCGCATCCAAAGCCGACGTTTCTGCGCTTTTATTCCTCGCGAGCGAACGACCTCGTAAATTTAACGGAGAACGAGTCTCTCGTCGACGAGCTCCGTAGCACGGAGCTTCGTAACGCTGAAGGTGTCGACGGCAGCTGACTAAATTTTTTAAATCGTTAAGATTGCCTTCCTTACGTTTAGCGCGATCAAAACAATGGAGAGAAAAATCTTTGCAATGCCAAATGTAAATTTCTTAATTGAAAGTCAAATCGATTTTTGGCAAACGAATGATAAAAAGAAAAAAAAACTCTGGTTTGAGGTCCGCCTGCCAGAAAAATTCTTTTAAAATTTATGAGCATATGCTTCGTAAATGAATTCAATGAAATTCTATATAAACCTTAAAATGTTTTTTAGTTTTTTTACGAAAAATTTCCCTTTCACGAGTGTATTTAAAATGAATTTCAATCTTTTAAGTATGCAAATTGATTACTTATTACATAAAATATCAAAACTGCGTCATACTTTAAAATTGCAATTTAATTATGAGTTAAAAAATAAATATTTTAAAAAATTTAATATATTGAAAACATATTCACTTTAATTTTTAAATAATTTTTTTTATAATTTAAAGTTTTAAAGAATAAATTAGTATAAAAATATCTTTGCCATTCGAAAATTTTCTGAAGATTTGAAATCCTAAGAATATTTATCGAGCGATCACTTTATATCCGGCATCGGTTATAAAGTATACAGGTAAACTAGCGAAAGATTTAAAAGCTCGATCAAAGCAGATAATATTTTTGAAAAAGAAAGGCAGTATATAGCCTTTGCGAGAGAAGGGCAACCAAGAGACAAGTGTCTTACTATTTGATAATTAATTAACCAAGATTCTCGGACAAATCTTTGCCGGCGGGACAATCCCAGAGACGCGTCGCCCGAGTTTATAAACGCAGGTAGAGAAACGCGCCAAGCTTTTCCACGACAAAGTACTCGGTACACACGAGCGAACGAGCAGCTACTACGGCTTTTGATATGGAAACTGCGTGCTCGGAGGCATTGGAAATCGCGAAACACAACTACTACCCATACTCCCGTGATATTTCGATTATGCAAGCGCGCAGGGTGCACGAAGGGAGAAAGGAAGGAAACAAGAACAACAATTTCGAGACTGCGCCCAGGTAACCTCCGTGTATATACGAGTATATATATGTATATATATATATATATATATATATGTATATACATAGGTAAGCGCGAGCGCGTGTATACACACCGTAGCATCGTTTACACGCGGAGGGAAACCAAGCTCTCTCCTCCTTCTCTCTGGCCCAGATTAACATATGGATAAACATAAGTGGATGGCGCAACAACACGCTCTCGCGCTACCGAGCTGGAGCATCGTAGAGAGGGGGAGAGAGAGAGAGAGAGAGAGAGAGAGAGAGAGAGAGAGAGCAAGAGAGCGAATCTCATCTTCTCGTATCGTCTCGACGGATCTTCCCGTGCTGCGAATCGGTTCGTGACTTAAATTAGTATAATCCGTGAAAATATCAGAAGAGACAAAGGTGACTCTTTGAGCAAATGCATATTGTTTTTTTTTTTTTTTTTTTTGTTCCGGAAACTTTTGAAAATATCGCGATAAAGGGTTGCCGCTTTCCTTATCCCTACTCGACGATACATCCGAGAGGTCTCTCTTTTCGTTTGGATTAAAATAAAGTAAAAAAAAAAAAAGTATAACGTTTGGTAACTGTCGAGTAGTAGTAGCGTATCTCTCACGGCGGGTAGACTTTACCGATAAATGCATCGGTACACTTTGTCGGAAAGAATGCCGTTTCTATTTAGATACGCATCTTGATACATACATTTAGATACTCGCTCGTGAGAGTACGGATAGCCACCGATCGGCTCGCGTCCGCAAAATTCGCGTCCGTCGAATTCTCTTGTCGCTATCTAGCGCGTACCGGAACGTGGATATGGAGAAGCGGAGGAGGAGGCGGGACGAGGGACGAGCCGACGCGGTTCGGCTTTATCTCTCCGCGGGATCGCGATCGAAAAGTCAGCCGGACAAATTGGCTCCGATTCGAGATAACTGAATAAATCTACGGGGCTCTCGCTATATAGCTCCGGCGATACTCGACCCGGACGTACCACCCCCCAAACGCGTCACGTGCGTTCGCGCGAGTACCTGTCCTCTTCGTTTTCAAGCTGACTCCGGCGCTTTATGACGGACGTCCCTCTCACACACACACACACACACACACACTCATTTATACATGTGTATATATACTTATAAATGTATATATCATCGAGCGCGCGCATCTTTGTGCGTGTGCGTGTGCGCGCGCAGAACTCATGTATCAACCGACTGTTCGTCCCGACTGACATTTTTTTTCGGATCGAGAGGGTCTACTCGACTCTTCATTTGTATCACCCGTCAAAATTATTATTTCTCCTCGGCTAAACTGCTGATTTACACGTTTTGGTTATTTAGCAGTATTGCTATTTCAGATTTATAATACGTAGAATAGTTTTCTTCATAGTTTATAGCTAAAAAATATCTTTGTCAAAGATTTATGCAAACGAAAATCGATATCTGCGCGTATCTTTCTAATTATGTATTTATATTGACAACGGAATAAAAATATTATAAAGTATAAGTCTACATTGAGAAAAAATAAAAGTTAAATACGCGAACGTATACTATAAAGTAATGTAAACTAGTCTCCGGTACGTTTAACCAAAAATTTTGTTAGTCACGAGCAGGATCTCCGATATCCTCTGTTCTGCATGGGTTATAAAATAAACCATAAAATTTAACCAAAACTAACGTTTATTTTCTATCCTATTAAACTTTATTTTCTATCTTAATGTATGTATTATATTTTCTTAAAATTGTTGGATTTAATTTATTTCTTTGCGTAATTTTAGGAGAAAAAAAACAATTATTTTAAAAAATATGAAAAAATGTTTTTGTGTATTAGATTATAAGTTTATTAATTTGAATAATATTTCGTTTGACTACAATGGACGCATGTAAGGTATTTTATAAGAAAAAGTGTCGAAAAGAATATGGAAAATTAAATTAGAACACAGATTTCTCTTGGGTATTGATTTTCGGATATAAGCCCATAATACTCTCTTTCGTTATAGAACGCGCGATGGAGTCTGGTGTACTCTGACTTTGAGAGGATAAACACTCTGCTAAGCCTTTCCTCGGTATCATAAAATACTAGCCAAGAAAAAAAAAAGTACGACCTTAAAATAGCATTACCGGGGAGCGAGTTCGATCTTGCAGCGATGTTAAATTATGGGTTAAAATAGAGAGAGAGAGAGAGAGAGAGAGAGAGAGAGAGAGAGAGAGAGAGAGAAAGAGAGAGAAACTAATAAAAAACTTCATCGCATTGGCGACGTTGGGAGAAAATTCACAAGCCGTCTTTCCGCGCCACGACGCAAAATAAGAAGGAAAAATCGAGGTCCGTCCGTCTCGTCGCGTCTAGGCGCAAGTATCCATCGTATGAAGTTTGCGTTCGGAGAAGTCGCGCGACGCAACGTCAAAAGGAATAGCGCTCGTTCGCTTTGTCTCGGTGGCGCTGACGCCACGCTGGATATACATATAACCGAGTTGAGAATTTTCGAGCGGCGAAAGAACATTAAAAAAAAAAAAAAAAAAAAGGAGACGCTCGCAAGAGTCTATCTTTATCCCGGACAGTAATACGGAGAGAAAGCGATACAAAGCCGAGGCTGTGAATCAGCGTTTATTTTATAAATAGCAATCGGTTATTCGTTAAATTCTTAAAATTCTTAATTTAACGACATTGCAAAATTTTTATAATCACACGTAACCTAATTTTAGACAAATATTTTTTTTGTGTCAAATGACCATAAAGCGAGGCAAATATATATATATCCTTTAAACGCAACAGCTTCTGATAAGTGGGTGAGATTCCAGATTGGCGAAAGAGCTCGGATAGGTAACGGGAGAGTAATAAATTTTTATCAAGGTGAAAAGTTTTTCGTTTTAGTTATATACGGTGAACGCGTTGGAGTCTTGCGAGTGCGTGAGTAATCCCACGGAGAGGGCAAGAGAAAGAAAAAGAGAGAGAGAGAGAGAGAGAAAGAGGGAAAGATAATCTCACGGGCGCAAGCGAACGAGAAAAGAACGAGTTTGCATTGCGCTATCTGTGTAGTTTATACTTCTCATATGTGAGCTTCTTCTCTGCGATCGCGTTCCTTTTACGAATGCCGCTCACGCCGGGAATCTAAAAAAGTTAATATCTGCCACCGCATCCGCGTGTTTCGACTTCAAAGCAGATTTGTTTTCGCATTTCCAGCTTTATTTGGCCCCGTTATACATAGCTTACCTCTCGCTTGTTCGTTCACTTTTTTTATCTCTCTCTCTCTGTCTCTCTTTCTTTCTCTCTTCCTCGCTTTATCTACCTATCCGTCTTTTTCCGTTTTTCTTCGTCACTTTTCTCTCTATCTCCATTTTTTTTCTCTCTCGATTGGGTATATAACCCACACCACTGAGTTTTTACCTCGCTACCTACGCCTATACATATACTAGAGCTTCTTCTTACCATCCTTTAGATATCAGTACGTGAGGTCGCCGCAGCGACGGCCTTCTTTTCTACGTTATGAACGTTACCGACAGATCAAACCCGCTCTCTCTCTCTCTCTCTCTTACTTTTTTTTCCTTGCCTTTGCGCTCCTCTTCACATCTACTCACTTCTTTGCTACCCGTTCTTTCTTTCTTTTTCTTCCTTTCTTTTTTGTTCCTTGTTCTATCCACGAGCTTTTCTTCATTATTGATTCCGCTTGCCAACGGATGACTTTCAAAGGGAATACCAAAATTCCCTACGAAAATGAACGACCCTCGGCTTATAAAAAAAACTTTAAAAAGAGCCAAATTTCCAGATAAATATATGTATATGTATATATATATATATATATATATATATATATATATATATATATATATATATATATATATATATATATATATATATATAGTTTTCTTGTTTTTTACATTTTTTTAAGCCTTTTCACTTTCGATGAATAGTGCGAGATTAAAGGTTTGAAACATTTAAATAACCTTCGCGATATCAAAAATATATTAATTTTTCATTTATTATAAGCTTATCGTTCGCGGTAAAAATCGAAAGGTTTGCCAAAAATTTTCAAAAGAAAATAGCCGATGGAATGAAATTGCGAATATAAATATTTCTGTTCTGCATGTAATAAAATTATTAGATAATCCGATTGAATTTAATTTAAAATAAATAATTTGACATTACATTAGCGAAAAATTATTGCACAAGCGCAAATTTTACTTAATTTTTGAGCTTACTTTAAATTGATTGATTGATATACTAAAGCTTTGCTTAGATATATGTGCGTAGACCTATATACATTTAATTTTGAATTAAATCGACTATTTTGTATTTTATACACGTAAAACAATCGTTATGAATATTTCATTGAATCAAAATTTTGTTTTATCAATTATTTATTTAGCATTCATTATTTAAAATATTGGCTTACGTCGTATATACTAATATATTTGTAGTATAGCGTAATATATTTGCGCTTATCCAGAATTTACAGTGGTTTTATGTAATCCTACCATTTTAATATAAATTTTCCGCATACAAAATAATGCAAAGTGCATTAGCGAATGAAATTACTTCAAAATTTTTGTTTTGTAAAATTCAACGTGTTTTCATTTTAATATTGAAGTTGAGAGTTCGATGTATTCGTTTTGTTTCCGATGCAGAAAAAAAAGCATAGTACAAGAATTGATACGGAATTAATTCAATTGTGATTTTTTTTCTCAATTTTTCCGAATACTCAATTTAATATTGTGGAAAAAGGTTTAAATAGCGCTTCGCAAACTTTTAAAGTTTTGCATATTTTTAATAAACCTATACAATGGTATATATTAAAAAAACGTATATCCTGATCTGTATCACATTATTAAGTCGATTCTGAAATAATAATGCGAGTTAATTAAAAATATGATAATCAAAATAAATTTACGATTCGGCATGAAAGACAATCTAAATGTTTGTACGAAAGGTAAAAAAAAATGTTGGGAGGAATAAACGAGAATTCGTGCTTTCGGTAAAGGTACAATAAATCCGACGAATGCATAATGAGCGAATATATCGATATGATCGAGAAGGAAGGAAAAGGACAGGACGAAAAGCCATCGGATGAACAGCTTTACATATCGGCGATAAATTTGGGCGCGAGGGCGATAACCGGTTAATACGAAATTCATTTATCGTCGGCCTATCACAGCATCGTAAAGGATCCGACGCGTGATCTGGCTGCAGCCGACAAACTCGCACACTCTCTCTCTCTCTCTCTCTCTTTCTCTTTCTCTCTCTCTCTTTCTGTGAGGGAGTGCACGTACGTGCAAGGGCGCAAATCGCACGAGCACTCGGTACCGCAGCACACCGCGAAATTCAATCCGTAAGGCAAATTAATTAGCACGCAAATCGAAAGCCCGACTCATGCAAATACTCATACCGCCGGAAAATCTATTTTCATTGCTAAATTTATGATTCGTCCGACGCGGGTAAATTCGAAGATTGCGCTTGCGAGAGGGAAATAGAAAAAGCGAGAGAGAGAGAGAGAGAGAATCGAACATTCGTCACGGGCCAACGAACGGCGTATTTGCGCGTTACACGCCACTCGGCGAGGGCGCACTTTTACGACTGGTCGCTCTCTCTCGTTTCATCCGATTAAAAGCTCGGAAATATCAGACACGCCAGTTTAATACCTAGATTCGCCCATTTACTTACATCCATCAGTTTTAGATTCGCGATCTTCGAGATTATTTATAATGTAAATTCAATTGCGCTTACTTCGAACGCACATCAAATTAAGCACTTTGGACATTTTTCCCTTAGGAATATTATTTTAAAATTAAAATTAAATCGAGAAAATTCTCAAAGAGTCGCTCGATCGACTCGCATTTTAATTTTTAAAAAGTTAATTAATCAGATGCTTTTAATACACGAATATCTTATTTATATATAAATGACGAATATATAAAAGTTTTATAATGTTATAATTTTACCTTCAATAATATCATGAAATGTTTCAATAATTGTAATATAATTGAGCCTTCTATATTAATTTTGCTTTATTTTAGAATGCAACATTAATATTATATCTCTTACGTTTCTCTGAAGCTTTTACTATTGAGTATACTTGTTGTATAATATACATAGACAATATTGTTTCAGTTAACTTGAAACTGTTATCTACAGTATTAACAAGTTATTAATTTTTTACAAAAATGAAACTTAATTAAGAAATAATTATGAATTTTTAAATAAGCATGAATTATTAAACATCGTAAATAATAATAATAATAATAATAATATTGCATAAAACGTTGTTACGACGTTGTTTACGCTAAATTTTTAGTTATTTTATTTTCGCTCGTAAAATGCACGCGAATATTTTAAAACCCTCGTAAACTGAAGTTTCCTCTCTCGTTTCATTATTTATCCATTTACATTATATACGAAGAAAATATTTAAATTTGCTTTATCAAATATTCATCACGGGTATTAATATTTTTATTTCCTTCTTTGTATGTACGTATACCAGTTCATATATATTTATTCTCGTTCTCGGATGAAACTCGAATCCAAAATTGCAATAATGTATCGATTGTTAAACAATATTTTAAGAAAATCATTAATTATTATTCCATTATATGCTTTTGGTGCTGATGATATGGTTTCTCTCTCTCTCTCTCTCTCTCTCTCTCTCTCTCTCTCTCTCTCTATCTCTCTTTCGAAGGATCATTTTCAATCGCTTTTGCAACGTACCAAGTAAATAATTCAAAGTGGCGCGCGTAAAATTTTCGTAAAACAGAATGAAAAGTCCACAATTGAAATTTAAACCCATGCGGCGCTTAGTGTCTCGCGTATATTAGTGCGTGTACACACGTATAGTACACGCGCGCGCGAGTCAAAGAATTCTCAAGTCTCAAAGCTTATACGAAGAAAGCTGGCGGGTGTATATATATATACACACACACACACATACACACATCTATGTATAAAGGTTGAACGCTAGAAAAGCCCTCTTGCGCGGCCATTTTATATTTTCCAAAAGGAGAGAGGATGACAGGGGAGAAGAGAGGGGTAAAGGGAAAGAGGAAAAAGCACTTCCTATGAATCCGCAGTGCAGTTCGGCCCCGCAAACCCGTATTTTACCCGATTGTGGGAGATGCTCTTTGCTGCTGTTTTCGTGTATCTGTGCGCGCTCGCGCCCTGTGCGTTCTCTCTCTCTCTCTTTCGCGTGTGTGTATATATAATATTATGCTTGAACACGCAGGGAGGAGAAAGAGAGCAAAGGTATATGTACGAGGGAGAAGGAGAACCGAATTCACTCGCACGGAAATTTCAGTGACCCATTCTCCAGCATCCAGTGAAAAGTTAGCCTTTCTGAATTATTTATTTAATAATGTTCCTTTTATTTTCATTTAACACTTTCAAATTTATATTGTCGCTTAATTTTTAAATTTGAAAAAAAATTGATTAACGTTAGTTTAATAACTTTAGAAATAGTGTTAATTTATTACTCTGCAGCAATCGTTAATATTTGTGGAAACTAAAGATTAAATCGAATTTTCTTCGCTGCACCCATGATGTTCCGTATACTTTTTAAGTGCATCTAAACACCGCTTATTCCTACCTTGATTATAGCTTCAATAATGCTGATCGTGTATCTCATTGAAAGATTTACTTTATGGAGCAATAATAACCTTTTTATCAATATAATTAACGTTGCCGATACTTTTTACAATTATCTTAAAACTTTACCATTAAAAACAACATCGGTAAAATTTTGCTCCAAAAGAAACCGAAAGATACGTGATAAGCTGTTGGTAGTTTTTGTACTCAACGCTATACACATATAATAGGTATACACCGAGTTTAAATAATAAAAAAACTCTATCATAGAATTATTATTAAAATTTTTAATAATTTTTGATCTATTTTTCTTTAAAATACAAGTTCAGCCTAACACAGTAAAAGTACAATAGTCGGAGGATTGTAAAATTAAAAGTCATTTTTGCGAGCTGCACATAGACGGTATTTTCAAACGGATTAATTGAATTACGCATGAAAAGAAGTTTACAGCGGAGTCCGTAATCACAATAGAATTAAACTACGCCGCGAGTCACGTGGCTCGATGATATTTTTTTTTCCTTTCGTTTTTTTTTTTTTGTCTTTTTTTTTTTTTTGTCTTTTTATAAATAAAAATTTTACAATAATAGAAACACAGAATTTAATTAAAGCAGGCACAAGCACGGAAAGTCTGTTGTTCGCTGAAAAATGAGTTGGAAAATAATTTACGTTCAGCTATTTTAATTTCGCTCGGCGTTCATGTCGTAATAAGTAGGGCGCCAAGATAAAATGAAAAACCCGCGCGCTGATATTCCAGGGTGGTGCAGGCAAAGGAAAGAGAGAGAAAGAGAGAAAGGAAGAAAGGGAGAAAACGAAACGCAGGAGGAAAGAAACAAGAAAGAGAGAGAGAGAGAGTGAGTGAGAGAGAGGAGAGAGAGGAGGCGAAATCGAGATACGAAAGTCCAAGTGAGAAAATGGAAAAGTTTTGTTGTACTCTCGAACGGTGTCGCGCTCTATTAAAGCCACTATCGACATCTGTGCGAGAGGCAACGCGAGCGCAATCCGCCTAAGTCTTGAAAATGACCTCTGTACATGTATACACTCGCACACTACGTATTTACTTTTACGCTTGTTTTAGATACACGCCGTTCTTCTATAATACCTATCTTAAATCGATTCTCGTTGTTACTGGCGACTTTCTCTCTCTTTCTCTCCATCCATTCCCTTTCTCCATTCTTTTTTAAATCAAGCAAAATTGACGGTAAAATCTGATTTCGCTCGCCACCGAGAGTCCATCCAATGCTTACCTCGCTCGCCGTTCTAGTTTTAAAAGCGACAATCTGATAAACTCGAAAAAGGGAACCAAAATCTCATTCGTATCTTATTGACTGAGCCGCTCGATGCGTTTAGGCGTAATGTTGTTTATCGATAAAATCCGTTGATTAATATCGTCTGCAAGCTTAGATTTTCGACCAATCGGATTCTCGCCTCCGTTTTAGCGCTTTGTTTATATTTTTCCAGTTGAGTTTTGCTGCATGGCTTTTCGGACCCGCTATGCGTAAGGCAAAGCTATACAAAGATATATAGACAAGGTAAACAGTAAACTCCATTTATCACGCATGAACGGTTTGGTTGAAATAAAAGTCCTCGGGAGCCGTTATGCTCGCGTCTGCGAATTAAACGACTAAAATGTAAATAAATTTTCATTCTTAAAAAATGCATTTTAAAGAGATTTCAGAGAGAGAGAGAGAGAGAGAGATTCATAAAGCGTAAATAACTTGTATCTATATATCAAGGTATTATCAGTTTTAGCAAGATAAAAGTTTTAAAACCGTTTTAAAACGCATGCCGGAAAAATAGTAGTCAAAGTTGAAGTAAAAAGTGGAGTAAATAAACTAGTAAACAAGAAAGCTAAAATTTAAAGTCAAACATGACAAGCTTTTGTGAGGATGCCGTATAGTGTGAGCGCGAGCGGGACAACAATTCAGAAGTAAAATTGTCGATGCAACAAATCAAGTTTAACAATGGCGGTTGATTTCAGCTGCAAATTCTTTACAACTTTCACGCGCGCGCGCATACAAGAGAGCCGCGCGTATACATCGAAACACAAAACGCGCACACACGCAACACACAACTCGTGGAAAAGCCATTCGATTCGACGACGTAAATTTCGGTATTGCCAAGCTCGAATACCCATATACCACCGAGCTATATACGAACTCTCGAGTGCTCGACTATCTCTCAGCGTCCGTCATGTCCACGTACGAAGAGCGAGTATTCGGTCACGCGCGATAAGCGCGCGCACTTCTACCCGACCGAAGATTTGGAAAATTCACCGGCGCGAGAGCGGAAATTTCCAAGCGGGTTATCCCGCGTTACGAATCGCGCCCGACGAAATAAGCCGCGGACAAGTTGTCGAGGATAACGTATTAGGATTTCGTACCGGAGAGAGAGAGAGAGAGAATATATCGTGTTCGTCATACTTAGAATTATATAGACTCGATTCATCTTTGTTCTATTGAATTTTTATTATATAATGTTTTTTTTTTTTTTTTTTTTTTTTTTAATAAATTTATGGAAAATATTATAATTCAATAAGAATTGCGTAATATCAAGATTTTTAAATACAGCTACATATTAAATTCTCCAATTTCATATTTTATCTTCCCAAAAAAAAAAAAAAAAAAAAAAATAATGTACCTATACGCAATCGCATCAACTACGTATTGATTTTATCAAATATTCGAATTAATAATGAAAGTCCATCAATATAGTTAATTATACATAATCCTCGTGTACAATTAAGCTTAAAATAATGATTTTAACAGTTAATTTTTTTCTTACACCTTATGCTCTAAAAAAATTTACAAAATTGTAAAATATTGAATATCATGCATCCAAAATATTTTATCTCCTTATTTTAAAAATTGTAACATTAAATATTGAACTATAACTTATATGTTATTATTATTTTTAATTTATGAAATATTAATCGATGAAAGCTAAAATTCTCATTGTATAATAATTATTGTTAATATTTTATTATCGACGATATCAATATTCTTCAGATTTTAGAATAAACATAAATCGATAACCGAGCGAGCGTCTAGCATGAGAATTTTCCAATTGTACTCTTCGTTATGCTTTTAAATTTTTTAACCTTTAATGTACTTTTTTAAGAAATCGGTTAATAGACAAAATTTAATCCTCAACTGCCTGGGAAGTCATAAAACA
Source organism: Chalcis sispes (assembly GCA_949987625.1). NCBI lineage: Eukaryota > Metazoa > Arthropoda > Insecta > Hymenoptera > Chalcididae > Chalcis > Chalcis sispes. Next base: position 7,119,637 of record OX465094.1, on the reverse strand, counting down.
AACCGCATGCTCGCAAAGTTTCGCCGCGCAAACTTTAACCTTTAAGAGCTCGCGGTGAAAAGTCCGCAGTAACCTATACGAGCGAATATAATGTATAACAGAATATAGAACGGACGCGCGCAGTCTTATAAACTTGCGCAGGCATAATTTTACATACAACTTTTGCATTTTCATCCGAAACCTCCTCCTCCCTCATTCGCACGCTTACATACGCACATTGTGCTTCTTCGCGTATCTATGCATATGTGCACTTGCGCGCATCACGCGTCGAGGTTAAAATTTATTATTTCGCGCAAATGCGAAACGGCACCGGCGCTGAGACATTCACCGGGTTTCCTTCCGGCGCGGCCTCGGGCGCCTCCTTTGCCAGCTCCACGCGCGCATCCGCCGTGCATTACGCGACGCGCGCATGCATCGACGATGGCCGCCCCGGAGAAGAGCTGAAAAATGTGTCACCGATACGAGCGCGATACCTGCGGGAGCGAACCTCGGCCCCATCAGAAAGAGAGAGAGGGGTGGGGGGTGGAGAAGCGCTTTCAAGCGATATAAGCTCGAGCCGAGTACAGGCGACTGCCCGATATTCTCCAGATCCCCGGTTTTACGAGCTCTCGTTTCTTCCTCTTCCCTGGTGTCCCCCTTTTACTCGATAGTAAACGTATTCCTGCATTCGCGCTAACCATACGCGAGCGGTTAATTGAGGCGCATACGCGACACGCTTACTCGTTAAACTCAATTTTCCCTTTTTTTCGTCCACGCTACTTCGTTTTTTTTTCCATTTCTTTGTTCTTCATCGTTCGTGCACACATTTTGTATCAGCGAAAAAAAAGCATGTGTTTGTCAAAGAGTGTGAGAGAGAGAGAGAGAGAGAGAGAGAGAGAGAGCACGCGCGCAAAAAATGCGGAAATTGAGATGAAGACATTGGAACCGAGCGAACGAGCGAGTGGATGAGACACAGCAGGACGATAAAAAAAAAAAAAAAAAAGAGAGAGAAAAAAAATCGAGAATGCAGGCGTGGATTGTTTGTCGTGCCCGTCGATGCACGAACTAATTTTCAATCAGAACGACTAACAAACGCAACGCGTCACGCATGCTAAATGTGAAAATAGAATATCGTCCGATGGAGGCTAAAACACGACGATGCGGAACAATATTTTTCGCTCTTTTTCCCCTCCCTCCCCCCCCTTCCTCCCTTCTCTTTCCCTCTTTTCTCTTTCTCTCCTCTTTTCTGTTCCTCTCACCGCGCAACGTCAATTGATCAACAAACGAAGAGTTTAGAATTTATCGGTGCGCGAAAATAAAGAAAAATATTATAATAGCCGAATAACGTCGGGTAAAAACAAACGAGCTCGTGGCTTTATTCGTCCACGGTGGTTGCATCGCGTGTGTACATCGTTATCTTTGTTTAACGGAAACGGCGAGGGTCTTTCCTGCGTTAGCGATAATAAATTAGCGGCCATTACGAAGCGATAAGGACATAACCGCGATTTAAGCGCCGCGCGCTCGGGAAAAATACAGGCGATTTTCCGAATCCGGAGTCGCGCCCGGCTCGTCGGAAGTATCGGCTGAGGCATGACCTCTGACCGAAATAAAGGCTGCCCGAGCTCGAAGGAAAATCCGAGGTTCCACCGTAGTGCAAGAGAAAGAGCGAGAGAGAGAGAGAGAGACAGAGAGGGTCGCTGGATCGGACAAGAAGAGAAAAGATAGGACGCTGGAACGCTTAACTGTAAAAAAATTGGCCGGTGAAGGTAGGAACAAAAACCCTTGGCACCAATTTCCCGTTCGCTATTTTCTATGCAACTTTGAACGGTATAAACTTTTTGTAACTTATGTATACCAAGTATTTTTGCTCGTAAAACCGCAACAAAAACCAAAAATCGATTTCATCCGATATCTAGTCTTCTTGCATAAAATAGTATCGTTTCTTATATAATACTTTCTCAAAATTCCCGTCTTCGAGGGAAAATTCGATCGATATAGGAGAATTACGATGAAAAAATTCCCGGGAATTAATAAACATAAATATTTATATTCCGAGAATCGCGTTAAATGTCCGAAAACGCGCGATTACCAAAGCACGAAAAATACAATCATATATTGTTTCGAAACAAAAGAGCCTTCGGGTGTATAAAAAGAGAGAAAAGAAGAAAATAATAAAAGCTCGCATAGAGCCGGGATCAATGGAGTTAAAAGAGTTGCAGTCCGCTCTTACGCGAGAGACATATCGCGGCACATCTATATCCTCTCGACGAGACTCGCGCGATTTATTTCTATAGGTACAATCTGACGCTCTACGCTCTGAAATAAAGTATTTCGTAAAATAAGTAGGAAAAAAAAAGGAGGAGTGTAGCGCACCGATGGCAGAGGGCCGAGATATAGCTGGCTATTTGTTTTCGCGCAAGCGCCGAGTCCTTCTGTCCCTGCAGACTCGCTAAGATGAAAGAACGCGCGCGAGGAGCTCTCGAATTTCCCCGTACGGGCGGCTCTTATTTCTTTTTTCACGCCGGGGTTAAAATTGATACGTGACCGGCTTCCGCGTCTGCTCTCGACTCGAGAAACTCCATCGACGCGAAAAATTACAATGGTTCCGTGTAGGCTTCTTGTATACGGATAAATAAATGTACGCGAGGGGCGCGGAGGGAGTTAGGGTGAGTAGTCGCATGGAGAGCGCGGCAACGCTCTGCGTTATACTTTGATATTGATGAATCCCGGCAATTTTTTCTCGAGAGTCATTCGAAACGTGAGAAATGATGCAGAAGCTCCGTAACGGCCTCGTAAAATAAGGTTTATAGTGTACACGGCGTATAATAAGTAGTTTCATAGACGCCATTGAATTATCAAATGTTTGTGAGCGCTGGAGCTGAAATATCCACGAGAAAATATTTTGACATTAAAAGCGCTGGTAAATTATTGCGAGTTTGCCAAGAAGTAGTACAATATTCGCGAAAATGAAATGAAATGCTTTTAGTTATTTAATTTTCAACGTACGAATTTAAAAAACCTTTTTTTTTTTTTTTTTTTAACATAAAAGAGAGCGACGTTTAACATGTTGAGCTTATCGATTCCATTAAGATGCAAATCTGATTAATGTTGTAGTTGCGATTATACTGTAAATTATTTAAAAAAAAACGCGCTCATGTGTAACGTTCTCCTCCTCTTTCACGTTCTCGTTTTTTCTCTTAATTTCGTTAATTTATCGAAAGCAGCGAAAAACCAAAAAGAACGATAAATATTCATTGCGACTAATTATAAAAGCCGCGCGATAAATTATGCAAAGAGAAATTTGTCAGGGACGAGTCCGGGGGCCCGACTTGCGCCAACGGAATAAAGAACACGCGTTGTCGTCACGTTTCTCGATTGATTTTTTAATTACTCTCGAACTCGCCGCTACCATATAAATCGAAACGGCGACTTGGTTCCGCATGCGAGCGCGATGAATACAAATGAATGCGCGGCGGGATACTCTCTCTCTCTCTCTCTCTCTCTCGCTCTCTCTCAAGTGCGCACAGGGTAAAGAAAAACGCAGTAGGGCCGAGAAAAAAAATTCCGAGATAAAAATGAAAGAGGGAGAGAGAGAGAGAGAGAGAGAGAGAGAGAGAGAGAGGGAAAGGGAGGAAGAGATGGGGCGCATTTAAAAGGGGAAAGGAAAGAGAGAGGAAAATGTAAAGTAATGCAAGGCGGATAAGAGAAATAGAAGCGGAAGTGAAGAGAGGTTTTATGCGCGTGGAAGGAGGGTGGAATGCGAGAAAGTAGGAGCAGCGCATGGAACAGAGAGAAGAATAGGGAGAACGGGGGGGGGGCGAAGGAGGCGCGCAGTAAGACGCAGTGCGACATGTTAGTATTTCGAGCGCGTAGTGCCGAGGCTAGGCGCTTCCTCTCGCGAGCACGCGCGCTCGCGCTCACACACGCGATACGATCGTCTGGCAATTTTCGCGAAAAAGAGAAAGGGATGGAGGAAGCGAACGCCCCAACCGAACGCTGCAGGGCATCTTCTTTTGCGCATCGGAAAATTTTCAGCAATGCGACTCGATAAAGGAGATTGAGCGTTTTGTTCATGCAAATCCCCGCTGCTTTCCTACTCTTTTCCACTTACGGAAATCGAAAGAAAGAGAAAGAGAAAGAGAGAGAGAGGGGGGGAAAGAAAGAGAAAAGAGCGTAAAAGAAGAGCGGAAGACCGACGGGAAATTCTTCGTAAAACACAAAGCACTTCAAAGGGAATTCTTTTTTCTCGTTAAGATACCATATCCCGGTAGAATAGAAGGAATAGTAGCTACGAGTCGCGGACGATTAAATTAGCGGAGGTATAAAAAAAGGCTCGTCGTTCGAAATGTAAGCGCGGCGCGCGCGACATAAATTTGTGAATTCGCGCGAAAGCCAGACACTAGTAGGACGCCCGAGCAGGATTATGGAGGAGATAGAAATCCGGCAATTTGATGCCGCGGGTGCTTTCATATACGCGCACGCTGGAATATCCGCTCGCGTGTGGATGGGCTTTTTTCCGTGTGTACGTATTTACGCGCGATGCGCACCGCATAAGTGCAGAGCGCACGTTTCATCGTTTCGCTTATTTTCCCGAAAAATATTCAACGCAGACGAGGCGGAATACGAAATTGCTAGGCGAAACGATTATGGTGTTAGCCCGGCGTAAAAGCCATCGATGTTCTCGCGCGTACAAAGTGCTGAAAATACACGCTGCCGGGCTATATAGTATGCGCGAGCGTATTTATACGTTATAGCAATGGCTGCGGGGGGACCGCTCCTGGAATTTGCCCCTTTGAAATTTAAAGCCACCGGTTTTCGCTCCCATCGAAAAGCCCTCGCAGCGATTAAGCTTTCCAAGCTCGAAGAAAGGGAAAGAACGGCCGCGGGTCAATTCCATTTTACGCGAGCGAGAGTAAGAGGAGGACCGAGCCGACTCGCCGCGCCAAGATGTAGAATGGACTCGAGTCTTCTGAAAAGAAAAGCGCTGCCGGGCGCGGAGCTTTAAGCTCATCCGGAAGTTTCTTCTTATCCGCGCAAGTCAATGGACGCGAGCCGCCGCCGCCGCCGCCGTCGCGTCTTATTCCTATCTTTGCGAGGCGCTCCCACTTTCTTTCCGATTGTGTATGCACGCGAATAATGGAGGTGGCTCGCGGGAGAGCTTGCAAAAGAAATATGGATTAAGATGAGTTTAACTTCCGTGCGCGGCTCAATAATATTCTCCGCTGCTTCGAGTTGAGCGACGGTCTATGTCGCGATACAATTTTTAGTGGCACTATCGCTCTATTTTGTTATATTACTTCGTTCTCGCTTCTCAGCGGCTTAAAACTCTGATTATTTTATTTTATCTTCGTTCCTTAAACAAAAAAAAAACAAAAAAAAAAAAACATAGCGTTCTGAATCTCCTCTCGTACGACTATCGCTGTAAGGCCAAAAAACATTTTATATAGCGGCAACTTTTTTTTTTTATTTTGCACTTCTCAAGGTAAATGACTTTACTTATTTTCGCTCGTTTAGTAGAGAGACAGTGAGAAAGAAAAAGAGAGTAATGCAAACTCTGATTTTGTTTTCAAGAAAAAAATTGCGCTAGAAAATGCTTATACAAAAAAGGCGCAACGCTTTTGTAAAATATATTTAAGTACTTACTTTTAACCATTTAAAAAGAGTAATTGAGCTTAAAACGTACGTAACGTTAAAGGCAAAGCCGCATCATTAATGGCGTATAACTGTGGCAAAAGACGCTATTCACAAGTAACGGGAAACGAATGAATTAATCAGATTAAATGAGTATCTCTCTATTTAATTGTATGACTTGTTATAAAAAAAGTAATTTTTTCAACTTGTTACGATATTTTTTTTGTTTTTCAACAAGTCTACTTTATACACATCTGCAACCGTATATAAGGTTTTTATTGTAAGTATCGTTTTTTAAATGAATTGATATTTTTTTTTCAACGTGTAAGACGCAATTACTTTGGTAAAAAAAAAAAAAAAAAAAATGATTCGATTTTGCGCAATTATTGAAATAGAATTTTAAATTTTATGTATATTTTAAAATAAATTGCTTGTAAATGTAAATTAATCAGTTTGACTAAAATTGAATCCTCGTCGAAGTAACAGATAAAGATATATAGTAAACCCTATTTATTTCAACAAATTAAATTCTTCGTCAAAATAAATCAATAAGAGTGGCGCTAAACTTATATTTTCCACGCTTTCCCAGCTCTCACACTCAGGCTGCGGGTAAAAGGAAAAAAAAAGGTTAACGCCTTGAAACTCGTAAATCGATCAACAGCCTTGCGACGTCGAAAAATTGCTATAGAACTCTCGCGGGAGGGCAGCTTCGTTCCGACTACCGAAGACGAGGAACTAACGAAACTCGCGCGAAGGGTTACCTCTCCCTTGCGCGCCGGATCAGACGGTAATTGATCGGACGATGAAAAAGTAAACACTCGGTCATTGATTGATGAACTAATCAAGCTCGCTCGCGCAGCGACGGTTTCTCCTTCGAACGAGACTTCTCTGCAATAACTTCCGCATTCTCGATTTCTTCTTTTTCGCCTCGGACGCGCGCGCAAACTACGACTCGGCGGTACATCTAGGAGCTGTCGCCGTCGCGAAACTTTCACCCGACAAAAGCGGCTCCGCGTTTCTAAAGAAAAGTCCCATTAGCGAAGCTGGAGTCCTGCACAAATCGGACCGGAAATTACCGCGCAACGCGAAATCGCTCCCGTAATAACTAGACGGCGGCGGAGCTTGAACGTCGCGAAAATAGTCGAACGCTTGTTTATTTTTTTTTTTTTTTTTTTTTTTTTTCCTGTTTTTGCGCACGCGCGCGCATAAAGTCGCGCACGGGCTTCGCCTTTCCGATGCGGACCGAGAGCGGGCGCGAGCCGGTGCACGACAGGGAGCGCAAGAAAATTGAAAAGCGCTCGAATTCCGGAAGCAGGAAAGCGAGGATGCAATTGCGTTGCCGCACGCCGGCGCCCAGCCGTTGCGAGATTTCGCGAAAATAGAGCGGGCATGATGTAGCGCGCGCGAGACTGCGGACCCTATATGATGAATGTAGGACACGAGTGACTTTTTACAGCGGATTTTTCGATCGTTCTCTCGCCGCGCGCGATTGCTATTTCGCAGTGATGGATGTTGTTGCGCCCCCGCGCAATCGGATTAACCGTCAAAAAATTGCCAAATCATCGCGTCTTTATTCTCCCCGGCAGCGTGTTTTCTCGTCAATATTTGCAATTGCAATGATACGCACCATTCCGTCCGCTTAATTTCATTGCAATTGTCCGACCGCGAAGCATTTTCCCTGCAATTTTTATTTATTTTTTTTTCTCTTCCCCCCCCCCTCACTCTCTCTTCTCGTGCGCGCGTTTCATGTTGAAAAATTTTTTTGCCGCTTTTCACTAGCAACGATTTTTGTATCACGGAGTTGATTTAAAAATTAACAACGAAGTGATGTTGAGCAAATCTGCCTCGAGTATAAAAATCATTCCAGTAGAGTTTTAATTTCTCCACGGAAATAAAAGACGGGAAATGCTCCGATTTTGACAAAAGACGACATTATTAGCGAAAGCGCGCGCAAAATACGGCGAGAGAGAGAGAGAGAGAGAGAGAGAGAGAGGGAGACAGGCGCTGGGTCATATATATTTACGAAGAAAGGATTTTCTCGAGAAGGGGAGAAAATCCAGGTCTAAGGAATCGGAGATAGGAGATGCTGCGTCGACGAGAAAATGTCCTCTTCTGCCTCGTCCTTCGAGTGTACGAGCTCGTACACCTCGTATCTCTCCGGCGCTCTGGCGATAAAGATAAGAGAGCTAGCGAGCCCGCGACCCGACATCCGTTACGGCTTTTTCGGCTAGCTCGTTATCGTCCAACCCTCTCTTGGCTATCTTGCTTCTCATTCTCTCCCCCGCACCGTCACATTTTCTCGCTAGCAATTTCTTTGGCGTTTAAGCAACGCGAGAGAGTTGTGCGCGGCGCCCGGATCGAGTCGGACAAGAAACTCTTGCGAGAGGAAGGAAATAAATCCATAATTGCGGCGAATCGTGCGTATGCACGACTACTTCACAGGACACTTTTTATTTTATCCCCAACCGTCACGGATTCTCGGGAGCAGTTTTGCTCTCCGTATATCTTGCTATCTTTACTTTCGTTTTTAATGTCCACTTCCGCTGGTTTACACTCGTCGCACGGCCAAGTAATTAAATTTCACGGTTGATGATCTCCGTAAAAGATTACATAATTTTCGAGTTGATGAACAGCGCGTGCTTTCTCCTTCTCTCTCACTCTATCTTTTGCTCGCTTTAGTATGCGATGACTTTTATAAAAAAAGTCCGAGTTTTGCTCTGCGCGCATTAACTTAGGACTGAAAGTTTTGGCTAATTTGAAACTCGAACCTCGGAAAGGTATTAGCAAAGTCTATGGGATCGTGAGACATTGATAACAACGACACCTGCGAATAAACGAATTAAAGTCTCGTTTTTCCGGACGCAACTCGGCCTATATACGAGTACCGTGGCTCGTTAGTTTCTGTAATTTGCACGAAACTCGATGCGAAAAAGAGATTCTTTCGTATTGTTTCTAATGAAAATTTGCCCCTTCGCCGAGGCCGGGAAAACTTTGAGCGCCTATAATTACGTAAAATTCTAACGGACACTCGAAGCAATAAAATCAAATTACAAGCTCGAATTTCGCGCTTTAAATTAACGACGGGACCCCGGCGTTCGAAAACGCTTAAGCCCACGCCGACGTTCGCTGTACATATACAGTTTATTTCACGGAGATCGTCGGAATGTTTCGCCCAAGCTCGTTTTCAATGAGCTGAGCTCGCGTTTCTCCTTTAGCGGAGAGAAGGAGGAGAGGGGGCCAAAGAGGAGGAAGAAGGGGGCAGTAAGAAAGACCGTCGGTACATAAGAAGAAAAGATCAATAAGACACGAGCGAGATAGGGGAGAAGACGAGCGACGCGCTTTCTCTGAATGCAAATTCGCGCGTTGCGAGATCGAGAGCCCCCGGCTTGCGCGAAAACAGACGAGAGCAAGACGAGCAAGCTCGACAATTTGTCGCGCGCGACATCAGCAGTCAGCGGCTCGTTATCCGCTCGGGCAATCTATCGGCCAAAAGCAAAGAGCTTCTCTCTCTCTCTCTCTCTCTCTCTCTCTCTCGCTCCCTGTCTTTCACTTCTGCATTTCCATAAACCCTCATTAATGACAATGCAATTATATTTCCGAGTAAGATTTGCCTCGTTTCATTTCCTTCGAAATCGCGCGACGCTCCAAGCTGCCGCGCACGCGCGCTTTTATATAAGCACCACTCTTTTATTCGTGCTTTTTCTTCTCACATTGGATCTCCTTGCTTTATAACAGATCCAATTAGTGCACTTTGAGCAACGAAACGCTGTTATTTTTCCGTGACGCACAAAGCGCTGTGCTTTGTGAAAAAAAAAAGTAAGCCAAAGAAGGAGAATGAGAGGAAGAGAATTCATTTTTCTCTTGATTTGAAATTCTTATCGCTATTCGTTCATAGCATCGATGTACGAGCGTGTTTATATTATTCGTTTTTCTTTTTTCCCCCGTTTTTTTATGCAACTTTCTACTTGAATTTTTCGTTATTCTAGATAGCTATCGGCGAAAAAAAATATTGATAGAAATGAAAAAAAAAAAAAAAAAAAAAAAAAAAAAGTAAAAAATAAAAAAACAAAAAATAAAAAACAAAGCGAGTTATTTTAACAAGTTGGCGATTCAAAGCGTGCGAAACAAAAATAAATTTGGAAAACGCGCGAGGCTAGCGATCGCATAGAAGCTTTCCGATAATTTTTCCCTTTCCCTTACTCCCCGCACAGCTCGCCGCGGTAAATCGCGTTACTCGATCTCCGTCGGACTACTACTACCTCCTCCTGCTCTCGCCTTTTTTCGCCATCTCTGATTATAGTCCAAGTTTTATTTTCAGCTCTGCTTTTATCGCATCCGGCCGTTATCTCCTTTCTTTCTTCCCGTTGTTCACTTCGCCCGGCTCAATCAGCGTGCCCTTCTATTCCCGCGATCTCGTCGGAGGCACATCGGGGCTCGGCTGCATCCTCAAAGAATCTTGAATAAACGATCGCCGAGTGTAGTACCTCGCGCGCTCCTCCCGTCCGGAGGACGCCCCGAGCCCCGCTCCGCAATTACAATTAGGATAAATACCCGGGAACGGCGATCGTTCGCCCCACGGTCTCGCCCCTCTCGCACCCCTTTCATTTAGACCTCTTCTCTCTTTCTCGAGCCGCAATTTTTTCTCCCCGGATTCCGCGGCCCTGTCGTCCCTTTCATTCGCGAAGAAGGCACTCTTTTTTAGACTACTCCCCCCTCCCACCCCACCCCGTCACCTCCTGCACAGTCTTTGAGCCCCCTTTCGAAGATTAAAAAGAGCCGAGAAACGAAGAGGCGAACGGTAATGAAAGTGATTGAACGACGATGAGACTTTGACCAACCGAGAACGTTGTTATCTTGTCTATCGGATCCGTCGCGTATTTTTCTCTTATTTCAAAGCGATAATTATAATTTTGGTACGAGGTTACTTTTATCCAAAGATTCGCTCGTCGCTCGAGTCATTCTTCATTAACGAATATTGAAGAGACTCTTTTTACTTTGTTTTCTCCGATCTTACTTACATCAATACACAACGGCTAAATTTTAATTACGACATTGTAAAGAAGCTGCAATAAATTAATGATCGCAAGCAATTGGGTTGAAACGCTCATAAGGTGTTTCAAATTGGTAGAGTAAAAACGTAGGATTACGTTACCTTTCCCAATAACCATGCAAAAACGAAAGGGATTTTATTATCTCGATAAATACTTTCGTTAAAAAAATAAACTGCATGATTTAATTTACAAAAAATTGCGAGCCCTAACAAAACAATAATGAATTCTAGAATCCACTTGAACGTTTAATGAAAGAATTTAATTTAATTATCGACTTGCATAATGTACGATAATTTTTTGTTTTTTTAAATGCGACAAAAGTTATATTAGGCTTTTAAAAACTGTATAAATGTTCCATCAAAGCATCGTAAAATATAAATTATATTGTAAAGAAAAATAAAGCAATGACTCGACAATGGCATACCAAGGCAATAAGTAGACATATCGCGTAGATTAGATTGAATAAAAAATATAAAAAGAAAAATTTCATGATTGTCTATATCCGGGCGAGTTCGTAGAAATCACTTTAATTACGTCTGGCTTCAAAGAGGGTCCCAAAGTGATCGCGTCATTCGATAAACAGATTCATCTTGCAGACGAATAGAGCTCGACTGTCAAAGGTCTAATATTAAATGTCGGACCGATTTTCCCAGCTACGAAAGCTTTCATATCAATGACGGATTGCGCTTTTGATTAACGTAATACTCAAAAAATTAATAATTCTTTGAGCAACCGATGGATATCCGACGCGTCGTGTTTCCATATTATACTAGTACGTATGCACGCGCATGAAAATAATTGACTTATTCAGAAATAACATACTTTATTTCAAAAGTCCCATTTTATTTCGGCGACTTATTAACAGGTGCTTTTTATCTATTCTGGCGTCGATATCGCTATTTGATTCGGGCTCGTATATTATTGTAAAACGATCACATCTTCCAAATGAAACGGCGAAACGATCTTTAATTAACTTTTTCCAAGAGCACGGACAACTAATTTTTATTTAATTATAATTTCTGTGTGTGCGTTTATTAACGTCAATTAAATTAATTCTTCAAAATCGCCCTGTCGATCGTGTTGCACAAAAATATTATTAATTTCTTTTTCATCATGAAAATTTATAAATCATTGTGGATTTTGATTTCAAAAATGTAATATATTAAAAAGCATAGTTTAAAATTTAATCTATATCTTAAATTAGCCGACGTTAAAGCTGCGAATACTTGACTTAATTGCGGCTTCGGATTTAAATATAAATGACTTTGGAAACATGAAAAACCTTTTCGATATAGCTTTTGCTTTTAACTTTAATGATTTTCATTTAAAATCTTCGTCATTATTTTAAATACATTTAAAGGGCATGAAACATTGACGTTACTCTTAACTTTTTTACGACTTTTTTGGTTGATAAACTCGAAGCGCCGTTTTGAACAAGAAAAGGGTGAAAAAAAAAAAAAAGAAGAAGAAGAAGAAGAAAAAATAATTTTTTTTCCCGGGCACGTTAAACTCAAATAAAAGCGAGTATCGATTCGGAAGCTTTTCTTCAATATCGGCGAGTCATCCGAAAAAGCCGTCGGAACAATAACAGAGCGAGAAGCGTTGCGGCTATAACGCAAAAGAACGATATGCGACGTCTATATGTATATACTTATCTACGGCTATAAACTTACGCTTATTTGAATGAGAAAGTACGGCGACTCGCCGGGGCAATGCGACTGGTGTGTCCAGTAAGACGCGTCCGCGCGCACGCTTACTATTTTATAACGGGCTAGCCACGCGAAATTCCTGGCGCAAGAAAGCCCCGGCAGTTCGGCCGAGGGCCCGATTGTACGAGATCAGCCGAGCGTAAACATAACGATAATGCGACGACTCCGAGCGCATCGATTCTTGGCCCGAGCGACGTCATTACCGGGACCGTGGATAGAGATAGTCGTCTTACTCCCGGCGAAAAGCATCTTTCCGAATCTCCCTCCTCCTTGCCCTCCTCCGCCTCCTATAACCTCCGACCAACTTTCGAGGAAATGTTTTTCCAAAGGAAGACCGCCGCCGCGCGAAAATACAACGAGATCGTTTCCCGAGCGACTTTACGACCGTTCGGCTGAAGTTCATTCTAACCTCCTGCTGTCTCGACTACCATCTCTCGAGAGTGACGAGAAATATAGCGATTTTTTTCTTTTTTATCCCTTCTCGCATCGTCACGTCGGCCCACGCGGAATTCAAAGAAAATCCCGCTGACGATGGATAAAACGAAAGATAAAAAAAAAAAAAAAAAAAAAAAAAAGAGAGAGAGTTAGAGGTTTAAGAACGAAATCATCAACGAAAGTAAGATACCAATTAGCACAGTGGAAACTCGAACGTTGCCAAAGGACTGGCGTAGTACCATTTGACGTAGAAACCTATGCCAACAATTTCATACTTCAACTTGGTCGTTATATTTGGGGGGAGCGCAGATAGGAACTTCTATGGCCTTCGAAACTCGCGCTCGACTAAATATATGTATGTATATGTGTACATATATATATATATAGATGCTTGGTTGTCTGACTCTCTCGGCGGGCTGCTGCGATCAAAACTCCTACATTAATAAACTTGCAAATGAAACTTTGAACTCGCCCCGTGCTCGCCATGTCCTCTCTTCTCTCTCTTTCTCTCTCTTTCTCTTTCACTTGCTACTTCTTTGGTTAACAATAAGTTGCGCGCCACACTTCAATTCGTTATAAATGTGTCGTTTGCGCGGTTTTAAATAACTCAATACCCGTCAACCGCTATGCTACATTTGTAACTACCGTTTCTTTTTCCATCATACCGCGCGATCAAATTTTTATTTTCACGTAATAAGGGCAGCTCCCTAGTCCCCTTTTGCTGACTAATTTCCAAATAAAATTTCATTTTGCACTAATATCCATTAAAATGCGTTTTTATAACGTCGAATGAAAGAATAACGGGAAAATTTGCAAGCATTTAATTTCTAAAATGGGAACGCAAAATAAAGCAGTTAAAATGTTGAACAGGAACGCGACAGATGCTTGAGGTTACGCGTAATCTGACTCGCATAATAAAGCGTGAACACAAGTGGCGACGAAGCGGCGAGGGGTACAGAACGAAATGCGAGAAAATCACACATTTTATTCAAAAAGATAAATGCAATTATGGGCCTGCATTAAAGAGAGAGAGAAAGAGAGAGAGAGAGAGAGAGAGAGAGGGTGGGAGGAGAAAAGAGAGAGAGAGAGAGTAAATAATGAAATTTGAATATTCTCTAATAATTTCAAACGTACGCTTACTATACCGAATATGCTGTGCTCCCGTTTTTGATACGAAAATATATAATCTCGGATATTGAATTTCAAACATTTTGCAAAGTTTTATTTGTGCTCAAATATAAGACATTACCTTACTTGCATATCTTCAATATTCCACAGAGCATAAATACTTATTAATTTTATTTTTATAAAAATTTATAATTTCCATATTATAAGTTTATATAAGACGTTTGAACATTTAATATTTTGTGTACTTATCATAAGCGATTTCGAAATCTAATAAATGAACAAAACCAATCGGATACATAAAATTCTGTAATGAAACATACAACGCTGTAAACGATGAACGAAGGCGCGAAAAAGTACGACAGCGGTGCGAACAATTTTTTTAAAGCGTTTTTATGTCGACGTATGGAGACAGAGAGAAACTAGATAAACGCACAGTGAAACATCATCCAACATCGCTCGACGACTGCGCGCTCCGAGCTCGTTGACACAAGGACGATCGGCTGGCGTCGAGGAGAGAAAAGCGCCCGGGAGAACCAGAAGAAGAAAGAGAGGAAGAGATAGGGAGAGAAAGAGAGAGAGAGAGAGAGAGAGAGAGAGAGAGAGAGAGGGAGCGTCTCCCGCGGGGAATCGACAGCGGCGCAATTCCATATCCGCGCGCGAGGTAGGACGTTCGCGAGGGAGAAAGAGAGAGAGAGAGAGAAATCCACTTCGCTCATCTACCGAGTCGTAAAGCAGATACCGGGGACTCTCCCGTTCTCGAAAATACATAAATCTCGACGCCGCGCGGCACTCCAAAGAGACTACGAGCTGCACCCTAGTCGCTCCGGTAATGTATATCCGCGCGCGCGCGCGCGCCCGCGCGAAAAATAAACGAGCGGAGGAGAATCGGACGAGTGGTGTGTCCCACGATTATAGCCCTTCGCTCGACGGTGCCCTTGCATTTACGGTTAAACTCGCAGTAGCGGACTTTTTCGCGTGCTAAAAGCTCGTTTCTTCCCCTCGTTTGCGGCTCTTAGCTTCCTTCCGCACTTTTTCGCTCGGCGTTTACTTATGGCGAGTCGCGCGCGATGCGCGTCCACGCTCTTGCCAACGTTTAACTTCCTCGTGCCGAGCGCATGCTTTAATTCAATCATTTCCTCGTTTGCCACGATAACTAATTCGCTCTTTAACCACTTTGACTCTCTACGTTTCTCGCATCTTTTGATATTTTTATAGTAAATTATAAAACGCCTTGTTGACGCGACACGCGTATCTCACTTGTCGAGTTTTTTTTTTTTTCCGAATTTACTAACGAAATTCTTATTCTTTTGTGTATTTAAAAATCGCTAGAATATATATGTATTTTCGAATGCAGATTATAAAACAGCTAGTGAAAATAAAAATTGCGCTCCCAAATACTTTATAACGTCATTTCTGTCACTTGTTTTTGATAATATAAAGAAAAAAAAAATTTACACCTTTAAAAGTAATAATATTCTGTATCGTTTAATTAAACAATATTATTATTATTTTGTCGTGAAAGTTGTCGATTCTTTCAACAAAGTTTTAATGCTGTATCCGATTCTTTAGTTTGTTTGCGTAGTAGAAAGTATCATAGATAACTTCTTAATCATTCGAGTTTTAATAAGTAAATCATTATAAATTATAAATTTTCTATAACCGTTGCAATTAATTAGAATAGTTTTGGAAAAATTGTTAAAATTGTTTGGTGTTTTACGAAATGATAGTAACGTATAACATATATCAATAACGATTATACGCAATAAATTAATTTCAAGCATACTCTCCATAGATTAAACTTTATAATATGAAATTATTAACTTTCTTAAATAAAATAAACTATAAAGTTTTCATCGTTTTGAAATTCATCATCGATAGAGTTCGATCTGAACATAATATCAAAGAGTATCTCATCGTCTTGGTTTTCTTTCTTTCCTTCTATTTTTTACTTTCAATGCTGGAATAACTCGTAAATTCATGGCTGCGTCCCCATAAATATGGCATTATTCTTTATTCTTTCCACGGTATTTCATCTATATCCCATCTCCCTCTTAACTCCATTTCAATATTACCCCACAGCCTTAGCCTGTAACTGCCTAGCGTTTTTTTTTTTTTTCTTGCTTCTTCGTTTCTCTTATAAAATCCTTTGCGCTGTACATTTTTATTCGATCCTCGTTCTTACCAGGACAACCTACCGGTTCCAATTGTTGTTGTTGTTTCTATTGTTCTAACTTGATATTAGCTACATTTTACAAATTCGCGATTTCAGTATCGCGTATATCATGTTCATACAGCCCTGGTTATTTAATTTATCTCGTAAAAAAATATCGATCACCGTTTTTAGCTGCGCGCCAGCGCGATGTTCATTTCCCATTTTTTTTTTTCTCTTTTTTTGTTTATAAAAATACATATGCAAACGATTTATTCAAATCCCAGTATTTCAGTTTGATAACATAAAAAATAAATTAAATCGCGGAGAATTTTAAAGCGCGTCGCTTTCAATTTTATTTAATCGTATAACACATCAACGAAAGTTTAAAATTTTAAAATAATTTCCAAGTGTGATGTTGCATGCTTTACGTAACGTTCGCGATTTAATATTTTAAACAAGCTGCATAAATAAAGTAATGCGAGGAGCATCTCTCGTTGAAAGAAACGTTTAAAATTGTAAATAAGTTATATAGCAGAGAGTTGCAGGGATACAAACAAAAAGGAGAGGGAGAACGTGTATTCGTTGATGAAAATGAATGCATTAATGCACACCGAGAGAGAGAGAGTAAAATTTCAAGCAAAGCCCTTTAGCGAGACGAGTTTAGCACAACGACAGTCAGCGGCACGTACGCGAAAATTGATGCACTCGAGGCTCGGCGCGTATACGCCGGTCGGCGCGAACGAGCGAGCGAGCGAACGAGCGAGGCTCGAGGAACGTTTACGCACCGGACCGCTGATGCTGTTTGCGCGCAAATTCGCTTTTTTTACGCTTTTTTGCAAAAATGAGAAATGGATTCGCTAACGCGTTGCTTTATTTGGGAAAGAGGAGAGAGTCCTCCGTTGTGTTTCGCTCCGATGTATTAATGCATTGTAAATATTTTTCATTCCGACACATTTTTTTTTTCCATATATAACATATATACATATATATATATATATATACTATAGTATGTACAACTACTCTCTATTACGTATGCCCACCGTTTTTGTATCCGATATCTATACTTTTAAAATTATTATGTACATATAGTTTAATATCAAGACAATATTATTAGCCGCCTCTCGACTAAATGCTACGACAATATTGTCTTTGCAACGTGGATGATATTTTATGTAAACGAAAACTCTGCATTGTTTTCAACAATAGACTAGGCTAGATAAAAATTTAAATTTCTTCCTTATGATAATATTATCTTTTATAGAGATTCCATTAAAATGCAAAAGTTCTCATTCAACATCATGATAGATTGAAAATTTTATCCCAAGAAAAAAGAAGAAATCCCGATGCATCCATAATCTTTCATAATGCCAATAAACTTTTTCAATAATTGCTCGCGGTAGATATTTCTCGATGAAAATCGAACGGATATGGAGGTAAATTAGACAGCAAATTGGAGAAAAAAGAAAAAGAAAGAAAAAGAAAGAAAACGATATAAAACGAGATGGAAAGAAAGCGACTTTAAGGTAAACGAGTTACCAAATACTTTTCTCGCTAGTGAGGAGCGATATGTAAGTACGGTGGTACACACATACGTAAATCCGAGCACGAGTGCAAAAACGCACGACGGACATTTGCGGTAAACAATAGAAGAATCAGACGGTCACTTTGCGCACTCGCTTCTTTCTCAGGTGCATGTACGCGCGCGCGCGTGTGTGTGTGTGTGTGTGTGTGTCTGTAACCCTTAACCGTCGGCTGTGGACTTTCTTATCCGGTTTTCGCTTTGCCCGGCTAATCAGTGCAGTACTTTGTATTAATGATCCTTTCTCTCTCGCTTTCTTTTCTTTCTCTAACTTGCGCTAAGCTCCCTACAAGCGTCGTCGAATTTAAGCGTAAGAAAAAGACCGCTGTTATTTTTCAGGCATTAATTAACCGGCAAGTTGTCGACGAAATTTTTTTCTGAAAAAAGGAGCGCCGTCGAGCAAAGTTTTAAAAAAAAAGTGCAATATCTGTATACGGAATTATCCTTTCCTTCTTTACTTTCCTAATAAACGCAATGTTTGTATTGGCAGTTTTTCAAAATCCTTTCTTCTCCTTTTTTTTTTTTTTTTTTTTTTTTTTTTTTTTTATAACCTACGCGTTTATGGTACGTATAAGGATTTAGCAAAAAGCAGTTTAAAAAAATGGAATTAGCATTATAGGATTATAGGTTAGGTCTTTATATCTTTTGACTTTGTTCCAAAATAAAGATTGTTACTTATGCCGACGATTGCGCTTGAAAATTTTGCAAAGACTTTTCGCATACGAGCGTCACTTTTGCCAAAGTAAATACGAAAAAGTTGCCGAATTGTACTTTTGATATTGCTCTTTGCAAAAGGTATCGTATGGTTACCATTATAGATAAAAACTTGCGCCAGTATTATTTTACTTAACCTAATTGGTTTAGCATTTAAAAAAGTAAATACCTTTCTAACAAAGTACAACTCGAGAGCATTAAAAAATTTTCATTAATTTTACCAAAAAGGAACAAGATAATTTATTGTAAATGGTTTGAAAATTTCTTTGTTATATTTTCGTTATGCGCACGCTGTAACAATCAATTCGGGCGAATAATTAAGATAAAACAATGTAAAGAGGCTAAAAGTAAATTCGAACAGTATTTATAATTTAGATCAATGTAAATTTGATGGTTTGCACAATTAAATTGAAATAGCAACTTCGGTATATCCGCTTCCGTGCATTGTTAGATGTGTAATTTTACAAATACTTCCTTGTGTATTTAGATAACGTAGTATCGATATTACATTTGACCTAAATTTACGTAACGCAAATATTTATAGGGGGAAAAAAAAAAAAAATGTAATAAAAGCAAAAATTATAACCGTTATACATATTTCATAAAAGCCATCTGCGCAAGGGTGACGTCAAATGCGCAAAATGAATGTACGCATACGTAGAGAGGCGTGTATAAAGTAAATACGCCGGAAAAAAAAAATTGCAAATTCCAATAAATCCATTAGTTTAAATCGACAAACGAGTCTCGATGACCAAACTAATACGCGCGCTTTCACGGTAAAACTCGACGCGATACGAAAAAAAAGAACGGATAAACGAGACGATGTTCGGGAAGATTGGTACGTTCTCGCTTACATACGTATTCATAACGTAAGCGAGGAGAAGCTGCCATTACCATCGGATGGAGCGCCAACGGAAGATATAGGCGCGAGCGGGGCATTGTACGCGAGAGATTCAACGTTAACGTTGATGCTCGGCGTAACATATGTTTCGTATAATGCGACACAGATCCAGGTACGGTGTGCCCGTGTTAAATGGGATCTAAATGATGTAAGGCCCTGGGAACGGGGAACCGAAACGGATACTCTCTCTCTCTCTCTCTCTCTCTCTCTCTTTATCTCTATCTTCATCTCTATCTCTCTAGAGCACCCTCATGCATATATATCTCTCTCCCTGTAAGAGCGCGTGTGTTGCGTTAAGATGCACAAGACGAAGGAGAGGAAAGGAGGAGGAGAGAGAGAGAGAGAGAGAGAGATGAGGTACCTTTACGAGCCGCGAGCTTATGACGTTTCCAGCCAGCCGAGCGTACAGCAAACGCAACACCGCAAACTTTGTCAGTACTCGAAAAGTCTCATCTCCAGAGCTGGTGTATACGTTTCGAAAGAGAGAACGAGAACCGCAAAGCATTTCCTCCCGCCTTCCCCCCTCCCTTCCACGCGCTCAGACTCTGTGCGTTTCTTTTACATCGCCCCTTTCAGTCATATTACGAGGGATACCGCGTCGCTCCGTTTTTCTCCGTTGCCCCGCGCGTCTTGCTCGATAATTTCCTTCCGCGCGACGAATAAGCACATCCGGGACCTTTGCTCTTTGTTCAGTCTCGTAGTTACGGATTCGACGAGATTATTAAACCAGTTAGTACTCTGCCTCGGTAGGTTGTAAAAATTTTGCTTCGCGCGTTGCTTTATCTTTTTTTATTTTTATCTGTTCAAAATCAATCGTAAATAAATTTGAATGGAAAAATAGGCCGAAAAGCGGCAGGTAAATTTTTAAAGGTTCTTTTGAAAAGTGGTAATAAACGTTTCAATTAAACGGGCGGTAAAACGTTGGACGGTAAAAATTTTGCGGGAAAAAATACATTTATTTGCAATGCATTTGAATATGAAGTAGTTACATTTTCGTTAAGCAGAATTTAATTTTATTTTTGCGTTTTTGTATTTCTTTTTATTTACGCATATAAATTATATTATTTATAAAAATGTTGTTAAATTTATCAGAATTATTTATGTTAAATATACATTGTTTGTTAAATTAACTTCACATTTGTTAAAATTACATTAAAAAATAGTTAACGAAATCATTTAAAATACGTAGGACAATTAAATCAAAATTTGAACTAAATTCGTTTAAAATTATAATTGTCATGTGGAAAATTAGTTCAAGAATTTACAAGATGTATAAATTTTAATTTCGAAGCTTTCTATTATAACTCATACGTAATTATTAATATATTACAAAATATTTCATTCACAAAATTAAATAGTAATTAATTTTATATAAACGATATTGTTTGATAACTGTTTGATTATCAAACTAAGATACAAGTCGTTAAATATTTCCACTGAAAGGGAATGAAAAAAATAATGGTCAAATTTTAATTCTCATTGTCAAAGAATTTTAGACTTATACTTTTACGACACACAAACGGATCTGCCGAAAAATGGAAAAAAAATTCTTAGCTCAGGTTGCATGGAAGGGTAAGTTAGCCCCTTGACTGCCAGAAACTTTTTACCGGCTTTTCAAAAAAAGAGAGTCTCAAAATACGAGTCGCAAAACATCTTCTTTGCATCCCTTAAATGTGCGGTCGCGATAATTTTATGCACGGACGGTGATGAGAAAATGAAAAGGAAAGGTGCACGCAAGAGAAAAAGAGAGAAAGAGAGAGAAAGAATGGAGCAGCGGGAGTAAAGGAATGGAGAAAAAAAAGAAATAAGTAGAAGAATTGGTGGAGCAGCAAGAGTAGCAGCAGTAGCTGTAGCAGTAGCAGCAGCTTTGAAAGAAAAAGAGCGGGCAAACGCAGAAAAGAGTAACAAAGAAATAAAGTATCGAGCGACGCAGGGAGAAAAAGACAAAAGCGCACGGCCGTGGGAGATAAACACGGAGCAAAGAAAAAGAAGAACGAGCCAACGTTAAAGGAGGAAAAGCGCGGAAAGAAAAGATGCGACGAGGAGAGAGAGAGAGAGAGAGAGAGAGAGAGAGAGAGAGAGAGAAGAGTCTCGTCCGTGAAAGACGGAGGAGTGTCTGCGAGTGGGAGAAAAGGGAGCAAGTAAAAGAGAGAGAGAGAGAGAGAGAAAGAGGGAGGCTAGAAAGCGGTAAAAAGAAACACAGGTGTACAAGCGTCCAGCCGAAGAGAGAAAGAGAGAGAGAGAGAGAGAGCTAGACCCTCGCCGAGCAAAGTCGTCGAAAACTTTTATTAGAGCACCTCGTAACGGCGCTACACCTAGCCGTGGGCTAAGCGCAAAGTGCGCGAAACTCTCCCGTGAAAATAGAGAGAAAAAAATCCGCAGAGTAAGAGAAAGAGAGAGAGAAAGAGAGAGAAATATTTGAAATCGCGAGTCGGCCATCCGGTCATCAACTTTCTTCCGACGAGTCTGTCCAGCGCACGCGTCTCGCTTTGCTTCGTGTCTTCTACATATATACATTTCGAACCTTTTAACGTTTTTCCTCTGTATATACATATACAGAGGCTTGGTCAAAGAATAAATATATTTTCAAGCAATTTAAATGCGTACGCGTAGGTGTGTGTGTGAAATCTTTTTCAAATATGAAATGCATATTTTATCTTTTATGCTAATAAAATCACCGAAGCAATTTATTTAATGAATTTTTCACAAAGCTATATACTATGTACGTATGCAGTTTCATTTTTTAAAAGGTATATAATGCAAATATTATTATAAGACTTGGGAAAGCGCATAAAAATATGATTGCAAAAATTTTCGATGCAATATCTATTAATGAAATAAATTCGACTCACATACGACGCGGTGATATTCATCGGATACAAATTATTAAAATAAATTTAATAATCTTTTGAGCTGGCCTTAATTTTTAATATATTTTCTTTTTATCTTTTGCCTCGCAATGAATAATAGGTACACAGATTTATAATGGAGGCCAGCGTCCGGAGGTAAAGCGATATGAAAAATCGAAAATTAACAATCCAAATTGCTTTTGACGCGCGAGTGTATGAAGTGACAGGATGCAAAGAATATAATAAACAAGGTGATAAATCGTCGTGGCCGTCGTTTATAAAATGACAATTACAACTCGTTATCTTGACTCGCGGCTACGAACAATGAGGTAAAATGAGGGCAAATAAAGACTACGACGACGACGTATATACACGTACGTATAAGGTATGCGCTCGCGCGTTCGTGTATGTGTGTGTGTGTGTGTGTGTGTACACGACGCGGGCCACTCGTCGTCGGGAGGAAGAGAAAAAAAAACACGGTGAAGAGGGGATTCGAGGTATATATGATACGTGTACGTACGCGCGCGGTGAAACACTCTTCTTAATAAAAAAAAACAAAACAAGAAAAAAAAAAAAAAAAAAAAAGAAGAAAAAAAAGCAAGAGAGTGAGATAGGGCGATACGAGTATCTCTTGCTGTGTCATATTCTCGCGCTGTTATTCTCATTTCTGCGCACTTTCTCCTTCCGCTGGTACACAGCCTCTCCTCTCTTTTTCCCCTTTGAACAAGACGCGACCGCGAAGCTCGAAAAACTCTCGCCTCTCTCGTGACACGTGCTATGCACCTTTGCCTCATTCCCTTTTTATCTTTCTATTTGACAAGTGCACCTCTCGAAATTTATTCAAAACGCGCGCGCCAGATTCTTAACTTTAGAAACTCCGGAGCGATTAGTTATTATTATTTATTATACTATTTATTATTCATACCATCGGGCGTTTAATAAAAGCGCCAACCACCGCGCGGATAAAACATTTACGCTCCTCTGTTCCATTTATAGAAAGCTCTTTAAAACCTATCAATTTTTTAAAAAAATATTATGTAAGCTGTTTAATGTTGCACGGGTCAGTTAAGCTTTTCGAATCACTGCACTTTCACATGCACGTGTGTATATAGTACGTGTACATATTTTTTGCCCCTATAAATGAGAAGGTTTATTTTCTACATTTTTTAAAAGTGTTTTTGATGCTTAAAATAAAATAAATAAAAAAAGAAAAACTACATTTAGCACAGTTGATTAATATTCAAGTATGCTTTTATACATTTTTTATACATTTTTTATACATTTTTTATACATTTTTTATACATTTTTTTTTATTCTAAATATATTTTAGAAATTTTCGTCGAAGCTTACTTTCATATACTAAAAGCATAATGATGAAAATATATTAAATTTATGATATCAAAGTAAAAATAATAATAACTTTAAATATTTTATTCCGAATCTGAATTAAAATGATAAGGATAATAATTTTTTGTTGATAAAACTTTCACACTATAACGACAAAAGTTTTTCAAATACGTTTTCAGACGAAAAGTCTAAAGCAATTTTACAATGGAATTATATTTCTTAAAACTATTAAAAATTATACACGAAAAGTGCGTTTCAGCTTAGTTTTAATTGAATTGAAGTTGAAATTTTATTTTTTAACAATAATAAAACTTGGAGCAAAAAATTTGCTCAAAATATAAAATTTCATGTAAAACTATTGAATATATAATATTCATTGTAAAATTATTGAAATAAAAAATTTAAATTTAAATATTGTAAAAGCAACGAAGTATTTTAAATTCGATATTTCATTAAAAATAAACTATATTTCAAATTTTTCACCCAATGTAAAAAATTGATTACATCGAATTTTCCAATATTGACCGAAATATGAAAATGATCATCCGAAAACATATCTGCAGAGAGTCAATCTCAATATTAGGAAGTTTTTAAAAAGGTAAAATGTTACTTTAAAAATGATCATATTATCGCGTGTGCTGCAGTTTGTACAATGAATTATCGTTAAATAAAATATCTCGCGTATAGGTTTTCTAAACTTTGTACTACGCATGACAAATATATAATTATTACGAATCAGTTGTAGCTAATGCTTAATAAAATTCGTATTTTTCTAGGATGTAAGTCTATTAATGTGTATATGTGCTTATTTCATAAATTTATATTATTTTCCAGCTTTTTCTAAACGTAAAAAATCGAAATTTCATTTTATACTTATGTCAACATATTTATTTATATATCTTTTTAAATTCAAAATAATAATAATTACTTATTTATTATTCAGCTTTGCATAAAAGTCTTCGGAAGTTTATTTTCATAATTTTAAATGATAATAAATTTATAAAAAAAATACTATTTTATAATCGAGACTCGCTCTTAGACTAAATAAATTTATAAAAAAAAATACTATTTTATAATCGAGACTCGCTCTTTGCTTTTAGAGCGCTTAAAATATTTTCGTCAGATAAATAAACGGTAATAAATTTTTTCTTATGGAAGTTCAAGAAAAAATAAAGTAAACCAACCGTCAAATGAAGCTTATAAAATAATCGTAACGTTGTTAAAAACGCGAAAATCGTCGTTATTAAAATAGCGCGACGTTCGAGGCAAAATAAAGAAGGAACGAAGAAAAAAAGGAAATAAATAAAATTGCAAAAATAAATCTCCATGACCCGTGAATAAGTCTATAAACCCGGCTTGCATTTAAGTGTACATTTTAGCCGAGCGCAACACTTTGTTCGTCGGTAGCATTCATGTACTTTTTTCAGCGAGTGAATCGGTGCACTTTGCTATTCAAAAAATAACTGCAGCGCTCGCTGCTGTTGCTGCTGTTGCTGCTGCTGCTGCTGCGCTTTTCTTTTATCTCCCTTACTCTCTTTCTCGAGAAACTGAGAAACATTTTGAAGGTCGTCGCTTTCTCTCTATATATCTTTTTCCGCATCTTTCCGAGGGTTTCTTTATAAACTTGTAGGCCAAATATTTACGAATCGCTCGCGACGCCATTTGTCGATTGCATGAATTTATGAATGAACCGACGGCTCGGCCAATTTAGAAGCACGAACGCTCTTAAGCCTTTTAACGATATATATATATATATATATATATATATATATATATATATATATATATATATATATATATATATTCTCGCGTCGTTGCGTATTTGCTTACCCGTCAACTTCTTTTCCTCCCTTGGGAGGACTATGCCCATCCCAAAGTATAACGGCGCCCTCAGAAAAACCATCGTATAACACAGCGGAATACGTTATCTACCATATTAATCATTGTTTTTCAGCCGAGCTGCCGCGTCGACTAAACTCTTCAAATAAATATACATGCCTTTGCGATTGAACGCTGCTTTTTATTAAATGCTTGAAATAAATAGTATATCAATCTACTCTCTGTTATTTATCGTACTAGCGTTTGAATTACGAACGCATGTGAAATAATTTATCTTTTATAAGCAGCATTTAATTTTTACGTTAATATTGTTCGCTTAATTTACAGCGAATAAAGTAACAAAATCAATAGTTTGCACACGGCATCAAATTTCAGCTTTAATTATATTATAATTATTTTTAAACATTTTAATATAATTTTATTTTATTTTGAAAAGTCGTAGGTCCATTGTCATTTCGAATTAGTTGGTAAACGAATGAGGAAATAAAAATAAGTTTCTTCAACAATTTCTACAATATAACTTTACTTGCTAGTAGTGCACTCGCCGTTATATTTATAGCAGAGAAACCAGAAAATATTCTTAAGTTTGCATACAATTTAAATGGAGCACGAACCAAGACGGATTTTTTTTATAATTGTTGACTTTGCATATGCACGCCCACTTACGCATAGTTTTTAAACATTGCCGATGAATGAGGAACCTAATTATTAAACCTGAACTATTAAATTAAACAATTAAATTGTTGACAAATATGGCTTTGAAATTTTAAAAAACCAAATTGTTTAATTAAGCAAAAAAGGATTACAAGTTGGTCTCATTTTGACGTATATAATATGTTCAAAAAATAAAACGCTTATAATATATATATATATATATATAAGAGAAGAATAAAACTCAAGGACAAAAAGTTGCTGCCTGTGCTGCGGACTCAGCGATATATACCAAATATTTGAAAACATCTAGGCACAGAGAGCGGTAAATGTGGCTTTCCTTTCGTTGACCGACCCGAACATTGTATAACGCGCGGTGAGTCCTACAGCGGCGTTATAGGCAATGGTTATCCCGCAGGAGCTGGTAGGGGAATTCCGACAAACGATCGGAGCGATGTCCGTCTCTTGAGCAAAAACAAGGGGGAAGGGGCGACGACGAACAAAAAAAAAGCGAAACGCGCAGACGTACGTGTGTACACGTGTACACACACACACACACACACACACACACACACACACACACATTATATATATAAAGAGAGAATAAGATAAAAAAGATGGTATCAACTTACGCGTGGCTCCAGATGTTTCGAGCAGCAGCGCGATCGTGAGCAGCGTGCCCGCCAGAAACGTACTTATGAGTAAGGATCTCGAGCTACGCCCCATCACGCCGCATCACCAGGGAGCAAGGGGGCCTCAGATTCGTCTCTCCTTCTCTGTCAGCGATTCTACTCTCTTTCGCTCGCTCTCTCTCTCTCTCTCTCTCTTTCTCTCTTTTTCTCTCTTACTGCAGCGATCAAGCGCTGTTGTTGGTGACCGGTGCCCGGTGACGAGGGAGCGCCGTCATCCGACGCGCGCCGAGCGTCCGACGAGCATCGCAGATTGGGCCCGGCGCCGTTTTTGTAACCGAGCTATCAAAGCAACACTTTGCCAACACTAGAACAACACGATCATCACTCCGCGTGCTCTCGCCCCTTTCCCTTCTTCGGTTCTTTTGTCGTCGTCGTCGTCGTCGTCGTTGTCGCCGCAGTCGCCGGCGGGCTATTTCTGCCCACGCTCGGTAAACCCGTTGCCGGCCGCCTCTCTCTTTTCCTCTTTGGTCATGAACACTTTGCAGACTCGAGGTCACACTGCGGAAGTTTCATGGCCCTCCTTTGGGAAATCACGCGGGATTGCTAAACGACACCTCGGTGTACTTTCGCCCCGGGAAAACCTGTTTATATGCGACAAACACGTGTCTTTTAAAACTCCCGATCTATGACGCTCTTATTACCTACTCTCGCGCAAGCCTCTCCTCCTCTCCTCCCACCCCCCTCCTCTACCACGAGCGCTTCGATTTCGCTTTCCTGATTGCGCTCGAGATTTAAAGGGTCGCGCCACCTCATAACTTTATGGCTTTACATCGAAACAAATTCACTTCCGTTGGCCGACCTTGCGCGCCCGGAGTTAAAGTTCTTTATGGCTTTTATAGATAGAATGATAACGCGCGATGAAAGCGCCTTATCTCGATGTATAAAATAAGGCGAAATGTGTTTTCGTTAAAAGTTTCGACTATCACCCCTTTCGAAATGATTCCCCGACAAACGGCGCGTTTTAGGGATATGAATTCGACTCGAACGCAAGCCGAGTGAACGATGAGACTCGGCGCCAAGCGAGAATCGGACCTCCGAGACGACTCGTCAAACTTTCCGCGCGCGGGCAAACGACGAGCCGACTGTACCGATAAAACAAAAGAAGCGAACAAATGGTAATAAAAAGCGACGCTCGCCGGTATTATAGAATAATTGGACCCGATGGATACGGCAAATTCGTTCGCGAGTTTTCTTTCGAGTAAACTTTTTAACTTTTTCGCGCCGAATCGCTTTTTTATTCACTCGTGAATATATATGTATATATATATATATACACATAGCTATCGCGGAGCCTTTTGCTCCTTTCTTCGTCCTGGCTACTAGATTATAGTAGACCTCGGCACGGCCGCAACTTCCTTATCTCTCTCTCTCTCTTTGCTCGTGCTAAATTCTCATAATTTTCGGTAATAAAACAATCGGGAGCTCTCTCTCTCTTTCTCTGTCTCTCGCGCGAGCGCGAGGAACAGCGCGTGCGGAAGACGGTTAGGACAATGCGGTACCCTTTGAGGGCGGAAACTCGTCTCGTTCGGATCGATCGGAACGATGGGGTCCTCCTGACGCGAACCGCGCGAACCCGACGAGCGGGAAGCTCGTAAAAGTCATACGAATGATCTTTGACTATCGCGCGCGAACAATTAAAAGTTCTGCCCCCGCTGACTTACGATCCTCTTTACGTTGCACCCGCCATCGCTTCCCCAACCCTCTCTCTCTCTCTCTCTCTCTCCCTCTCTCTTTTCTCTACTTAGGAATTTCCGAGGGGTTTAAGCTTGGATTTTTTTTTCTATTTCTCCTCCCTTTTAATTCTTTTTCATAATAGAAAATTTTACCTTCCCTTTCGCGCTCATTCGATTGCTTTTCAATTTCCTCAACGATGAAAGTGTACTTTTTGACATTATTAAACGGTTTAATACAAAGTTTCAATTTTAAATGATAGAACATGCGCTGGCATTCGAAGTATAATTTCAAATTAATATTGGCATTAAACACACTCGTGAATGCTTTATAATATATCTTTAAAACAAGTTCAACGCGTATTTCTAATAAACTCTGGAATTTCAATTAAATCGTAAATATAATAACAAAATTGTATTAGTTCAAAAATCAATATCGCTCATTTATGGTCGTTGCAGCGGGTAAACGTTTTTTTCGACGATTTTAGCCGCGCGGCGTCGAAGAACGAACGTCCCGTGAGACAATCGGGAGGGAGTTGGTTTGCGCGCATTGGATGTGTCTCGCCGCGATTGTCGAGAAATGGAATGAAAATTAAAAAAAAAAAAAAAAAATAGAAAGAAAGAAAAATCCGCGGCCGGATATTTCCACCGCAGCTGGAGGATGCTGCTTCGCTCGCGCGCTCGCGAGCGAATGATACACCGCGGCAGCAGCACGTGAAAGCTGAATACGCTCGCAAGGGATGGGTATATATGCCGCGGCAGCACCGAATCAAAGCCAGTGCTTGTATTTAGGACGACGCATAAATCATTTGCGAGTTTCGCGAAAACGCGAAGCCGACGCTTTTAAATTGATTACACTAGCAGTCGCGAGCGAGCCGTGATGCTCGTGAATTAATGGCTCGAATCGCTCGCACGCTACCGAACGAGAGGTAGAGACAGAGAGAGAGAGAGAGAGAGAGAGAGATAAATTGTGAGAGTGAGAGAGAGAGAGAGAGAAAGAGAGCTTAGGGAGGGAGATCAGTCCCGGTGGCCGGGAGAAAAAGAGCGCGGCGCGGGGAAACGATTGGAAACACGCTGTTGTTCGTTATCACACTTATATTATTTGTCCGTGTTTTGCGTGCACGAATCGCGCGGCGATTCGTCGTCGGGCTTGTAAGCACGCGCGTGTACCCGATAATATTTGCCAAATAATAAAGGCGCGCAATTGCACCGATCCTGGATTTTACCCGAATATAATTTTTCCGCCTCTTTTTTCATCGGATATTTTTGCCGGTTATTTATTAGCGGATAATAAATTTTCCGAAGCGGCGCTTAAGCTCCAAAAATTATGCGACATTGAGCGCGTTTTTTTTTTTTTTTTTTTTTTTTTTTAACCTTATTATTTGTTTAACGTCGTTAAGCGGGATGTTATATTAAGAGGACGATGCGGCAAATAAATTTCGGAGAATATAACGGTAAAGCGAATAAAACAACGCAAATGGAAAGGATTATTAAAATCACGTGCGTTGTGCATCGAAAGCTATTTGAGGTTCGAACGCCAAGGCCGCATTCGACGGATATATAGACGTCGAAATAACTTATCATAAAAACATCTAGTATACGCTCGCGAAATGCGTGTGTGAAAACAGAATCGACATTCATTCGCATCGCCGTTTGTGTATTTTCATCGTGAAAAACGTTAAATCTCAAGATAAACGATGATTGGACTATCGATTCAGTTCTCTTTTTTTTTTTCACACCGCATTTCCAATTGTAAAGTTTAAAAAACAAACACGTATTTGTAGAATAACTTCGGGTGACGAAATGGCACTATTTACCACTTGTGTGTAAATATGTCCATCATTATCCTAATTTGACGCGTGACTGACGTATAAAAAAGAGGCACAAATTTTAGTATTTGATTGAATTAAACACTGTTAATTATTTACCCAACACATAGCACAAAAAGACGACTAGTATATGCGAGGAAGAACATAATTACTGCTTGAGAAAACAAAAAAATTTTTCGAAATACTTTTTCAATAAAAGACGGGAGCGATAATAGATGATATAAAAAAAAAAAAAAAAAAAAAAAAAAAAAACAAATAGAGAGGAAGTTTTACCGTACAATCGGTTTGATTAGCGCGACCCTTTTCTTAAAACGGGGGAGAAAGCCGCATGCCCTTATGCCTTCCGAGTTTCCCTCAAGGATAAAAGCAAGAGAGAGAAGGAGAAAATGAGAAAAGCGCACAAGATAAACGCTTCTCCCGTCGGCAAATATTTGCAGAGCCGCGGCGCCGTCAACGTTCCTCGGAAGAGAAGAAGAACGGAGCTTCCCGAGAGCGGAGAGCCCGGAAGCCCCGTTATCCTTTTTCTTTTTTCTCCAAAGGCGCAAAGTCGATCCCGAGAATCGCTTCTCTCTTGCTTTTCATCCTTTACATTGCGCGTCGCCAAAAATGCGCGAGAGCTCGCACGTGACACATGCACGGGGCTCGCGCGGGGACCTACGAGAGCCACGACGACAACGGCTGCGACTTCCCGGAGAGGCGTGTACGCGAGATGGTAAATGAAAGAAGCCGCTCGCGCACCTTCTGCCCAAGGGATACGTCCGCGCTCTCCCTCGAGCGAAGCGAACTCGCGCGCGTCCTGGCTTCTTCTCTCTTACTTCGGGCTTCTCCGCCGGGAATGGAAAAGCGTCGCGCGCGCGCGCACACACACACCGGATGCTCGATTTAGAGCGAGAGCCCGACTCGGACTCGGCTATCGGTGAACTGAGAGTCGAGAGAGGCTCGCGTCGGACTTTTCGAGGGATCCTACGTTCCACCACCACCACCACCACTACCGTCGTCGCCGCCGTCGCCAACGCCGCCTCTGGCAGCATCAGCAGCGCCGACGCTAGTACCATCGCCCACCGTCGACGCCATCCTACCCCTCTAACCCCTCATCCCCTCCTGTCTTGTTCTCTCCCGAGAGAGGAAGACGGAGCGCGCGATCTCCCTTCTGTTCTCTCTCTGTCTCTCTCTCTCTCTCTCTCTCTTTCTCTATCTATCCATTTTCTCCCTTTTATCCCCGCGCGCGCACACGCGAACCTCTCGAAATTATTTTTCGACCAACGTCTATGTGTTCTGCGTCTTCGTTTGCGCTAGCCCCTTTGCATCTCGTGCAACGGTTGTGCGATCGTTTCGACTTTGAATTTTTCATTTACTTTTTCTTTATCTCCGAGAAATTCATTTTTATTCTTTATGTTATTTATATTGAAATTATTAAATTTCGTTTACAAAACGTAATTCACGCGATTTATTTAACTAAAAAATTAAAAAATTTGATTGACAGAATTTCATAATAAATTTTACGTAATAAAGTTAAATGTTTTGTTAAAAATTAAAAGGTATTTTTTATTATTGAATTACTCGATTCTCTTCGTGAAGCTGTATAATTTAATTGAACATCGAGTGACTATTTTCTTTTTTAATCAATGTTGAATCGGCTCACACTTTCAAATTTCTGATGAATAAAATGATCATCTATTGTATAACGTTGCTATTTCCAAAATTAGTTTATTTCTATTGTGATTAATGACAAAAAAAAAAATAGCAGAGACATAATACCTTCTACAGCTTGTTTAAAAAATGGTGAAAATTTTCTATTAATTATTAATTTTGCTTTAATAAAACTCACTAATAATTTACGAGTCAAATAAAATTTAGTTTTTTTTTTTTTTTTTTTTTTTAATTTTAAATTTATCGTTATAATTCAACGTTAACATACATATATTGTAAATTTTATTATAATTTTTTACCGCATATTTTATCGTTATTTCCCAATTTAAAAAAAGATTAATCGTGCTTTTTTAAATAAAAATTAGATTAAAAAGTAATTTTGAAAAATCCGAATCGTATTACATTGCAAAACTCATTATAGATTATATTTTAATGATTTTTTCGCATTTTACAGAAATAATTAATAATGTGAAAAACAATTTTATTACCATCTGAAATTCCATTGAATTTATACCGTACGATGAAAAATAAGTATAACAAAGCTTTTATTTGTGCGAAAACTACATATTTTTGATACGTTAGTTTATTATCAAGTTCGACATTCTTAATGTTTTGTATATACAGTTAAAGTTCAGATCAATCGGAGTATTATTGCATTCCAGGACTTAATCGTTTAAAAATACTTTAATAGCCCTCGGATAAATTAATTAAATTAAACTTTTACTCTTTTATA
The DNA here is from genome assembly GCA_949987625.1 of Chalcis sispes. Lineage (NCBI taxonomy): Eukaryota > Metazoa > Arthropoda > Insecta > Hymenoptera > Chalcididae > Chalcis > Chalcis sispes. Next base: position 7,087,098 of record OX465094.1, on the reverse strand, counting down.
AAACTAATTTGAATTTTCTCAATTATTACTTGATAAAAAAACATCTAAAACACTTTATTTAATTTTTATAAGTCGAACAGATTTATTTTTTAACGATTGCGTACTTTTTATATTGGATGATAATCACGCAAATGAATATAAAATATCAAAGCTAGTTGTAAAAGTAAAGGAGCAACATTTTTAACGTCGGCTGGGATGGTTAAAAATTTTTCATTTTTCAGAATAAAATAACGTTTAATTTCAGTAAGTTTAACAATTTACTTAATAACTCACAGCTTCTGTACGGGAAAATGTTGCATATAAATTGTACAAGTTTGACAAAGTTATTAAGGCTAAATTGTAGCATTGGCAAATAATTATCAAGCCCTTGCTTAAAGCCCAATGTAATTAAAGTAAATTACCATTAAAATATAATTCTAAAGTATTTTACTCACCGGAAGAAAGTTAATTTAATTACTTTTTGCGGGTAAAACTAGCCAGGATTAAGCGCTCAGCTTCTCCTTGATTTGAATAGAAATTTCGAGAGCGAGCAACCGAAATCCTCTTATTAATTCGCATTCGTTCTCCAACTCTGTCCAATCTCAATTTCCCGCTCGTTTGTAAACGGCGCATTCTTTTCCGCTCTTTTCCCAACCTCCTCCCCCCCCCCCTCAACACACCATCACACGCACCGCTCCCTTTTCCGCGGTAACGGATTTACGATCGATGCCGCGGACAATCCGTGAGAGCCGAGATATCGCTGCAACGAGCAGCAGACGTGGCAGGAGCATTGTTCTATCCTTCTTTCGTTCTCGTTTGCGTGCGCGCGCGCGCGAGGAAACTCTTGCCTAGTCTCGGGAAAAAGGTTGTGGAGCGCTGCTCGAAAATCGTTTATCCACGAGTTTAACGCTCCTCTCTATTTTCCTACCTCCTTCGGATAGCCTATTTTATAGTCCACGCAACTGACTCATTCCTCCAGATGTTACGATGCCCGCGTTGTCTTCTATACCTTGCGCACGCAAGAATTTTCGAAAAACGCACCGTTAATGTAAGTCTCAACATATACAGATTCGCCTACATTATTCACAAGATTCCGGATCGCTTGCAAATAATCAGCGTTTTGCCGTACGCGCATTCGCGCGTTTAACGCTCTCGATAATTCATTGTTTCGAAACGAATTATCAAAAGAACTTCATTAATGCCGTGTGTGCGACTCTTTGTGTGCGTGGGCGAGCGCCCGAGTTTCTGTACATGTTAAAAATGGCTTTTTATTCATCGATAAATGGACTTTTTTTTTAAATTCCATTAAATTAATCCCGTACCTTTTTAAATGTCGATATTTTTGCAACAAATACTGGAATATCGTTACTTATCGAAAGTTTATTTATACAAATTGAAAAACCATACATTGGAATATTAGATTGTGTTTACATCGACGGTAAAAATCAAAATTTATGAATTACATAATAATAATGAACAATAATGTATTTTACATATTCTCTTATGAAAACTTTATGTTATTGTAAAATTTCAACTACATATTTCCAATATAATGTTTATACAATATTATAAATTCGTATATTATTTATTTATATTACAGCTGTAACAAATTAAATAATGTGTTAACTATACGAAACTGTATTGAATAAATCCACTTAATGTATTTCAGGGTATTTTTCCGATAAATAAATGTTCCTCGGTTAAATGATAAAATGTTAAATGCTGTTATATTAAATATTACTCTCAGTCTTGATCGCTTAAAAATAAATATTTTCTAATTAATATCGTACGTTTGCTAAACATTTTTCTCATGGCTGCTTTTTCTGGGGTAAACAAATATCGTAATCTTTTCTTCCTTGGCTTTTCTTTTTTTTTTTTTACGATAATATCCTTGCTACATATTTGATTTTCAAAACGTTTAAGAGCGCGAGTACTACAGTATGTATAAAAAATTATGGATCCATAAAAAATTGTCATTCTACTGCATTACGGGCGGGGGACGGAGAATAGTTTTTAAAAAAGCTCCAGTCGGGCTTTTCCCGATAAAATTACAAGTAAATTTTATACGAGAGATAACAAGAAGGCTCGCGCTATCTCGTCAAATTGAGTGTAATACCGCTCCTCGTCGATAAGGAATTATACGGCGAGCAAACTTGCCATTTTTTGCATTGCAATATTTAAAAATGCCAATGGGACCCCGGGACCTATCAATATATATATGTATATTCACTTGTACAAACATATATAACTACAGAAATGCTTTTTTCTTCGCCTCTGTACGAATAAGCGAAACAAGGGGCGATCGAAAGTTGGCAAGCGCACGGCAACAGCGGCGTAACAACGCCGCTTCTTTCCTTTTACGAGGCGATATAAACAAGCTTTTTCTCGAATCAACTTCCAGCCAGATTTTATGCCCCTGCGAAAGAAAAAGCCAGATAAATGATAAATCTTACCGGTATCGAACTTCGATTATCCGATATCTGCAGGTTGCTTTTTTATTTCGATTTTTTTTTTTTTTTTTTTTAGCTTGACGCGAGTAGAGAATAAAGAACAAATTAAAACAAGGATAAGATATAAAGTATCGTTTTAAGCGAAACCAACAATACTAACTTGTTACAAAATCGGACATTCTACGTTCCTTTAATTAATAATTGATGAAAAACAAAAATATATACAAACCTGCAAATTATTGATATTACCCATTTCTTTATTCGCTAATGATTTTTTTTTTCTTACTTTACAAAAATAATTTATTCATAAAATATTGAACCTTTTCTAATATAAAAATATAAAAACCATCAAATACAAAACAAAACCTATGCGGAATATAAGCCAAAAATAGAACTTTGCCACTAACAATTAGATAAGTTATCGATCATATCAGAATAAAAGTTGTTTTTGTCATTCTTTATTTGTTTGTTTGTTTGTTTTTTTTTTTTTTTTTTTTTTTTATTTCAATTTCCTTAATTAAAATCCTTCCGTTACCGATAAAGCAAAAAAAAAAAAAAAAAAAAAAAGGAGTGGTTGCAAGAAACAAGTGTATTTAGAGGGAAAAAAAGAGTGTTGGGATAATTGGTGCGTAATCATTGGGGAGCCACGGAATATCGTGAAAATTAAAAAGTCCAGTAGGGGATATGGACGTGGAGAAGAAGCACGGAGTAGTGGACGAGAATTAGAGTAGCAGTGTGAGCGTCGTTCGTCGCGCAGTTTGCGCGCAGAGTGATGAAGTTTGCCGTTATTAACATCTTCGTCGTACGCGGGCTTGTAATTTTCGCGACTTGATATACGGGAGCGTTTCGTTGCGGCAGCGGCCTTATTACGGCTAATATTTCTTCGCGGCACAGAACTAAAATTGAGTACTTTATAAGAAGGAAAGGCATTAATAACTCAAGCCGATGCGAGTGAGAACAAGATAAAGTGAGAGAAGGAGAGAGAGAGAGAGAGAGAGAGAGAGAGAGAGAGAAAGTGGAAGCGACTGATTAAGTTCCCCTTTTGCACACTGGCCCATTCTATTTTTAACGTATGGCTTTATTACGGTCTTTGACCATCTTTTACGACTTTTTTTTTTTTTTTAATTCCTTTTTGATTCTTCAGCCAAACTTTGACTTTTACGCTCGCTAGTATAGATACGCGTCTGCTTTTGTCACACTTTTATTTTAAAAAATTGCCAATATGTGCGACGTTTATTATATCGTTGTCGTTTTAAAGTCACGCGGTGAAGAAAGCAGATTATTCTTAAAATAAAGAAGCGTCGCTCAAAAAGCTTTCATTCATTGTTTTCTTAAATACTCGACAAAATAAAATCTTTCTTCCGAATATAATTGTTTCTTTGAAATATTTTTCATCCTATTTACTTACTTTTTGTTTTCTTTCAAGAAAGTTATTTTATACAATACGTCGTGAAATATAAAATTCTATTTATAAAGAAATAATCTTTTATTTACTTTTATTTATTTGGCTTTGAAAAAGTATTTTGAAAAAATGTCAAACACGAACCGTTGAATATTTCAGGCTTCAAAGATTTCTGTTGTTTCAGTATAAAATTATTTCGTTTCAAAACAAATAACTAATTAATGAATTCCTTTTATTTGTAAATCAAAATATATTCGCGAAAAATAAATGCGAACGAGGTCGCGTTCGTTATTGTTAAAACTAGGACGCATTTGCAATTTGACTTGCCGAAATTTTTTAATAACTTTAAAGGACGACAAAGATAAAAGCAAGCCTCTTTTTGTCTTTTATTAATTTTTTTTTTTTTTTTTGTTTTCATGCAAGAAAAATAAAACATAATCGAGGAGAAAGCCGACCAGCTATAAGCTTAAATTTAACGATCTTACGACAGTGGCGTCTCTCTCCCTCCCTCCCTCCCTTCCTCCCTCCCTCTATTCCTCTCGCTCTCTCTCGCTTGCGAGCTCGCGAATAAGCTTTAGAAAATCTAAAGGGGTTTTCGGAGAGCTCGAGTTTCCTCTACTCCCCCGATGCCCCCATACATACCCGAGTGCGAACGCAAGAAGTCGAGGTTATACGGGAGATGCGCACACAACGAGGCGTATACGAAAAGACGATGTTACAATTTGAGGGGTCGCACGGGGGAGGAGGAAGGGAGAGGAGCGATTCGAGAGCTCGTGATTAGAGGGAGCCGTCGGGGTCGCGCGCGTACCGCTGCCTTCGGAACTTTTCTCGACTCGCCCGCGGCCCACTTCCACGTTTTTGCCGCCCCTGGCTCGACGACGATGACGACGGCGTCGGTGCGCGCCGAGGAACGCAAGGCGATCGAGACCCGCTTTCGCGAGTCTCTCTCTCTCTCTCTCTCTCTCTCTCTCTCTACGTCTCCATGGCAACGAACGCATCCTCCCGACTACCCTCGCCACGTCGGTCGAGGGAGCGAGAGACCGAATAACTTTGTCGCGCGCGCTCTTTGTACATCTCCACCGGGTGTGTTGGAGCGCGCGTTCTCGCAAACGTGCGTTTACAATCGGAGTAAAGCTGAAAGGCAGCCGCTTTGCCGCGATATATAGAGCAACGCGGTGTGCGCTTCGTTCGCGGGACGTTTCTCCCGTGATATACTCACCCCTCTCCTCCCCCCTTTGCCTATTTCGCTTCGTCTCTCTACCCGGGCTTTCGATGAAGCGCGCGATCTTTCAGAGCCAGTCGCTTATTACGTTTTTAAAATTGCCACTTTGATGAATGACTTTTCCGTCTGTATAAGCACGCAATAACCACACGCTCGATGCTCGCCCAATATAAACGTATCGCGTGTTTACTTTCGTAGATCTGCTATCCAGCCCGGATTGATCAAAGTTTTACAGATAAAAGATCAATAGCAATTATATGCAGCTCTCTTTCTTTCTCTTTTTCTCTACATGTGCCGTTTTGCGTACTTTTTTTCTGTAGCACTTCTTATTCTGCTCTAAACATTTGTATTGATACGTACCTATATTCTTCCTTCTAAAACCGAAGCTTAATATTTTAAATAAACTTGGTCGTACTTAATCGTTGTTTTTGTTGTGACCAAACTCTATTTCGTGATTGATTAATCTACCAGAATTTTTAACTTTGAGCATCACAAAGATGAAATAATCCATTTACATGAATGTCCCCGTTTATTTTTTTGTGACTCTAACTTATTCGAATACTTTTTTTTTTTTTTTTTTTTTTTTCAATTATTCGAAAGCCCCCGATTTTCGGAAAAAGCAGCAGTTAAAAACTAAATTCTCTACACGCCAAGATAAACCGGTGAAAAAGCATTTTTAATTTAACGAAAAAAAAAGATGAAAATAAATAAATAAAAAAGGAAAGAAAAATAAAAAAAAAATACGCCACTTGTTACACTTTTATTTCCAGATAAACGCATGAGGGTATAAACGCATGAAATCGAGTATATTGTATAATTTTCGCATGGGCGAATATCTCCGGGAGCGTGAAATGACAAACAAAAAAGTTAATACAAAAAAAAAAATAAATAAATAAATAAATAAATAAAAATAAAAATAAAATAAAAAGTAAGTCATCACATTTCAGATCACGAATATGAAGCAGCTCTCGATGACGAGGTATTATTCGGCAGCTCGTGCTCTACAAACTATAGTACAAGAGAGAGTTTTAAGTTACAACGGCACAGCCTTTGGTGTCGATTAAACGACAACAAAGCTCGTCGCGCGCTGCACTCATATTATACGCATGCAAACAAGCCAAATTCCGCCGAAAGAGAGAGAGAGAGAGAGAGAGAGAGAGAGATAGGGAAGCAAAGAATTAACGCGTTGCACGCTCGCCCCCTCGTGTCTGACAATGCATTGGCAAACTCTGCTTACACGTTCGCCTCCTGGTAAACCCTTTTCTCCATATATAAATGCATGTATCTGTGTATAGTATATATACACGCATGACGTAAAAAGTGTCATCATCGGTGATATACATCGCTTCCGGCTCGATTTTATCGGGCCGTGGAGAAGTCGGTTAACTTCGTCTTTCACGTAAAAAATTCATTCGAAATAAAATATAAAATTGCAATCGTCGTTTAAAATATACTATAAACTATTTCATTATGAAATACATATCTAAATTAAATAATATGAAACCACGAGCAATTCATTTAAACGATTGTTGATGTAATAACGCAAACCGATAATGTTTATATTTATAAACCAGTGTTATTCTTGGTCATATTCTCGCTGTATAATCTCGTCCCATCTATTCTAACTCCCGCTTCTCTTTAATGCCCTCAAGGTTTTAAACCGGCGAGTATTCGAAAAATTCAATGTAAAAGGGTCCTCTTATCTTTCCTGGTAATCTCCTTAAGGATGCGCTCGTCTTTTTATATCGGCGACACCATCTTGCTTTCTCGAAATTATCAAGGATGAATATTTCAAAAGATTTAAAGCAAACATCTTAAAATTCTCGAGGTGTTTGTTTAAAATTTAAAAGCGAGACTCGAGATATTGTGTGTATGTCTTTTTTGACTCTTTAGATTCTTACATATTTTTAAAAAAGTCCCGATCAATCAGTTTATCTTTGTAAAATTTAATATATAATTTATTTATAAAATTATATCTAAAATATACTTGTATATACTGTTTTTAATATTTATAGGTAATTTATAAGTTTTATATAATAGTTTTAACATGAATATATATGTACCGAGAAGATGCCGTAACAAATTCTTGATAGTTTAGCGTATATTATAGTTTAAGGTAAATTAATAGAGAAAATATAAATAGTATTTAACAGGAAATAGAGCACGACGTCACTTCGTAAATGTATACATTGTCTGGTACGCCATTTACTATGCGACCGAATTTCGAGCTTTATAAGCGATTATACATATATATCTATATATCGTTTAATGTATTAACTCTAATTATGAAGTCTACAAGCCAGCAAATGAACCATCGAACATGCAAATCATAGAAACTGTAATGTGTTATTTTAGCCGTTTGTTTATTATGGGCGCATCCAACTCTTTAATTTTATTCATTAAAACATCAGCAAAACTTTCATAATTATTATAATGTCCTTTGATTATTTTCCTTCGTTTTCAGTCAAAATTAAATTAACGTTTTAATGCGAAAATCCAAATGCTTTTATAATTATAATATTATACTTTATTTGCTTACATGTTCAAATTATTCGTTGACCAAAACTTTACGTTGTAAATTTATTTTTTTAACCGCGTGCATAATTTTGGACGAGCTCATTTTCACCCCTCTGATAAACTTCCCCGTAATATCTGATTTTCTTTCTCATTCAGTGGCGCGTTAGTAGCGTAACGAAATAAAGAAAAGTCAATATCCCGTGACATCCTCTTGTTAAGAGAGTGGGGTTGAAATTCGAGGGGAATAGGGGCGCCGCGCTCTCGAATGTCTATCCTCTTCCTTTACATTCGACACGCGATAAATCGTTCGATGATTACGCGTGTAAACAAATTTCCTGTCTTTGTCCCCTTTGTGAAATATCAAGTTGTATTGGGATTTCGTTCGCACTTTATTATTAATTCATGCTTTTACTACATTTCACATGGACTGCAACGTTATTCTGGTTACAATTAGTATATAATTCATGAGAAGTACAACACTAGCTTCTCATATACGTTTCAACATTGAAATGATACTAAACGTGTGTTTTCATATACGATTATATACCTTTTTTAAGCGATGAATATTGTTATAGAATAAATATTAATGCGAATATTGCAATCAAATTACTGCATTTAGCTCGACGATAATTAAATTCATTAATTTGACAAAATTTCATAATTGATTGTAATGCAGTTATGCATTTATTGAGTAACCTTTCGCAAGTTTAATGATTTTGCGGCAACCTACACCATTAATATATTTTATTACTACTTAAAATATTTGACTACATAATAATAAAGGAAAGTGTTGAAGGAAAAAACTTCTTGTTTTCTGTATAGCAAAAATTTGTCGTACTTCGAGTGTGGTGAAAAAAAAAAAAAAAAAAAAAAAAACTTGAGCCGAGGGACATTGGGAGTACCAATCAGCGCGAAAGAGAAAAAAGTCACATTCGTGGTGAGTTCGCGCGAGAAAAAACAATTAGCGCGGTTGGAAAAGCGATGCAGGAGTACGTGGTATCTCTCGTAGCATTTTTCTCTAGGCCGCGAGCGCCTCGGTAAGTAGCGCGGGGGTGGCGAGCAGAGGAGGACGACGGCTGCATTCACGCTCTAATTACGAGCGTTTCTCGCGCCATTGGCTCTTTGCTCCTCGGCTGGTACGTACGAGACGACGGGAGGTCCTCCCTCCGTTCGCATTGTTTCGCCCGCCGTATGCGCGCCACCGCTGAAAATCGGAAGATGAAAAGAGGGAGATTCATCCTTCGCGACACGTCCAATTTTCGTAAGAAGCTTGTCGGCGCCGAGACTCCCCCGAGGATTTCCTATGATTCCAGTCGCTCGAGCCCGCGGAATAGATTCGACGCTCGAGCGGCTACGCGGCAAATCTTTCCTCGATTGCATGGCGGATGACGGCGCTGTGCTTTCATCTTCCCCTTTTTCTTTTCTCCCTATAGCCTCCTCCCTCTCTCTCTCTCTCTATCTCTCTCTCTTTCTGTATGTATTACACCCCTTCGTAATTATCGCTGTCTGCAGCCTCGCACGTTCTTCTACCTTTTTTCTCCCCCTCCCTAATATTTTTTCTTTTCTTACCTTCACCGATTGAACTGTCGCGCTGCTGCTACTACTTTATGACGTGTTTTTTTTGTGATTTCTGACGCAACATCTTTGTAACGAGGCGTGGGGTAAATTTTTCGCTTCAACTATTCTTGTGAAGTCTAAGAGTCGATGCTTTTTTCTCGAATTTATACAAGCTAGAAATTAAGAATTTTATATTATTAAATTTATTCATCAAAATTGATTTTCTAATTTATTTTTCTAACGCCACTTAATTTATATCTATATAAAGCATAGAATTCAATTGGATTCCGAAATGACAGCGATATATTATATCGTTCACTGAATTTCGAGATCACCGTGATTCAGCAGCTATTATAACATGCATACCACTAATCTTGTTCAATGCGCGCGGTATAATTTAACAATGCATGAAATTGAAATTGTAATTCGCATTTCCTCTATAGACACATCGCATCGAGGATATTTTGTTCAAAGATATATAACGAGTCAATTCGAGAGCATGCATTCTTATGATTACCTTAGTCTTAATTTGCGCACGGAAAGAAGATGTAAAGGAGATGAAATCTTCGCGCGTACGATAGATGAGTAATGAGCGCAGGCTCGCAAAGGGTCGGTCGAGTTTAGCATCTGGCCGGCCTCCTGCACGCGCACGGACTTCTACTCTACTCAGTGGCAGCGTATGAATGCCGGGGTCATACAAACAGCCCCTCGAGGACCACTTGTGGCGATTCTCCGCGCCTCGCGCGCTTCTCTTTTATTTATGTTACTTTAATAAATCAACTCGCCTATACACGCTCGTACATATGTATACGTATCCGCGTGCACGTACATATGTACACGTATTCGTATATGTCTTCTCAGTGGTATCGAAATACGCGACGATTTATTTACCTTATAGACTCGACGCCCGATCGGAAAAACAAAAGAGAGCTGAAAATGTTTCAAAGAGTACATTACACCCAAGTAATCCAGCGCGTATATAGCGGCCCTTCCCATTTCCTTTGCCCCCCGTCTTTCCCTTCTCCTTTCTTTCATTCTCTCTCTCTTTCTCCCTCTCTCTCTCTCTCTCCTTCTCTATTTTTTAACTTTTTTTCCCCCAACATCGGAATTTCTTGGCTGACTGACGACTAGCTGATGCGGGACGGAGCGCACGCGCAATCATCCGTGAATTCCCCGCACGCTCCTTTACATTCCACAATAACAACGTCGAGCTACTACTATATAGCCGAGCGAAAGCACTGCCAGGGGCATCTACGTGTTACATTTAAATGTACGATGTACCCTCCACTGTTTCAGCTTGTACACGAAATTTTCCATGTCGCTTTCAGGCAACTCCATTCTTGGCCCATTACTTTATTGTACGCTTTTTTTCGCGTCGCGCGTGATGCTAACTAGCTGCACGCTGCGTATTTTTTCATGCGAATTTCTCTTGCGAAAATTTAGCATTCTTCATTCAGTTAAAAAACGTTTGCTAAATTTAATAAACAAGACGAAAATTAAATAAAAAATATTAAGAGCACTCGAGAGATTTACATGGCTTAGCTTATTCGGTAAAATTTAATAATTTTTCAGCAATTCATTCAAACTTTTTGAAGTAGGAAGAACGTGTTTACGAACACGCGGTCACTAAAAATCAAAGACTTTGTTTGATTGTATGAGGAAATCGTATATATTTAATAAACATACATGTTAAGTGTAAAGCATATTTTTATCGTACTTTCAAAATAAAAAAAAAAAAAAAAAAAAAAAAGACGTGCATGGAACATTCCCTGTACAAGCATCAGAGTTCGGTATATAATTCATAAAAAATTCACAGAATATAACCAGCAAAAGATAAAAGCAATATATTTCTCAATACGGAATGCTTTGATCCGCGAAACATCAAGCTCATAGCCCCCTTTTTCCATTCGTTTGCTCCTTCCTGTCCCCTCTTTTGCCCTTTGCTCCGTCTCCTAAACTTTGCCGAAAAGACCCCTGATATCTCTTTATCTATCCCACAAATACCACGTGTGTCTCTTCTCGGTTTAATCCAATTCTTCTTTGAGAATTTTTCGACTTACTTTTATTTTCTCCTTCTCCATTTTCTTCTTCAAAAAAAGATATTTTTTCCTTCATGTATCTAAAACAATCAAAAAATTACCAATTAATACTATTGATTTGGTTTTGATTATTATATAATTATATATACGAGAGCGTATTCCTTGGGTTCATTACTACGGAAAAGAATCGTCGAGGTAATCCTTCTTACCAATCGGTTGTAGTCGGAAGCTGCGTTTTGATTGCGAGCATCTGCGTGTGCGCGGGTAAGCGATTGAATGAGCACAATGGTTTGTCTCGTCTTCTTCGAGTACAGCAAAAGCGAAGCATTGCATAAGAAAATCCTGGAAAATTACAAATTGTACTTTATGCGCTGTAATACATTCGCTTTCCTACTTAGGCAATAAGAGCAAATAAGAAGAAATTTAATAAAATCAAATTAATATAGACTTCAAGCGATTACAGAACAATCTTTAAGTCTACCGATTTGTACAGTATGTCGATAGCGAACAAACATAAAGAAATTTCAAAATTAAAGTTAATATGTGCATGTACGTAATTGGAGCGAGATCGTTAATCAATTATTGTGAAAAGTAGGACGGTATTGCTTGTTCGGCCAGAGTACTTTGTCAAAATTTCACTAAGCTTAATTTTTGCTGTCAATTCGAGCTTGTGTCATAGACAGGATCAAATTAAAAATCAACAAAAGCTATTACGAAACGATTGAAGTTGGATATAAAGCCCGTAGCGTTAGAATTGACGACGCCGTAACTGTATGGAAATTGCAATCTGTGTCGGCCATTATTCGTGAAAATCTGTTTGCACATACAAATTTTTTATTGTATAATATATAAAAATTTAACACATAAGAAGAATTTTCAATTAAATATGATTTATATTTTATCTTTAACAACATATACAAAAAAAAGATTATTTTATGCAATAAATTTGATGTTCCAATTTGTTATTTTATTGTATCAGAAATCGATGTTTTTCAATCTTTCATAAAAAATACTAATTAAGAAAGAACACGATAAGAATATTGTGTATCGCAAATTTCACAAAGAAATTTTAATACATTTTTTGTTCTACTTAAAATACAACTACAAGCTGATAAAATATTTTTTAATAACTCTTATTACTGGAATAATTAATGTGAATTATGAGTTAATAAAACTCTGCATAATATATCATTCTTTGATAATGAAAGGTCAGTCTGACAACTATGAATAAACATACCTGCGAGAACGCGAGTCCAGTTTTACCGAACACCCATGTTATATACTAAATACACATATAAAATATACAAATTGATGTTTCACAGCATTGCCTCGAACACGTAGCACTTTGCATTAGTTGTTGATAAATGAAACATGTATTCCTATTTAAAAAATATATTTTATTTTCTAGTTTTACGAAAATAAACTGAATATTATCTTTTAATGTTAATAATTGTTACACTTGCAGAGAAAAATTATAACGTCACTTTATCGAAAGAAATATCGATTTATAACTGTTGGTTCTAAATTTGTAACTGTTCTTAACCGTCTTTTTCGAACTTGCATACAAAACAAGGTAATGAGGAGAGGGAGAGAAAGAGAAGAGATCCCGCGAGATCTTGCAAGAAAAGGGCGCGGCAGCATCTCTCCCCTCCGCCCCGATTTTTCAAGGCTATACAAATATATTTTTTAACACACATTGGGTTAACTAATATGTGACAAGCGCTCTAATTGGCTGTTATGAATTACGTAAAAAAGCAAACGCCAACAAGCATTCGCCCTTCAAGTTCAAAATCATAGCATTTTGTACGTATTTTATTTTTTATTTGTGAAATATGTATTTACTTATTTTTATTTTTATTATTCAATTTTATTTTTAACCAAGCTAATTTATATTCACTTTTTAAATAAATTACTGATTGTATTTTAATGAGATGCGATGAAAATTATTTTTGAAAAATTTTTATTCATAGTCTTAATTGTATTATTAATTTTACTCAAATTTTTAATAATTTGTAATACGTAACGTGCATGAAAAATAATATTTTCTTTTTCTATTAAATCGAAGCAATTATGATCATTCGATTACTTTATTAAATATTTTGTATGTTCTCAAAACTTTTTGAAAAAATAAAACTGTATTTTGATTTCATAATTATAGATAATTTTGTTTACTTTAGTGTTAATAAAAATATTAATATTTCTTACTTATTTACATATTTAAATCTTGTTTATTTCAAAAATAATAATTATTCAAAATTTATTAATATCGATCTTGAAGTGTTAATCTTGCGATAAAATCATATTGTAATCTGCATTTTATTAAAATAATTCTATTACATCACTAACTCATCTATCGGCCTTTAACGGAATTTTCGTAGTATACTGAAATTTATAGAGATAGGTATGCACAATTCCTACACAACCGACACATGGTCAGATCAGAGAAATTTTATTTTCTAATCGCATGTTGATAATATACCTTGTAAAATAATTGCTTATCGCATGTAGTTAATATATTTAATATGCTTAATACAATTTTGGTACATTTTATTGCGCTTATAAAAAATGTAAATTTATTGTAGCCGAACGTATGCTCACTTTACGATATAGTTTAACATCAGTCATGGTTCACGTTATAATACAGGTTAAATTTTAGAACAAAGAGTGTATTTTTTTAATAACTTTTTAATTTCAAAAGTTTTAATTACGAAATCATTTATTTGAATTTTTCACAAAGCTGAGAAGAAAAGAGAGAGAGAGAGAGAGAGAGAGAAAGTGCAACCTCTCTCTTTACTTTTTTCTCCATTATTCTCAACGAGTTATTATTCTCATTTCTCAACGCCGACGGAGCATATATTTACTTCTCGGTCGCGAGTTGCAGATGCCCGATATTGAGAATGTAGGTAGTCATCGACGGCGCGATAACAGCAATTCACCGCATTTAGCATGCGCACTCGACAACGCGAAGAGGCAACAAATCGTTTTTCTAAGCAGAATCTTAACCGAGTCACGATTTACATTTTCCTTTTTTTTTTTTTTTCGACCGAATAGTACTTTTTCCGCTTCTTCGTGCCATTTACTTTTTTTTTTTTTCTTCACCCGATTTCGATTATAATGGAATTTCATGGATTTTGTGTTTTTACATCGTTTTTTAATTAAAATTTCATTAAAATAAAATATCACTCAGTAAAATAATAAAGCAATTTTCATAACAACTTCGTCGACTATTATTTATTTTAAGGATAGATAAAAAATGGCGAAATAAAATTTTTTTCGATAGTTTTTAAAATACCGAGTTACAAATCAAAGCTACGGCAAAATTGTTCCTCCTCTGGTAATAAAATGCCCGAGCCATGCGTATAGTTCAACGGCAAATAAAACTATAGGTTATCCAATGTTGTAATACGAGAAACAACGTATTTGGAATCTCAACGTGAAAATTCTTGATGTGGCGATTGCACATTCTCCGCGTAACAGCAGCGCCGAGAAATAAGTCCAAGCGAGCGAGCGAGCGAGCGAGCTGACACCGCAGCAACGGCAAATAGTTTCCGTTTTCCCTTTTCTTTTACCGCGAGTTGTTAGAAACAACTCGCTCGGCTCTCGGTCGCTACGCGAGAGCTCGCGAACGAAAGTGAAAACAAGACATTCTAGTATGCCGAATAACGGAAACGGCGAAAGTCAGCCCTATTAGGGACGAAGGAGCTGCCCGCTCGACTCGACAATTTTATATGGCGTTTTATCGACGACGGATCGGTGCTACTACGCGCTTTGGATTCGCGCTTTCACTCCAAAATATTTACCACTACTTAATCGGCCATTCGTTTAAAAAAACTCTTCGACTTCGCGCGCAGAGAATTTCGGCGCATAAAAGCAACGGTGAGCGATGACCCTTTCGCACCGATGAAATTCTTCCTTTCCTCTCTCTCTCTCTCTCTCTCTCTCTCTCTCTCTCTCTCTTGGAGTATCTCTCTCGCAAAGCAAAAACAATGCGCAATCCCGATAGATTATCTTGATTTAAGTACTGCTTACAACTCGCTCCGTGGCTTTTGTATTGTTTCACCGGGTCGCTTCTTTCCTATATGACTTTTGTTTTCGCGTTTATAAGGTGTGTGCTTTTTTCGTTAACCTTTTTAAAGCAAGCGAATTCCCACGTTTTCACTTTTTTTTCCGTTAACGCGCGCCGCTTACTCGCGTTGCTTACTTACAATTTATGATGAATATTTAAAACGTTCGCTGCTAATTAACGAAGGAAAAGGAATAATTAGGGCATCGTTACTTTCCCGTTTCTCTGAGCGTTTTTCTCGTTCGAATAAATGTGCGCGTTTTGTTACAGCGCATGGAAGAGACGTTTTAACGATTCGTCGCTAATCCATCGAGTAAATACATACACAATAACGCTCGATCCGTCATCTCTAGTGGCAGTCCAAATTCAAGACATCGCTCGACGAGTTTGAAAAAAACCTTCGTTAGAGGAAGAGACGTTACGGTAATTTAAGGAAGATCGAGAGAGGCAAATCACGACGACGCGATGAGCAACGCCGCGCGATATTTCTCACGCGGGTCATCGCGGCGGCGCACAGTATGCGCGAGAAAATCGCACCTGTTCGCGCTGCGATATACTCGGGAGCATTTCCTAGTCGCAAGAAATGAACTAATCGCTGCCGCGTGCCCACGATTCCCCGACATTTTCCTTTTTCCCCGCTAACAAAGCATACTTTCACTTCGGCTACGATAATTTTCATCTTTTTCCTACGGCTCGTGAAAAGTGCGACTAGGTGCATGCACGAATACCGAACGATCTGCCGCTACCATCCTATAGCGTTAAAGTTTAAGGCCGTTTACGCAGATGGTTAAATTTAATAATCTATCGCGCGCGTCCGACGAGTACTTTCTCCAATTAAAATATCGATCCGCGAGCTGATCGTATTCCGGCTCATTAATTTTTTAACCCGATTCGTTCGGAAACATCTTTACGAGTAATCTGAATATCGCGAATTGGAATTCGATATCTGTATGCCGCCGCGATTGACTTTCACAATCGATCGCTTCGCGCGCCTAACGTTATTAATGCGCTCTATCGTCGTACGCGAAATGAAAACCGCGTCGTTTCGTTCACATCGGTTTAAGCGTAAGGTGTGTGCGCGAGTTTCGAGAGATTCTTCGATTAGATAAATATTATGTGGAATTAAACGTTTGATTACGTATTAATTCATAACATTTATAAACGAGCACTCCCACCATTAGAAACAGTAACATTTTCTTCAATCGTTGAAATAATTCTTTCGATTGCGAACGGAATAGCAATTGTTGTGTTGAATAATAATAATTCGTTGTTAAAGCACACACGCGTAACAATATAGATAGGTTGAAAATTTTTGTTGATTATTCTATGCTATTGTAATTGAAAAATATTTATGATCGAAGGCTTTTGAAAGTATGCTTTAAAAATAATAGGTTTTAATATTTAGAAAAACAAAAAAAAAAAAAAAAAAAAAACTTTCATTAATATTCGACGGTAATTCTTTATTCAAGACAGTCATTACCTTTTGAAAGTTTTTCATTTCCATATATACTTTCATTCCAATTATGTTCCGTTATGAAGAAACGATATAGATCGTTTCCCGTGAAAAAAAAAATTTAAAAGAATGACGTCGTCAAAAAGATATTTTTCAAAATTATAATCAAAATCGCGTATTCAAATCGTTCGAGGAAAAATCTTAAAACGCTTTTACGTGCACCTGCGCGAATGCAATACCGTTTAAAGGAACGCGCGATACGAGAGTAACGTTTCTCAACGGTAGACAAAAACAACGATAACAATCGTTCGTTATAAATTAATTGACGCGAGAGGTGAAAAATCTTCGCAAGGTTAAGAGTAAATTAAGCGATCGTATTTACAGCGCGGGCGGCAACGAGAGAGAATCGATCGTTCGTCGACGCGGAAGAAGGCGCGCTGGCGATCGTAGGTAGTACTCTCGGGTGTATCGTGCGAGGCGCGGCAACCGGGCAATTACGTAAACGCGAGTGCTCGACGCCGCGGGGCGAGATATCGGAGAAAAAAAAAAATAAAAAATAAAAAATAAAAAAAAAAAAAAAAAAAAAACAAATCGCATTATACCGAGCGCCGAAGAGGAATGTCGCAAGAGACGATTAAGCGGCTCAACTCGAGCTTCGGGCCCGAGGAATCCCGAGGCGCGTGATTTGGGATGAGCTCTCGCCGCGCGCTTACGAGGAATCCGCTAGCGGGATTACCGATTACCGATTACCGTCGACGCTGCTACGTTTCGCCGTAACAAAAGGACGAAGGTGAAGCGGATAGAAGCGCTGACGAAATCGACGTCAACGCGTACGCGCGCGCGATCTTCGTTTCCCAGAGTTTTATATATATGTATACCAATATAGGTATAAGTATACGACGTTGCGATTCCGAGCTCTCGTACGCGTTGCATGTGCGAGCGAGTTCCTTTCCCGGTATCAGCTCGTTCGCTCTCTCGTGTGATTTGAATCTCGCGCTTTTGCACTCCGCACCGCTGGAAATTCAATTCGCCCGCTCTCTCTCTCTCTCTCTCTCTCTCTTACTCGCGCGCACACGGTGAACGAGGCCAATTACGCAACGGCGTTCGAGTTGGCGGTGCTGCTTTTCGCGGCGCAACGAGCGAGCAACTTATGCCTGTATACATGCGGTGGCCCTCGTTGCATTGTGTAAATAATAAATATATCTTTTCCATTAAACGCTCTCAGCTCGCGCAAATTTGCGTATATATGACACCAACACCTATTCCTTTAATCGGTAGCCCGGTAGTTTATTGTTTTTCTCGTTATAGTTATTAGCGATGGATGAATCAAAGTTCACCCATTTTATTTTGAGATAAGTTATTATGAGGTAAGTTATTATAAGTCTAGTTTTACACGCATTACGCTGCATTTGTTTCTTAAGATAAAATTGGCCGATTCACAGAGTTTAGTCGTGTAAATACTTTCACGCGGACGCGGGAGCGTGAGAATTTCAAGAAGTCGGAATAAAAAAATCTTCCCGAAATAATATTGCATACACACCGCTGTAGGTAATTAATTTTTTATAAAGCATTGTTTGTTTGTCTACATTGAGGCTATTGAGTTATTAAAGTGAAGCATTAGCGGGGAACAATAAAATTTTTTGTCCGCAATAATTTATCCATTTTTTCCAATAAACGGTGTCAAAGAATAAAGAAAAATTATCACCGACAAATAAAAACAGTCAAAAATTAGATCGTTAAGATTGAGAAATATGAATATATATATACTCAAAGTGTTTCTGGGTAGCGCATTCGAAGGGGTTATCGGTCCGCGCAAACGTTACGGTCTCCCTTTCCTTTCCTCCGCGGAGTCGCTTAACGGCTACGAACTTTGAGTTTTCATGGCGCGCATACTATACATCTTGTCTCGATGATGCTTTGGCGCGCGCTCAACGCCTCGGAGTATTCACTTTGCGCGAGCGAGTCCATTCTGCAACCATGAATTTATAGCTTTTTATCTTTTGGCGCGTGGAAAACCGCCGGATCGTATATCATATCGCAGCCATTAAGCGCGCGTATGAAATTCGACCGAAATGGTGCTTCGTGCCCTTTGTAAACATCTCTCTCTCTCTCTCTTTCTCTCGAAAATTCGTCGAATCGGAGCGAAGAACGTTCGCCAACGCGACGCAGCTTGAGAAAAATAAACGATCGTTTTTTGTTGGCTAAGGAAACCGAAGAGCAGTTACACGCGACAATTGGACGCGCGCAACTACCCAGTCGCCGCGCACGAGAACACCGGGTAACTATACAATCGCGATTAAGCTATTTTCACGAGCCGTCTAATATCTTATCTGCGGTAGTAGCGCGAAAAAATACAAGAAGCCGAGAAGGACGTCCTTTAACGCGGACAAAAAATGTAAGATAAAGAGAAAAAGAGAAGAGAGCTCGGAGATGTTACGGAAGGGGAGAGTGTGGCGAGAGAAAAAAAGTCGCCGCGATTGCTCGTCGGTTGGGTTGGCTCGGAATAGGATATACATGTGTACGTAGTATAGAACGGAGCGAGCAGCGGATCGACTTACGCGTCGGAACGCGGAGAGGTTGTTTATCCCGGGCGAGCGTAAGAGAGGCTTTCTCCGAGGTAGGAATGCGCCTCCTACCACGTGCTTCGACGGCTACCGCCGTCCTCTTTCTCGTTCATCGATCTTTCCCGCTCACGCGCACGCACGCACGTACACACACACACACACACACACATTATGCACATACGGATAGCTCGTCGAGCGAGAGAGTCAGTCGCGAGATCCACGGGGACAGGAGGCTTACTTATGGTTGCCTTGCGTGCTCGCACGTTTCTGTATTATTCCCCCTCCTCGTCCCCGTACCTTCTCTCGTTCTGCCTCCTTATACACCTCTCGTACTACATATTGCGCGTTTTTATGTGCTGCTTCTATGATGACTTGATTTATACCGTAACACGCTCGATTCCTCACATCTTTATTATTTTATCCTAAAGATCCAGATCCAATTCCGTGATATTATCCCGTTACCGGCTTTTTGAATACTCTCGACCACGCGACTTAAATGATGAGCAGACGAGCCGAAGAAAAAGAATACTTAAATAGTTAATAAATCACTCGCATAATAAATTGTATACAATGTTTTCTTTCTTTTTTTTTTTTTTTTTTTTTGACAAATTGATGGGATCACATAAAATCATGCTCGTAATTAAAATTCTTAATTAAATTACGTTCCTTTTTATTTCAGTTATAAATAATCTCCTTTATTGCCTAGTTTTATAAAATGCAATGCAGCTATAATATATTCCAAATTTAAATGATTTTTCGGCTAGAAATTCCAAGGCACGATAAACTACGTAAGATCATTGCATATTGTACTCATAATTCGCATGATTTTTGCAACGCGTTATTTTTATTATTATTATCTTGGCAATGAGTCACTACCATATTTTACATTTTACATGGAATGCTAGTTTATCCGCAGTAAATTCATAATACAATCAGCTGCCATTCGACTACGAAAATTTTTCAAAATATAATTGATTGAATATATTATGAAAAAGATTATGAAAACTTATTTTACCTTTTTACTAATAAGAATACGAAACTGTTCTTTTGAAAAGTTTAACGCCGTAAGGCAAAATCTTTTGTACAGTATGACAAGTATATATAAAAAGGATTAAAAAAGACGCGACATATATTAATAATTTATGGATAAAAATAATAAGTTTTAATTAATAATAACGGAAGAAACGAAACGCAACCGAGCGCGAGTTTTAAATTCGTTGACATAGTATATAGTGAAAACATTCGGTCGAGTTTTACAACGCTTGTAAAGATATATTTTGATTGGGAGCGCGGTTAACGGTTCGTCGGCATTGAATGAAACACGTGTAATAAGAATGCAAGAACCTGGTCGGAGTCTCGGTCAAGAGAGCGAAAGGAATAAACAAGCCGCGAACGAAATTTTCGGGTAAGAAGAGGAGGTGCATTCGGTCTCTCTCTCTCTCTCTCTCTTCCCCCGCTCGTTCTCCTCGGAGAAAGAAAGCGGACGATTCCCCGCCGCGAGGCTTATTACGCTTCCTTGCGCCCGCGTACTCTCTATCCACCGCAGGTGCCCGAGGTTCGTACACTTGTCGTTACGGCGCTCGTCCACCGTACGCGTTGGGCCTCTCCGATCTTTGAGATCCAGCCGCGCATAATACCCGCGCCTTTTCTTCCACACTCGTTGCGCAACTCGCGCGCCGAGGACGAGTGTTATTCCGATTTCCTCGGAATTTTCCCACGAACGAATTCTCCTTTTAAATTTTCGACCCAACTTCCCGTATCCGAGCGATTTTCGTCTCGCTCGCGAATGGAAGTCGATCGTTACGGTCCGTTATCGCGTGTTCGCGCGCCACGAGGGGATTAAAATGCGCTTCGCGAGGAAAGTATCGCGCAACGCTGCCGTTCGCTTTGGCATTCGAGTGCGTACATATTCAATACGTAGACGGGTTGGCGCGTTTTCCCCGCTGCCCGTCGTCGCCCACAAAACTCCCGTAAAAGTTACGGCTGCCCGTAAAAAGTCACGGCGCGTCGCGAGCGAGAGAGAGAAAGAGAGAGAGAGAGACTCACAACGTCACTCATCGTTATACATTCTTATCGCCGGTATGCACAACGCGCGCCCAGGCGCACCGGCTATAAGCATGAGCACATAGTGCGCTCACACGTACTTACGGCTCTTGCTCCGCTCCATTCAAAACAATGCGCGAGTTTTGCAACTCTAGTCGGCGCCTATATACTCGTGCGCGCGCGCGCGCAAGCGTACACCTATGCGAACGAAGCTGCGCAACTTACCTCGAGCGTATCTATGTACACACGAGCGCAGAGTCACGAGAGACATCGACGTCCGCTCGGCGGCGTTTTCATAACGAATTATCGACTAAAAGGCCTTTTTTTTTTTTTTTTTTTTTTTTGAATATCCGAGCGCCACAACTAAAGCGATTCTCCGTAAAGATTGATGCGCTTGGCTTTTACCGTAAAAGTGCAAATGTACGGTGGGCATCTGTTGATTTGCCAACGATATTTATGAGAAGCTACCAATATTACAACATTTTCGTACTATTTTATCGAAGATTAACGAGAATGCTAATTTACGGCGTGGATTTATAAAACGATAGAATAGTAATTGATTTCAAATTCTAAAAGATAATTGAAATTACACGATCGTTTGAAATAGAAAAATTAATGATAGGTTACCGAGTATTTAATTAATAAAATGATAATTTTTGAAATTAAAAATAAAGAAAAATATTCGCTCATAAAATTTGTTATCAATGATAAGTTTGTGTTTTAATCCTAAGCCTTTTAACGCACTGAAAACATGAGAAATTTTTTACGATTCTTTAAAGATATAAAAAAACTTGTTTGAAACTGGTATATATCCGCAGGAGCTCCTTCATAAAGATGAGAGGAGCATAGCTGAGTTTTTAAATCAGGTACCCAATCACCGGCACTTTTTGCCTCGAACATTTTTTCCATCATCGGTTTTTCCAATCCACGTTACAGCGTGTTGTACTCGATCATCGAGCAAAATAAACAGCACACATCTTTATAAAGTGGAAACATCTGCCGTGGAAATCGAGTAAATCAAAGCCGATCAAAGAAAAAAATTGAAGGCTCGCGCGTCGAGTCATGCGCTCTCGGGCGTACAAAGTGCATGTTCCGAATTATCATCCGCATACGGCCGCTCGAGCTCGCAAGCCAAAGGAGAGCGGCGCAAAAAACGACCGGCGGCACCGGCGGCCCAACAGAGAGCCAGTCATCCTCGCTCTCGAAAGAATCCGCGAAAGACGCTCGCTCGAAAGAGAGAGAGGAGGATGCCGAAGGACGAGAAGAACGAGTCGTCGCCGTCGTCATCGTCGTCGTCGTTGTCGTCGTCGTTCTGGAAGCTGCCGTTCCTATTACCTCCTCCCTCTTCTCCCTCGCTTCGCCGGTGCGATGCCGGAGCGAAGGAAGCCGAGAGCCGCGCGCGCGAGCCTTCTTTTCGCGTTCGAGGCGATATCTCGCTCGCGCGGGGAGAGCCGCGCGCCACGAGGTGGGCCGAGGTTCGGCGAGCGAGGCCGATCGAGGAAAGGAGAGAGAAAGAAAAAGAGAGAGAGAGAGAGAGAGCAAGCCGAGAACGATTCGAGCCAAGACGGCCAAGAAGTCAGTTCTCGGCCGATCTCCGTCGCGTTTCCACCGGCCGCAGCTCGGGTCTTCGCTCCGCGGAAACTAACGCGCTCCACGCCGTACCGCACGCTCGGGGAGAGATCGTGGCGCACCAGCTGCTACCAAAATGGCCGACTCTTGAACCTCCGCGCGACTCGCTCGATATACCCTTGTGCTTCCGCGTGCGCGACTCTTACGACGCTTTCCCGGTGATTGTATTGTATAGTTGTGTGCGTTTTTTCCGAGGTTTCCGATTCTCGCTGCGACTTTCTCAAATCACCTAGAGGGTGATATACTTCCGTCTCTTCGTTTATCGTTCGAAGAAGGTAAATAAGTGCTCTCTAATTATCCAACGATAATTCATCATTCCTTTCCCTCTTATTTTTCCCGCCTGCAGACATGTGCGTCTCTGAGATTATTCGATTATTAAAAATGATCGTTTGCTATATTATCACGTTATAAAAAAGGAGACAAAGATTCATTGAAAAGAATTTCACCATTTAGGCCCTTTAAAAAGAAAGAAATTTGAACGAGGTCGAGCCAATTTACAATCGAAAAAGCCTGCAACACTCGGTACTGGATAGAAATGATCGCGATTCGATGAAAGGATGTTTCGTTGCGCAACGCGCCGTCGAGAGCCACGGAATGGAAAATCGTAATAACAGCATCGAATCTCATTATCTTTCGTTATTATTCTCCTTTTCACGAAAAAAAAAAAAAAAAAAAAAAAAAAAAAAAAAAAAAAAAAAATAAAGGAAAAAATAGAGAAAAAAAGAAAACATATCGCGATTCGTCATGTGTGGTGCACATATCACGTGGAATACCGATGAAAGGTCTCAACGTTGATTCTCACGTGGATAAGAAATAAATACGCGTTTCGCCGAAGAGATTTAACTTCTTGCTTTAAACGATTTTATAAAGATCGACGATTTGCCTCCTCTTGGTGATCGTTCTCGAATAACTTTAAATCGAGAGTCGCAAGAGTTTCTAGCGAGAGCTGTAATTAAGATACGGAAGTACCATCGTATCGATACCGATGGGACAAAAATTTACAACGTCTCGAAGTAAACCAAACGGAAATATCGGAATCTCGATTATCGATATTGCGCAAAAAAAAAAAAAAAAAAAAAAAAAAAAGAATGTATTCGAACGTCGAGAAGAAATCTCGTCGACATGAATAAAACATCGGCTCGATCGGAAACGCGCGCTCTCCTCGATATCGCGCATCATTTTTTCGACCTTTATTTATGAGAATTTTTTTTTTTTTTTTTTTTTTTTCTACCTCGTCGCCGCCTCGTTGCTCAAAGCGATTGCATCGCCGAGCGAATTAAATCGTAAAACGCTGATAGCGCTGCGTTGCTTGCATACTTACGCGAGCAACAAAAAAAAAAAAAAAAAAGAAAAAAAAACGTCTAAATCAGCGGATTCGCATTCGAGAGCAGTATGTCGCGAATTCGTCGATTAACGCAGAAAAAAAAACGCACTCGCAGGCGTGCGCACATTGCGCGAGTCGAGAGCTTATACCTTGCGAAAGAACGCGAACGCGCGCGTCTCTCTCTCTCTCTCTCTCTCTCTTTCTCCTGTTTGTGCTCGTGCATACGGACTTTGGAGTCGATCCAATAGGAATTCGCGGCCTTGGGTCTCTCGGCATCCTTGGCATCTGCGGCCGAGCCTATGTGCCGGCTGGACCACGCGATTGGTAGCACCGCCGCCATCGAGAGTATATACGCGCGCTTGAAAGATACTTCTCTTTCTCTCTCTCTCTCTCTCTGTCTCTCTTTCTCACTCTCTTTCTATATCTAGTACGTCTATACACGGAGCGCGCATTCCACGGCTTAGCCTTAAGGCCTTCGTGCGATATAGTCCTGCGGTCCGCGTAAGTATTTCATGCTACGGTCGTCCTGTCGACTCACCGCGTCTTGTATATTCTGCGGCTGGGTTTTGCCTTTTGCAAAACTCGTGGAGCTTCTTTAACGACTTTGTACTTGGGATAATTCTCGAGTATTGGATGCTTTTAAGTAATCGTACCAACTGCTTCGGCTAAACATTCACGTATTCATTAAACTTTTGAATTTTTTTTAACGTTTACTACCTTGCAGTTGTTGCTTCAACGCCAGCGAATTAAATCGAGCGCGCTTTAATCCTTTGCTGAAACGATGAAATTTACATAATTTATACGTTTTCATTTCCAAACGTAGAATGTTTCAACATTAAAAAAAAAAAAAAAAAAAAAAAAAGAAAGAAAAAAGAAAAAAAAACGTATCTTGTTCTACTTTTTCATATTATTACCAAGAAGTTATTTAATTTAACTTACAAAAAATAAAACACTCTTTAACCGTTTCGTATTTTTTGAGCGTGAATTATTTAATTTTCGTACGAAATAAATTGAATATTCTTTTACCAATTCAACAAAAATTTAATGCAATCCAAAATACGTAAATATTTTCGTATTATTGTTGTTTCCATTTATTATGTAAATAATTAAAATTTTTGCACGATTTCTTTATTTACAATATTGGCAAATTCTTCGTTAAAAAGGAAACAAATTCATAAAGTCAATAAATTGATGTAGAAAGTATAACACTTCGGTCATAAAACTTAACGCATATACTTTCTATATTCATACTACTACGGCATAAATTAGCATTCAAAGTTTTCATTATATAAGAAAGTTTTTTTTATTTTTTTTTTTTAATATTTCTTGTTTATAGTTTTCAAACAAATTTGTTAAAAATGTTTAATTATTTCATAATAAAAGGAAAAACATTAATTTTAATTAATTTTTACCAATGAAATCGATTAAACTCAACGTGGTTAACAATGTTTAACGCATAAAATCGTTCTGATTCAATTATAAATTCAATTAGGATTCGCCGTTATTTTATCTTCCTTTGCGCTCTCTTTGCTCAGCTCATTACAGCCAAGTAGATATGTATCTAATAGTTACTTATCATATCAGAAGCCATTAACGAAACTGAAAATCTTCATCGACCACTAGTTGCGTCTATCAACTTTATGTTTAAAAACAATAGTTGTGCCACGATAACCACAAGCGGGAAATCGTATGCGATCGTTTGCTCTCGGAATCCATCGGCTATAAAAGGCAAAATGGAAAGACGCTCGGACGTCGAGACAAAGCGCGGGCACTTGTTTTTTTTTTTTTTTTTTGTATCTCTCGCGTAATGCTACGAATGCATCAATAAAGGAAGAAATTTACTTTACCGCTACATAGCGTTGCTCGGAGCGCTTCCTGTTTCATTACGTCTATTTAATCATATACGTATGACGCCGCGCTGCACTTCTTTATCCTTTTCCTTCCTCGGTGATATTTTGCATTCCGCGCACGTTATAACATGCGAGATAAATTCTTTCGTTTTTTAAAATTTTTATCATTCATTGGCATTAAAACTCGTAATTTTTTTTTGTTTTTTTAAATGCAAGCTTTCTATGATCAAAAAAATGTCTATGTAATTTATGAAATTATAAATAGTTTGAGAAATTTGTGTAAATTATACTTAATACATTGATTAACGCTAAATCTACCAGACCGCTCAAATGATCGGTTTAAAAATATTTCATTTTTTATTTATTTGTTATTTTTTAATCGATACGTAAATTCATTGCAATTGTTATTTATTTATACGCCAAATATAGTTAACGGCATATTTTTAGTTATAAATCATAAAATTTAATTTACTAAAAACGGATCATTTTGATCCCGGTATAGGTTTAGCGTTAAATAACGAACACATTTTATTGTCAATTTTTCAAAACAATTTATTCAAATATTTTTATGGTTGTACAAACATTAAATTTATTGCCCACTTTTACAATCTAATGGTTATTTTAACGCGCATTCCTCAAAGTGGTGTAAAAAAATTTTCCTTTTCTTTAAATCCTTAAAAATAGTACCTGTGATTTTTTTTACACACGAATCAAGATGATACATACATAACGTGAAAATATTTTTTTCAAACTTTTAATAATTTGTTGTGAAAAAAAAATACATATATATAATCGTATAGAGTTGCAATAGTTAACATTTAAATTAATACGTTTCCCATAAAATTGTATAAATTAAATAAAATTATGTTATTCTTTTGATTTCGTTTGCAAGTAGATCATTATCTAACGGTACCGTATGATTTTCTCAGTGATTATATCTCAACAATCGATGAGAATGCAGCCATTGTAAAAATCGTCAATCGGTGATGTCACAATGGCAAATCGTACATTATATCGTTACGTCACAATAGCTCTCGATAAATTTTTTCAAAATATATAACACGGCGAAAATGAAAGCCGGCTTGATAAATTTTATCAACGGCAGAGTAAAAAAAAAACAAAAAAAAAAAAATAGCAATAAAGTATAAGAAAAAAGTTGCGCTTTGTAATAAGCAGTAGTCGCGGAAATGCCGATCGAAGCACCGAAGGATGACGGTAAAGTAGTAACCGGAGCCCTTACCCGCTATCGTATTTCAGCTCTCGATCGTCGTCCGGTGCTCGGAGTCGCAGCCCAGGTGTCGAGCTCGCGGAGAGAAGCGCGAGGAGAGCCCCATGAGGCGGGCCTCCCAAGTCTCGGCGAGGAGCGCGCGCCGGCCGAGCCCGAGGACCGTCGCCCGTTAACCGAGCGAGAGGAAAAGGAGAAGGCGAGAAGACGCCGCCGAGCCGCGAAACGATGCAGAACCGACGGAAGCGCGTCAGCCTCTCGGCCGGCCTACTCCTGCTGCTGCTCGCCCTGGTCGGGGACGCCGGGGCTCACGTCGCCCTTACCTTTCCGCGCGCCCGAGCCCTGGATCTCGATTTTCTCGACAATGCCAGGACACCCGGACCGTGTGGCATGCCCAGAGGTTGGTACACGCATTTTTTACTACTCCATTCTTCCTCCCCTCCCCTCCACCCCCCACCCCCAAAAAACCCCTGTCTCTCTTTCTTTTACTTTTTACGATATAACGTACTATTTTTTAAATTTTATTAAAATAAAAACACTAAAAAAAGTACACGATTAATTATTTTTATTCCGAAAGGTATTATAAAATTAAAACTTCGCTAAAAACGTTTTTTATTTTAATCTCCTGGGTGCTGCGTATTAGAACCTTAAAATTTTTCCTAAAACTAAAAAGATTTATAATAGCGGCACGCTCATGCCAACGAATTTCCAATAAAACTCGAAACCTGAAATTCATTAAAATTCAAGAGAAATTCCTACGAGCGACACAACCTCGAACAAATTTCAATCTCGTCATTTAAAACTTTAAAACGAATTCTATCGAAAATCTCCAAGCTTGTGATACACGGGTGATTGCAGAAAAAAAAAAGCATACTACCTTTGAGAGCTCTCTCTTTTTTTTTTTTTTTTTATTACCTTATACGACGATGATAAAGAAGAAGAAGAAGAAGAAGAAGAAGAAAAAGAAGAAGAGGAAGAAGAAGAAGCAGCTCGACGAGTTTTTCAGCAAGGAGGTCAAAGCTATATGTAATTGTGACACGATGGGTATTTTATAAGCGCGCTCATCGGAAGCCTAAATATTCACGGTCAGAGCGGCCACCTGCCGGTTATCGCGCTGACCTTGAAAAGTAGCTCTCGAATAATTCCACGGCGCGGATAATCGGGTCGTTCGACTCGCGGCGAGTGTCGCCACCGTTACCTACATACGACGCGGAGGTTGGGGGGAGGGAAAGGGGGCTTTTCGAGCTGTTCTCGCTCGTTTTTCTCGTTATTTATTTTTTAACTTTGCGCGGTCTCACCTTCGCCGAGCGTCAATTACGCTAACGAGAATAATGAAAAATTCACGCGATTACGATACGCTAGCGCAGCATGGATTATCTGCTCGAGGGGATCAAGGAAAGCTTAATAATAATTCGCTATAACGTAATACCATTATTTTTTTTTTTTTTTTTCCGTTTTTTTTTTTAATTTTTCATGCGATTCTTCAAACAAGATTCGCTGCTTTTATTTAATAAATTTATCGTGCGTTATACACACACACATACACACATACATACATACACACGATTATTGCGTATATGCGCGTTGATTTTTAAGCGCGCAACGTTATCGCGAGCTTCTTTTATATAATTACTTGTCTTACTCGACTACGTTTAACGGTTTTTTTCCTTTGGCAGTTCTCGCGTCTACTTCAAGCTTCTTGTGCATTGATGAAGATAAAAAAATTCACCGTATCTCTCGCGTATGGGCTTTTATGTGAAAGTTTACAACGTAATATCTTATTTGTTCGCGCGCATAGTTTACCTTTCAGTTTGTTAAAAGAAAATGACTACGGAGCCTTTAAATCAATGGAGCCTCGTTGCAATTAAATAATACTTTCGTAAGTCTCTCGTAAAGGCTGATATTTTACACGCTGAAAAGAAATTTTGAACGCCGTTCATTAACGATTCATTCAACGAAATCATCGGAGAGAAGAAGCTTTTACCGCGTCTTTGCATTCTACCCGCGTCGTACTTCTTCACCGGAAGGTGACTTGAGTTTCCGCTCAAAGACAATAGAGCCACACCGCAACGGTGGTACTTCCTCTTTGCTAAATAAAATTTGCTTTTATTGTTTTTTTTTTTTTTTTTTTTTTTTTTTTTTTTTTTTTCTTATGTCTATTATTCTTTTTGTTTTATTTTTTTAAACGGTCGTTGAATATTTTATTAACGAGTCGAAGCGAGAAAAAAATGTTCGCTCGTAACGATTTCGATAGTTTACAATCTGCATACACCCGTAATAATGGAAAACAAATCGCTCGAGCCAAAATACGTTTCTCGTTCATTTGCCCGCAAATACGCAGAAGCACGATTCGTAAAGTCGTTGTCGTACAACGAAAAAAACATACAGAGAAATATTCCCGTCGTTCGAATAAAAAATCTCGCTTACGAGCGGTTATCCTCGCGGAAGGCTATAAACGAGCGCGCGAGAGAAAGTGGCCGATTACGGAGCCGTTACATCGAGACGACGACGACAACGACAACGACGACGACGACGAGTTGGTGAACGCGAATATCTTTCGGCATAATTACGCGCGAGCGAGAGAGTTTCTTCGTTCTTCTGGCTTTTTGCCACTTTGACCATAAAGCAACGTCGGCGCGGTATGCGCGATGAATTATTTATCGACGTTAATACATCTCGCCCCGCAATCTGCATAAATAATGCGCTTCTATATATATATATGTATATATATATACACAAGAGTCGGTTAGCTATTAACTGCTTGATTATTTAGCCCGATAAAAATCGTTGCGGAAATATTTTCATAATATCTATCCGGGCCCTGACTTGTTTTTCAACGTACAATTTAATACTGGCAATTTTATCGATACGATAAAACGCGTTACAAAATTATTTAATGAAAAATATTTCATCGATGACTAATGTATTCCAGTTTCAAATATATACATAACTATTCATGTACCTAATTTCATTTTATACGTAAATGGTTTATGCGTTTTTATAGCCAGTTATTGCGAATGGTTTATACGTTATCGAAAAATTAATTCAAAAGCCTTTATAGAAATGTTTTTGCTTTTACGAGGATAAAGTTTTTTGTTTTTTTGCCTCATTATCACAATAACGGTTAAAAGAAAATAAAAAAGAAAATTCTCACTTGCACGGTATTTTTCGCAAAGTAGACAAAGTAGATGTCATAATTACCGGAAAAAAATTTACTAAAAAGCTTCGATTGCCAAGCAATAAAATGAAGTAAGAATTTTCATGCCTGACCATAAGGCCGTTATAAATTTTGATTAAAGTCGGTGGATTTTCTATCCTTGGAACGCGGTTCTATTTGGCTTCGCATTATCCGAAGGCGATAAATTTTAACGCGACATTGTCGAGGCGCCCGCTGCTAATTTCCATCGCGAGCCGAATTTTTGCATTGATATAACGTAGCCTCGGCAATTCGTCGGAATGTATTTGTAAAGAGGTGTGTCGTCTTTCCCTTGTCTGCCGGCTTACGGGCTAGTCGATCTTAATCGGATATAATACATAATCGCAAGAGCGTACATATATATATATATATATATATATATATATATATATATATATATATATATATATATATATATATATATATATATATATTCACTCGCGTTCGGTACTTTAGCACGAAAACGCGGCGACGAGTCGCGAAGGGAGAAAAGTTGTTGCCGTTCGCCCGGCGGCTCTTATAAGCGCGAGCGAGCAGCGGGGAGTTGTCGAGAGAGTGTTCTCAAAGTAGACTTTCATCCGAGCTGATTCGGCGCGGTTCCCTTCGCGTAGATAGAAACACGCCGCTGCTGATGGCTACACGTCGCGGCGAACCCTCGAGACGCCACCACCGTCGCGAGTCGATTGTTTCTCATCCGCGATCCTAGCGTGCGTACTTTCTCACAATTGATGTTGCTCGTTTACTTGAAAAAATTGACGCGCCATCTCGATCAAGTGCGAAGTTATTTCGCTCCGATATCTGACGATAATTTTGTTTTTTTTTCTTTTTCTTTTTCTTTTTTCTTTTTTCTTTTCAATTTTAATCATTACGAGTGACAACGTTGAAAACCAATTTTTTCTAATATTTCGCTCGAATGTTAATTGGATTACGCGTTACTTCCACATATATGCAAGTTCATTCGTTTGCACATTAAATTCATAGCCGTTCTAATTGTTCCGTATTAAATTTTATCTTTTACATTACAAAGAATAAATATTCGTTTTCAATTCGAAAAAAATTTATTTTAGGTTCAAGAATAGAAATATTTTTAACGCGCTACACAAAATAAATTCAAATTAATTTCAAGTATAAAATATCAAAAATATAATTGCTGTGTAAAACAACTATTATATATCCTTTTTTTTTTTTTAAATAAATTACACGTAAAAGTGAAATTGGATTTATCTCAAATAATGATGCTTTCAAATAAGGTAAAATGCAAAATTTTAACATGTATATCACTTAGACACGGCTATAGCAATTTTTTGAATAAATCGATATTCGGTAGGAAAATTGACACGAGCATGTAGCGAGGCCTTCGATCGCACATCGCTCGATATATTGTTTAATTATCGAGGAAGAGGAATATATTTTTTATAATACCGCACCGCAGATCGATAGGGGAGCTGCGGTCGCGCTCTATCGCCGCGTAATATTGCATTTGCCCAGCTTTTCTCCCCTTTCCCTTTCCCCTAACACCTTTGCGACGATGCGTTTGTTTCCATCATCGAGCGGACCAAATTATGCATTCGATTATGTTCTACCAGAGTACCGGATTACGCCGTTGTCGCCCACGAAACGATCCTGTCACCGTGCGCACGTCATTGTTTCGATTTTATTGCTTTAAATGTAACTATCCGCCGAAATTCATTTGCCGCAGATAATTAAAGTTATTTTCAAATGGTTATTAATTCGTAAATGCGTATAAGTAAATAACCCTCGTTACGTATACTGCGCGTGTATATATATATATATATATATATATATATATATATATATATACGTTATTATAATTTATGCAAATTATGCATTAATCTTTAAACGCGATTAAGTATTTGAATTGTAAATTATGCATAATCGCTTTAACGGTATTATTAAAAATAAACGTAACGCAATTTGGTGCGTGGAGCGATCGAGAGAAAAGAAGAGTATACGCGTAATCGAGTCGCGAGCTCGAGGACGCAGAGCCGAGTTTAACGCACTCTCTCGAAAGAGCGCGCAAGGACGAATGACTCGCCGAAGCTCGGTTAAAGACGTCGCCGCGTCGACGAGAAGGTCGCGCCCGTACCCGCTAAGGAGAGATAGAAACGCGCGCTAACGAGCGCTCGGTTCGTCGTCGCCTTTTCGCGTGCCCTGGTGCGCCGCGAGCGTTAATGGGCGTAATTCGGCCGAAGGAGGAACGTCTAAATGGGATTGTGCATTATGCAGTCACGAGGCGTTGAGCAACGTTTAACCCGCGGCTCTCGTTCAACGAATCGGCCGATATAGCGCGTTGACGCGTCCTCGCTGCTTTCTCCCGAACGAACGTCCAGCAGCTTTTCCCGTGATTATCGCCAATCCGCGTTAACTTGCCGATTCGCCTTTTTAATCGACGTTTCGTTCAACGTTGGCGCAATGAGCGTAAACTAGCTGTCGAGAATTTTATTTCTTCTGAATACTTTTACGAATAAGCGCCACGTGCATACGATGACGCGGAGCATTTTGACCGATTGAGTTTGAAAAAAAAAAAAAAATAAATAAATAAATAAAAAAAAATAAAAAAAAAGAAAAGAAAAAATGATAACGGGTCGCGTCAGTGGTTTGATTTTTTTTTTTTTTCAAACAATCAAGGCTTATTAAATAAATTCCAAGAAGCAATTCTCTCTGTAAGTATATCTCGGCACGAAATGCGGGCATAATGGGAAGACTTAAAGGCATGTCTTACGCAAATGCTGAGCTCACAATTGAAAATAATTAACACATTTAATTGCGATGCTTTATCATTATAACATTACACGTTATATATTATACGCTTTCGTATTACGTCTTACCGCACTTTATTTTTTCTTTTTTCTTTTTTCTCGCGAGAACGCGAACCGACATTAAACGTGCGAGTTAACTATAAAAATTAAATATTTTTAGCCGCCAGCTCGTTTATACGTGTGCGAGTAAAATCGGTCGGTGAAACAAAGTCAAAGATAAAGGAAAATTGCAAAGGCATAAAACAACGATGTAAGCGGTCGAGGCAACTTTCGCTCGCTTCGTAAGCGCGCGAACTAGCGGAAAGAAAAAAACTATCGCGCTAGTGCCGCGCGCCTTTTTCGTTAATTGACGCAAGTTAGAAAAAATTTATGTGTGTATATATATATATATATATATATAAGTATACATAAATAAAAAAATCAAAATAATCAAAGTACACGCATTTATCGATGCGTTCATTTCGTACGAAATCTCGAGAATAAACATAATATGCCGCGTGGGATAAAATCGCTTGCCGGAGCTATATGGCATATGTTATATGCTTTCGGGCGCATCGGAGCCCGAGATCGCGAGGATTCGCAAAGGCAGAAAGTGGAAAGGAGGTGCCGAAGGTAAGCGTCAGGGAAGCCGCGAGAAGGAGCATCGCCGGCTGACTCGACGTTGAACGGCTGCGCGGTTCGCCGGGCGAACTTCCGGATTGCGTTACGCGCAGCCTCTGCTGCTAATACAAATATATGTGTATTTTCAGCCTACTAACCCGTACGGCGACTCTTACCTACGGAGCATCGTCAGCGTGTAAATGGTTTCCATACGCGCAAGCGCCTTCTCGATCGTATTAACATTTTTCTATACGTCCTCCTAGGCTGTATAGACATTCTATACGTCCTTTTAGGCTGTATACGTGCCAGGAGAAAAAAAAGTTAACAGCGCCACTGCTATGTATTTGTCGCTTCATATAGCCTAGCATGTGAGTCTTCATCGAAACTTATATTTTCGAAACGCGTAATAAGACTTATGTATGTTGAGCGAAGGAGAGAGAACGAGATAGCGATAAGAGCGCGCGCACCATTGCTCCCACGTGACCACCCTATCTCTGTCTCGCTCTCTCCTTCGCTCAGTATGTACATTCAAGCGACCACGGGGCTCTGCTTTTCTTTTGTTTTCTTTCAGTATAGTGTATCGTTGGTCGGTAATATTCGTTCTTAATATGTGAGAAGAAGAATAAAAATGGACAATTTATTAAATAATAAAAAAAAAAAACGAGTGATAGTGACAGTGATGAAGAATGCAAACGTGAATTAAATAAACTAATAGAAAAAGCAAAGTCTAATATAATCCCGCAAAATTAAAAAATTTAATAATAAGTGATTTTAAAGTGATAATTTTTTAGTTTATAATTTTGTTTGTGATTTAGATAAATGATTTAAAAGTTTTTTGTGAAAAGAAATTAAATTTAAAATATTTAAAAAAGTTACTGTTTTTTCATGTTAAATAAGAGACTAAAATTCATTGATTATACAAAAAATGTGTTAAACAAATATAGTATTGTTATGATAAAAATAACATAAGAAAGTATTTATATTAATTATAATAGTATTAATATTATTAATAAGCCTTCAAATCTTATAAAAAAAACTTTTGTTAAAAATATTATTCTGTATAAATATTTAATAAATATACTCAAGAAATTTATATTTTTTAATAAATAATAATTGTTCAAGAATTAATTTTATTTTTAAATATTAATCCATTTACTATTTTTTTTAATTTCATAATTTATATTTATATTTACATTATGTTGTCTGTCACTTTTTGACACACATGTACATGTACGCGTGTGTGTACAAAATGCGCATGCGTTAGCAGACGATATCTGTAGTTTACGAACTGTCAGTACGGGTTCGAAATTGCATTTAATTGATATGCAACAAAATAAAATTAATTATTCTGTTAACTAAGTAAGAGTCTTCGTACGGGTTACAAGGCTGAAAAATTTTTTAAGCACCATGAGTGAACCTCGCGTCATTAAAGCTTTCGGCTCATATTTTGTGGATGGATAGAGGCGCCTTAGTCGCTCGCTGCGCTCGCGACTGCGGCCCTACTATCCATCCACAACATATTTTGCCTCAAGCTGTAATGACGCGAGG
This sequence comes from Chalcis sispes, assembly GCA_949987625.1. Taxonomy (NCBI): domain Eukaryota; kingdom Metazoa; phylum Arthropoda; class Insecta; order Hymenoptera; family Chalcididae; genus Chalcis; species Chalcis sispes. The sequence continues at coordinate 7,051,657 of OX465094.1, read as the reverse complement.
CTCGCACAAGGTACATAAATAACTAATATATATATATATATATATATTTGTGTATGTAACACACATAAGCGAATGTGTGAAACGTGCATTAACGTCCGCGCGAAAAGGAAGCGAGTGCGCGCCTGCGGCTCAAACTCTTGCGGATGCCTTTTTTTTTTTTTTTTAATCTATTAACTACGGAAATTACTCCTTTTCACATTCGTTAAAAGTGTAACCGCGTCGGGTTTTTAATTTTTTGCGCCAAATTGTTTCTTTAAAGGCTTCCGTCCAAGTTTTCGTACGATTGGGATAATACAATATTATGACTTGCTATGTATATACGAGCTAGCGCGATCGCTAGCTTTTGCTTTCGATTATGCAATATTTTATGCGATTGTTCCGGTTCGTGAACTTTCGTTAAGACAAAATTTTTATTCGTTGTAAATACGATGCTGCGAAAATTTACAAAATAAAATTTTAACTTTTTGAAAAATATTATTTAATAAATTTCTTTACTTACAACAGTATGAATTAAATAATTTAGAAAGCTTCTTTTTCCCCGCTCTCGTTTAATAGGGCAGATTTACGAGTTACTTAATAACTGCATTTATTTAAAATTGTGATTACACGTTACGTTAAGAGGGTTTGTTGTATTTTTCCATCTCGAGTTATTACGCGGAATAAAAGGATTCCCCAGTTGCCGTGGGTCGCTGTTTTTCGTCGAGTATAGCGCCAGAAATTCTAATAAATACGGTAGAAGAATGTTCATTCGAAAAAAAAAAGAAAAAAAAAAAAAAAAAAAAAAAAAAAAAATGGTAAAAACTAGCCCGCAAAAGGAAGAAAGAAAACGGATCTACGAGGGTATTCGGTTATTTTTCCGTGCGCGGTGTGCAAACTCGACGAGGGAAACGAAAGATAATAAGATACGCGCGTGGGCGTCGCATCGCCCGGAGTCAAAACGATGAAACGACCGCCCGCGAGGATATACGGCAACCTTTTTCAGGATTTCCTTCATCCTTCTTCTCTCTTTCGAGCAGCGCGGCTCTTACTTTTTATCCGACTAAATCGCCGATTGCGGCAAAATAAACGCCTCGCTTTACTTACTGTTCTTTTCTTTTTTTTTTTTCTTTTTCTTTTCTTTTTTTTTTTTTTTTCTTTTGCGACCGCGTGCACGCGTACGATCGCGTGCGCGTTACGTTCGGACGCGCATCTCTGCCGACCGTGAGATGCATATCTCATGTGAAACATAATCTTCTATGCGATCTGATAAACGTATTGGAGCAACTTTTGCTTTTTATTTTTCTTTATTTTTTTTTTTTTTTTTTTTTGTCTTCGTCTACCCGATAAACGAATGATTTTTATCATCTGTGAATTCTCTACGCGATGCATTTTAAGTAGATTTTTTTACATTGTTTAATATTACGTGAAAAGTTTGAGCTTTCATATAAACGATCTTTTTCATTCTTTTACAAACTTTTTTTTTTTAATCGAAATTTTTTCATGTACCTGACAGCGAACAAAAAAAACTTTTGAATCATTGATTTCGTCGAAAGAATCGCAAATGCGACAATAGAATAGTAACGAGCACGGTAACGATAAAAAGAAAAAAAAAAAAAAGGAAAATAAGGTTAATAATTGCTTTTTGTATCGGCTTTTAGAAAATGTGATTTCGTATTATTTCATAAAGCATTTATATTTCCTCTTGGCTCTCGACGATGATGCATCCAAGAGGTGAGTCAGAGTTCGCTCACGGCACGTCTTCGCTTTGACGCACTCCTATCGTACCTATTATAGCCTCAATCGCTAAAAATGATTGTAAAAATATATTCTCTAGCGAAAATGCTACAGGGACGAGAATAATGAGAAACTTTAAAAATATGAATGCATTATTCGACTTATGTGCATACTATATATCGCTATACCAATACAGCGATGAAAAGAAAAGAACCTTCTTCGATCAACTTCACACGTATAAATAATTCGAGCCTTGGCACAAATTAAATCAGACGATATGTATATAATGTGGACGTCTAATTACGGTGATAATTGTTTAAAGTACTCGATAGTTAAAAAGATTGTAGAGAGACTTAAATATTAAAGAGGTTAAATAAAATTTAACCTCATTTTCGTGATTAATTTATTAACTTGAATTTTTTAACGTTAATTCCATACTTTTTCAAGTCGATGAAAATTTGCAAAGTTTTATATCACAGCGTTGAAAAAGCAACATCTTATTTAATTACGGTGCCTTTCTCATAAAATAGATATATTTTCGAATTATTTTTCATCGTTTACCGAGTCTGAAGCGCCGTTACGAATATAAAAAAAAAAAAGGCAATAAAACAGAGCGGGAAAATTGGAAGCATAAACTTGTTTACTCCGAGATTTACACCGGCCGATTGCGATTTGCGAGCACGAGCAATTTTACAAGTTTGTTGAATAGCAAGAATAAAAATGCGCGTATGTACGTGTATTGGGATATATATATATATATATGGTAGAGAATTCGCGTGAAAGGATTCATTAAGAGCGGCTGAAAATTCATTCGCGTTACTTTTTATCGGGTAACAATGGTGAATGTCTCTCTCTCTCTCTCTCTCTCTCTCTCTCTTTCTCTCTCTTTCTCTAGTGCTTTGCCAAGGTTGCGCAATTAACGTATAATTTACACACGAATAACGGCCGATAAGAAAATCGGGAGATAAGCAAACGTGTATCAGAGTTTCATCGCGCTTTTAATAAAGTAAGCTCGCACACTCGGATGTCGCTCGACAAACGTAAGCTTTCGCGCGTTTGTTAGCCGCTCCGCTCGATTTCATTCGAAGGTCGAGCTCCTCGATAGCGCGACCTTGATATATAAGTTGCGTCGGGAAACGGGAAAACGCCACCAACGAGGGAAAGAGATGAGAGATACCAAAGCGGGAATAGGCCGTGGCTTTCTCTATCCGGCTTTCGAACGCTCGAGACGATGTAGCCGCGGTGTGGAAAAAAAATTAACCGTTGACCGAGAGCCGCGCAGCCGCAAACGATTATTCCGCGATACTCGATGCGCAAACGAAATCCCTCGGTGTATCGATGGAATTCGCGCTGCTTCTTACCAGTGAACATTCCGGATTTAATAATTTTGCTCGCTGTATATACATTGAAACACGCACGTTGCAACGATTCAATTTGGATTTTCAATTTGTTTTTTCAATTATCCTTTGATATCGTCGCGTAGCTCGACGATAAAAAAAAAAAAAAAAAAAAAAAAAAAAAAAAAAAAAAAAAAAAAAAAGTATCAATCATGGTCATATTACAGCTATTCTACGATTTATTAAAAAAATCTCGAATTTTTTTGAATAATTTAAAAGCTAGACATAACGAATATCTCTGCTCAAATATTTTCCCAGGAATTCAGAATTAATTTTTTTTTTTTTTTTTTTTTTTTTTTAAACTTTTTAAAATCTTTCGAGAAGAATATTAAAATAATTAATTCGTTTTAATTTGAAATTTAAACTATGACGCTATTTCATCCAGAATAGCTTATAATTTTTATAAATTTAACCGGCTTTATTTTATTTAATATTAAATTTGATTCGTCTTTAATTTTGTAAAAGTTACGAGCGGTATTTTAATTTTAATCGTTGAATTACTGAATAATAATAAACGCGCATTTCTGAAGAAACGACGGCTTTCATTTATTTTACATAAATGTTTTAAATTAAATAATTGAATTAATTGTCGTAGATCTCTTTCGAGTGAGTCGAGTTGCATAATAACTATCGAAATCAATTTTGTAGGGATACAATTATAAAGTGTACCGTAGAGTTAAATAAACTACTAGCTATATCATTTACCGTAGCGAGTTAAATTTGTAGATGACAAATGAGAAAGAAAGAGAGAAGAGAGAGACTACGAAACTTCCTACAATTCATCCGCGATATTTTGCTTATATCTTCCATCATTAACCGATGAGGCTTTCTTTTTCCAGGTGACATCAAGACCTCGTTACTGTCTGGAAGTAGTTTCAACGTGACGTGGCACTTGGCGTATCCGCATAGGGTAAGTGAACTTCATTTATGTCATTAAGTTTTATATTTCTTCATTTACGTGTGGAATCTTGGCACACACACAGACACAGACACACCGCGTTCGCACATTTATATATTCAGCGTAGCAAAAATACCTTCTCGAATCGCGTTAACGATCGACGCATTTTTTTTTTTCAATAAAATTGTCGCACTTTTTAATTTTTTTTTTTTTTGTTTTTTTTTCCTTTTCTTTTCTTTTCTTTTCATCCTAATCAACGCTACGCGCGGTCTTTGAACTTTCTCGATCTACGTTGGAATCGTACAAGGCGAGCGTCGTTTCGTTTCGGTATGCGCGATTACGTGAAAGCCGCGCGCTGCCTAGCGATTGGAAACTTTGTATTATATACGTGCATACGACGAACTTTTCGACGTGTAAAACCTGTTCGATCGCACAGCTGCGCAAATTTCACGTGCTTCTCGGTCTGTATCTGCGAGAATGCGAGGATTTTGCGCTTATTATGATGGTTATGAAATCGTAATGTAGAATCATTGAGTAAATTTTCTTAATTACTCGGTCAGAGGTATTTTCTTAACGCTCGTTTAACCTCTCGAGAAAAAAGTTGCTTTTCAACCTAACGAGCCAACGTGTATTACGATATTTCCACGCATACTATTTTATTCACATTTTCGTTTCTTTTTTTCGTTCGCGCGTCGAGCACCGAGCATAAAACAAGGCATCGAAGAAAATTTTTTCGCCATCTAAAAGTTATCATTCAACTCGCGCCGGGACACCTTTAAAATATAACTCCGCGCTCGAATTTGCATAAAATATTCGTTCGTCGTATGGTGACTAAGTATTCGACGTTAGAACGACGAAGTTATATATATATATATATATATATAGATATATATATATATACATGTATACGGGGGGGAAAAAATGAGCGCGGGCGCGAAAGAGACGGATAGAACGAGGCGCCCCCTCCTCGTGCATTATTCATTCGCGAAAGGCGCGGGCTCGAGCCATAGGGCTGGAACTGCGCTCGCGCGCTATAGTCCCTTGAGCTGAACTTAATGAGCCATAAGCCAAGATTATCCATCGCTGAGGCGCGCGGCTCGATTCTCTTTCCCCCTCTCCTTTATCTGCAAATATATGTGTATATATTAGTTATTTATGTACCTTGTGCGAGCCTCGCGTCATTACAGCTTGAGGCAAAATATGTTGTGGATGGATAGTAGGGCCGCAGTCGCGAGCGCAGCGAGCGACTAAGGCGCCTCTATCCATCCACAAAATATGAGCCGAAAGCTTTAATGACGCGAGGTTCACTCATGGTGCTTAAAAAATTTTTCAGCCTTGTAACCCGTACGAAGACTCTTACTTAGTTAACAGAATAATTAATTTTATTTTGTTGCATATCAATTAAATGCAATTTCGAACCCATACTGACAGTTCGTAAACTACAGATATCGTCTGCTAACGCATGCGCATTTTGTACACACACGCGTACATGCACATGTGTGTCAAAAAGTGACAGACAACATAATGTAAATATAAATATAAATTATGAAATTAAAAAAAATAGTAAATGGATTAATATTTAAAAATAAAATTAATTCTTGAACAATTATTATTTATTAAAAAATATAAATTTCTTGAGTATATTTATTAAATATTTATACAGAATAATATTTTTAACAAAAGTTTTTTTTATAAGATTTGAAGGCTTATTAATAATATTAATACTATTATAATTAATATAAATACTTTCTTATGTTATTTTTATCATAACAATACTATATTTGTTTAACACATTTTTTGTATAATCAATGAATTTTAGTCTCTTATTTAACATGAAAAAACAGTAACTTTTTTAAATATTTTAAATTTAATTTCTTCACACAAAAAACTTTTAAATCATTTATCTAAATCACAAACAAAATTATAAACTAAAAAATTATCACTTTAAAATCACTTATTATTAAATTTTTTAATTTTGCGGGATTATATTAGATTTTGCTTTTTCTATTAGTTTATTTAATTCACGTTTGCATTCTTCATCACTGTCACTATCACTCGTCTTATTTTCATTATTTAATAAATTGTCCATTTTTATTCTTCTTCTCACATATTAAGAACGAATATTACCGACACACGATACACTATACTGAAAGAAAACCAAAGAAAAGCAGAGCCCCGTGGTCGCTTGAATGTACATACTGAGCGAAGGAGAGAGCGAGACAGAGATAGGGTGGTCACGTGGGAGCAATGGTGCGCGCGCTCTTATCGCTATCTCGTTCTCTCTCCTTCGCTCAACATACATAAGTCTTATTACGCGTTTCAAAAATATAAGTTTCGATGAAGACTCACATGCTAGGCTATATGAAGCGACAAATACATAGCAGTGGCGCTGTTAACTTTTTTTTCTCCTGGCACGTATACAGCCTAGAAGGACGTATAGAATGACATACAGCCTAGGAGGACGTATAGAAAAATGTTAATACGATCGAGAAGGCGCTTGCGCGTATGGAAACCATTTACACGCTGACGATGCTCCGTAGGTAAGAGTCGCCGTACGGGTTAGTAGGCTGAAAATATATATACGCAATCGAGTTGAATTATTCAAAAAGCAAGACGACATCGGCCTATCGAACTCTTTTGGGCTTTGTATTGCGATATCGCTTCTACGCACACGTGAAATAAATAAAGACGGAGAGCATGTGCTGCTGTTGTTGCTGCTGCTGCTGCTGCTGGACACCTACGCAAAAGGTGCCAATGACTTTCGAAATCGTCATCCTCGACATATACGCACGCGCTCGTTCGCCTTTCTATGGCAGGCATTAAGGCTCCCGTACGGTATTTTCCTAACGATTCCTTTCATAATCGTGCGCCAATCGTGCCAAAGCGCGCGCTCGCGCTCGCAAGAGACAGAGAGAAGAGATATATAGTCTTTTGCAATTTTCTTTCAATGATTATCTTACGTGTGTGTCTGTGTGTGCGCGCGCATAGAGCGTGTATGGAGGTTATCGAGGCAGCGCTATAGGTTTGCGCGACGCACGTACATAACGCGTATAAGACACCATTACGTAGCCGGTGCCCCAATCTACGATTATTGCGGTATTCTTGCGAACGTTTTGCGTCGAGTATCTCGTCGTGTGCCGTTTTTACCGTGGAAACGGCGAGACTATCGCTTAACGACTATTAGTAGATGCATCGATTAATCGATGGGTCGCTTCGTTCGATTAACTTTGACGATGGCATTTACTTTGTGGTAATTTCTCTAATCGATAAATTCGATTATTTACCTTTCGTCTTTTTTTTTTTTTTTTTTTCTTCGTTCTTTAAACGCAACTTCCGCATATAATTTAAATAAAATATTATTCATACTCACATCGTTAACGATAAATATAATGCGATATTAATGAGGCAACATTGTTCGATTAAAAATGCACCGTAAACATTACGTAACTTGCTCATTATTTTCTCAGATCCATGTAAAATGACTGCTCGTTCGTTGCGTAAAATTTTAAACAATTAATTAATTACCATCGTCTTCATTGTTATTATAATAATTTATCGAGTTAACGTGTATTTATGGTTAATGAAGTGCCATCATCGCGCTGAAAAATATCATCCTTACAATAATACGCAAAGGATAATAAATTGTAAAAAATTAAATATAATGCGAGAGATTTAACGCCGAGTAAACTCAAATTATAAAATATATAATGCAATAAACGTGAAAAAGGAAAGAAAAGAATAATCCTCAACACAACATCTGATTTAAATCCCCGAATGCATCTTACCGCGACTGGTTTCTCGTTTCGGCTGAGGTCGTGCCGCTGGTAACTCATCGTTGCGCAACTTCGGTCCCGCGCACATCTCGACTTCGTTCTCGCTCTCCGGTCACTACGTTTACACCGTAAGAGAGACAGAGATGCAAAACGAGTCAGAGAGAGAGAGAGAGAGAGAGATAATAAAGGAAGACGCGCTAAAAAGGTTCGAATATACCGCAAATTGCCGCGGGAGATAAGAAATCCGGGAGCATGACGACACACGCGCGTCGACTTTTCCTTAAATTTTCTCTTTCTCTCTTCTTATCTCGACCAGTTTAACGGATATAAATTCCCTCCGCATATCTCGGTCTGTAGTTCGTATGCTCTCGAGTGGAGCGTATAACGGACTTACGACTTTTTCAAAATTCGGGTCACAGGCCCTCGATCGATCCTTAAATTTTCGTAACTTCTACTCAAGCACCTGTCTCGGAATTTCCTTCGCGACGTTAACTTCGATACAGAAAATTTACCGTGTGCCGTTTATAAATCAACAACTTATAATTTTATTGCGACATCCGATTTTTCGTGCCGATTAAAAATGTTAATCGACGATACTTGTACAGCGATAATCGAATAAGATTGTAACATTGAAAAAATATTTTAGTACATTCCAATACTTGTTTACATTGGAAAAAATTACTAAATTAACGGCTGCTAAACTAATCTTATATCTCGTATATTGTAAACAAAACGTTCGTTTTCTTTTTTTGTTAATCATTGAAAAATTTCACAACCTTTAAAACGTCAAACGTTTAAATATTTATCGTAAACGCATACCTGTACGCAATCATTGAGAAACTATGAAATAAACGTACAATTGAATACCAGCGGAAGTTTCCTAATAACAAAGGAAAAGAAGCATCGAGTCCTTGAAAGCGCTACGAAGATTGATCGCGTCAACTCGAGACACGAGGAGAAGGAGGAGGAGGAGGAGGAGGAGTACTCATTGGAAAAAAAAAAAAAAAAAAAAAAAAAATCAAACAAGTAGGTACTTTCTACGCGCGTTTACAGCTCGACGCATTCCCACGAGTCACCGCGAGATGCGCGCGAGATATTCGATCGGTTGAAAGTGTCGATGGCACCGAGGAGTCGACGAGGCGTCAACGATGACGATGGCGGATAGGAAGAAACGCATGCGTCGCGCATACGGAGGAATGCGGCGCTGGCAAAAAGTCATTCGCTAAGCGAGGCAATTTACGCGCGCTGGCTTTGTGAATGCCGTTACATCCTTCTCGTCCTAAATCAACATTTCCATCCACGCGTGCGCGCGTGCGGGAAAATAATTTTGCATAAGACTCAACTCGATGTACTATACGCTCGCGCGCGCTCGAGGCAGTCGACTTCTCTCTTTTATTTTCTACATCTCGTGAGCGTGAATTAGCATTTTAACGTTTAAAGCCTGTTAAAATTGTATAGAAAACTTTGTTATTTCACGATTTTGTGTAAACACGCCGTTACTGCGGCAACACACGGCTACTGAAAAACAGAAAAGAAAAAAAAAAAAAAAAAATTATATCAGAGCTTGATTTTTACATAAAATTTATTTACAATTATAATTTTTTTTTTTTTTTTTGTTTCTTTTTTTTAAATTGCTTTATTTTATTTTTAATTAAATATTTTTTTCTCATCTAAAATTCGTTACTACGGATTAGTCCTTATCGTCGTCGGAGTTTCACGATTCCTACTTTTACAAATTTTTTGATTTCTGAGAGGACATTTACCGAGACTTCAAGACCGCTAGTTGACGAGATACTCGCGTATATCTCCTCTCTTTTTCTTCGTTCCGTAAAACACACCTTATCCGAGGAATTCATTGATTTACTTTCGCGCAATTCACTTCGTTAAAATACCGCAATTAATACATTGCATTACGAATCGACTCGACACGATGAATGAAAAATATCTTTGATTTATAATAACATCGAAATATCAAAGCTATATATACCGATGAATCGTAATAAGAATGTCTCATCCTAATTAATACCAAGGTTACTTCTCTCAAACAATAAGAAAAAGTAAAAGTAGATCCATTCATAAACTCGTTCGTTCGTTCATTCAAAAATTAAGGCATATATTTCGCATTAATATTATTATGATCATCGGATTATTAATATCACCGATTTAGACGAATTATAATATTTTAAAATCTTTTTAATGCATCGTTTGAAATAGAGTACGTTACTTTATCTGCTGATAAAGCATCCAAATTGTCAAAAAAAAAAAAAAAAAAAAAAAAAATCAAAAAGAGATTAAATAGGATAAGCATTTAAAGTGAAATAAAGCATCGAGAAAAGAACATATATGTCTTTGGGGATTCTTCGATGTAGGCCAAAGTTACAATATCCGGGACGACGATCGATAGAAAATCCCATAAGCCGCGAGCTCGTCCACGAGGCTCATCTCCTCATTTGAAATTCTAATAGGACGGAAAGTCCGTAATCGTCGCAAATAACGCACGGACTCGGTAGGAGGGACGGGAAAAGCGCGAATTCCAGCGCCAGCTCGGAAGCGGGCACGAGTATACTCGTAAGCGATCAGGAGGGCCATCGGGCCTCGAGGATTTCTTCCTCGACTCGCGTATCTCGCTCGTTTGAGCGGACACCGTTATGACCTGGAATCCCCGGCGGAACGCCTACCCGCGGCTTTTCCCCTCCGCGCGCCTCCCGCGATCGCGGCTCCCTTCGCCATATTAATCGACGATTATTAAGCGCGGCACGTAGCGCGCGGTAAGAAGGACCGTGTTTGGCTCTCTTATTGCCCGATTCCCTCCTCGACCGCTGCTTTTTTTTTTTTCAACCTTCGGATACATTTATATGTACGCATATAAACGCCTCGAGCGACGAACGATATTTTGGACCCAAATCGCGCCTCCTTATGTAGGCTGAGAAAATTTCGCTCACCCGGCAAACTCTCCTCGGTACTTAATTTGCCGATTTACTTAATTTCCTACGTTGCTTTCTCATCGTACGAACATAACGCGCCTTACGTTTACTTTGGCTTTTACTTTTACTAATAAAATATCTTGCAGGTGAAATCTCGGCTTGAATTATTCTTTTCGACTTTTTGCGGGCATTAATTACGTGCATCGTTCACAATTTACAATACACATTTACGTGTCAAAATCCATCGCGCGTCGTTTAATCAAAGTTTCCGTAAATGTAAAAAAGTTTTAACGAAACTAACGTTGAGACGCGTGAAAAATTAGACGTATTCGCGCGGGTAGAGTAAGAGAAAAGAAGAACGCAGAGAAGCGTCGAGTTATTTTATATGGCCTCGCGATTCATTTATGCTAAATAATTCTCGTGGCGATGATCCAAGAGCGCGCGCAGGTATACGAAATTAACGGGACATATTCTGGTAAGTCGAGTCGATCCCGATGGACGCGCATCCCGTCGTATCGCGCGGTGTAAAGAAACTTTGCGACGGCGTCTCGAGGCTTATTGGCTCGATAATATTTCGGCTGCGTGTACCTCGCTTGGTAATCCTATCGACGCGCCGTTATAAGCTACTGCACGTTTTATTTCGTAAAAATTGATGTAAGCTTCGATAGAAAATCGATTCGAAGTTTGAGCATACCTGTCGGCTTGGTCATCGGCGCCAAAAACGGCCGAATATTAGAATATTGAGAAACGTTAAAAGTAATAAACATTGCGTAACACACGTTCGTACACGACTACGAACATCGGTTTGTTGCGCAACTTTGATGAATCCTCCTCGGCGTTAAAATGACTTTAACATTCGCGAGATAAAAAAAAAAAATTTTTCCGTCAATTTTCAAATTTACTTTATTATGTTAAAGATTCGCATAACTTTAATAACGATAGACGATAATGCAATCTAGTTAATGGTTTCATCGAAGTTAATTCGAGAAGCATAACGATATACGAAAAATAACGTGGGAGCTTAACAAGGCTATATAGCATAATCGCATTATAAACAACCGACTAAATTGGCAGTAGATTATGTAATATTTAATTAATCCCGAACTTCATCCTTTGTATTCTTATAAGGCAAAACCAACTTCCTATGTTTTGTAACTAATTAGATTGCAAATCTATTATTTTTTATGACCACTATAATTACATTATATTAATGTGTGTAATTATTATAAAAATATATAAAATATTTGTAATACTGAAATTATATGTTTTCTCAATACATATAAATTTAGATTTTTAATACTCTATGCATTACAAATCATTGCGTATCGATTGTTTTATGTTTAATAAAAATGTAATTTATTAAAAAAGATAATTTATTATATTGTATAGAGTCGGTGTTTTTCTCTCGCGTAGCTTGTGATGACATTGAAGCAAGAAAAGTCTTGTAATTAATAAAAGTCCAAAAAAAAAATAATTGCATCTAAGAAATCTTGATAAAAAAAAGTCGGAGACAAGGAGAAAATATATATACGGTGCAAAAAGATAAATGCATGCAAAAAAGAGGCTCGAAATATTTTAAAATCCTTGCGTGGAACCGATCGCCAACTTTACCACCGCGAGTTGAGCGAGACGCTAATCTTGGCCAAAGTCGACTCTGGACAGTTCCTCGACAACACCTCCAGAGTCCTCGACAATTTAATCTACACGCGCACAGACTCGAGTGTTTATATTCGCCGAGGTAGCAAAGGCTACCTCTTGGAAATCTCGGCCCTCGGCGCTCGCTCGCTCGTTCGCTTGTGGCTTTCTCCCGGATTCTTGCTTCGCGTGCCATTCTTAGTCGCGACTATTCTCCGTTCCTCTCTCGCTCGGCACCTGCTTACGCTCGCACAAGCTTACGTCGGTGAAGACGGAGAGCGAACGGTGCGAGAAGGAGAGGAATTTAGCGCCGCTGAGAGCGCGAGTGTCCGGGCGTTTTCCGCGGCGGGATATAACCTTGCGAGATTTCGCGCGTTTTTGCGACCATGTACGTATCCTTATAACGACGAAGACGACGACGACGACGACGCGAGAAATGCCTCGAAGAGACATTGCGAAATTTCGGAAGTAGGGCAAGGCGACGCAAGCTAAGATTATTGTGCTCGTTGACAGAAATACGCGTACTTTGAAAGCCACGCTTTCATCGGTACGTGAGTTATTTCAATAAATTTATAATTGTGCAATGCTTCTCCGAGAGAAGCTTTCGAACCGAGAGCTCGATGTATGTTTTTTTACGTACGTTGATTTCAATTTTTTCGTCCGCGGCTCTTGAATTCATTAAAAATAATCAAGCTGTGTAGTCTTAAAAAAATAAGTTTAATTAAAGCCGCATACATATTTAAACGATTTTATTTTTTTTAATTTTCAGGGAGGATTTAGACTGCAGATTTTGGATGCTCTGGACCGGCCTCTAGTTGACCTTACTCCAGTAACCAAACAGAGCGAATTTGTCGAGACTGACGCAACGTGAGTTATACAGCTCCATAAATTTAAACTCGCGAGTTTATTTCGCAAGACTATTTTTCTTATACGTTTGTTACGTTTGTTATTTCCTTCAATTTCACCGGCGTTTTACGAGCAGCGCGCAAAGCTACTTGGTCGAATTACCGGCGAACTTCACGTGCACCGACTGTACCGTCAGATTGCTGAGAGAGGCCGAGGAATGGGGAACCTCTTACAGGTTTTGGTCCTGCGCCGATGTTGATGTAAGACTCCAGTTATCATAATAAAATTTAAAACATAAGTTGTAGCATTTTAACATTCGAACGTTTATTACTACGTACAGATAATAAATTTAAGAAATTAAATTAAATTAAAGTAAATCTTTAGAAGAAAAAATTCGATAAATTTCAAAGAGAAATCTATAAAATTATTGAAATTATAAATTATTTAATTATTATAAGATAGTGCATAAATGTTAATTTAATTGCAGTGGAAAACAATATAATGAATACTTTGCTAATAATTATTCTACTACTACTAAATATGTACTATTTTATTATTTTTTTTTTTATTTTTACCATTGTTCGGTATTACAAAAATATTTCGATATTTTTATTTATGGATTGAAAAAATTTATTGCTTTATTAAAAATTAAATAATACTTATTTATTAACTTGAAGTAATATTTGATGTACAATATATTGAATTATTGTCCGCGAGTGCAGATCGTCGAAAAGAAAGCATACAGAGAGGATTGCAGTGGTCACGGACGATCGGTACTGGGCCGATGCAGATGCGACAGGTTTTTCTATGGCGCTAGGTGCCAGTATCGAGAGGAGTGTCTCGATGACTCAGATTGTGGTACGCAAGGGGCTTGTATCGACAATGGCGGTACTACTCCACCAACTAAGCATTGTTATTGCAACATTGGCTGGTTCGGGCCCGGATGCTCGAAGCGTAAGTTCATTGCACCTCTATGAATGTAGATGCTCCTTAATTCTTTCTTAAATTTATTACGTAATCGAACTACACCCGGGAAAAAATGAATAATTAAGTATCGTTAAAAACGATACCCGCAAAGTAGATTCATAAAAATTTGAGAATCTTTTTTCGTTTTTATCTAAATAGGTTCGGTGATGAAAAATATTGACCTTGACCTTCAGTCGTATACGATAAAACGATTCTCCGACGATTTCACTTTCTATTGGCGCATCCTCAAGGACTCAAAGGAATTCGAAGGCGTGGCGGTTGTCAATGGCACCTCCTGGGTCGGCGTGGGCTGGCGCCCGAGTACCTTGACCTCTGCATGTCGGGCTTTACCCGAAATTCGCGAACGAGGCAAAAAGGGAACGCCGGAACCGCTTCCACGTCCGGAACCAAAATCCGAACCCGAACCAGAACCTACCTCGGAACCGGAACCAAAGACGGAACCGGAACCCAAGACGGAACCGACGACTCATGCGAACCTGGAGCCAGCTGCGGAACCGGAACCAGAAACATCGCAGATTAAATTCGGTGGAAATAACAAGCGCTCGGCAAAGCACGATGGCGGTGTTACACCTCGACCGGACAGCAAAGTCACGGTTCAGACGAGTGTAACTTACCGCGTCAGTACAAAGCAAGGTAAAATAAACCGAAAACAATTTTACAAACTGTTGATCTTAACGTTTTATTCGGTCGTTCATTTAAATACAAGGTACTCTTTCACTTTCATTGGCTTTCGTAATTATTCGATTTATTTTTCCTTTATTTTCTCAGGTCGTAAAAAGAGATCACCACTGCCGGACCCTCTGCCAACTGGTGAGTTTGAAAAAACATTTCCAATATTATCTATAAGATTTTAGTGTAAGCAAAATCAGGTATCATGCGTACATTTATTTTATGTCATTAAAAGAAGTATTAAATGAAAAAAAAAGACAATCGAGTTTTTATCGTTTTATAATTATGCTCTTCCTCCTTATTAACCGTTATCCGAAGGCTCAAAATCATCGCGATAATTTCCCAATTGCAAAGCGCAACCCAATTGAATTTGACACAACTCTAAATCACTATAGCATTAAAATTTAATGCCAAGATAATAATCACAAATAAAGAAATAAACTCACATGTTAACCTGTAATTACACCATGGTTTTCTAGTTAAATTGCAAAATAAAATAGGCGAAGAAACTCAGCATGCTTAATAGCGTATGAACAACTGCATGTAAATAATTCAATACAAACGTGCGATAAAAAATCAAAAATATAATTAGAACGTTCGTTGTACTTCCTTATATAACATTTTTATTTATAATATGTAACAGTTTTCATTTTTATATAAAATAATACAATTTTTATATTACAAGCATCAAAACATATGTATAGTTAAAAAAATTATTCGAATATTGTTATCATAAATTAAAAGTTCAAATGATTTATAACTTTTTACGTGAAAAAATGAACGTTCTAATTTTTACGTAATTTAAATTGCACAAAAATAATCAAAAAAATTTTAAATATATAAAAAGCGCAAGAACTAACATAAAAATATACATGAAGAGACTTTTTTTTTTAAATCGTGAAAATTCAATATAACATTGTGCATTAAGTTTGCTGCTTATCTTTACGGCAATATTCAGATGTATTAACAAACGTAGAGATTCATATTAATAATTTATTTAATAATGGGTCTGGTCCAGGTTTCATTACGTTTATCTGTCTTACCAACGGCCTAAAACAGCCAAGACAGACAATAAGAGGCAATTATGGTAATTTGTACGCGATATATACTTCATATATAAAAAAAAAAATTGTAACGTCAATTTTACCAATAAATCAAAGCTTAATACATGATATGGTATTTTGCATATACTACCAAAAATGCTACTATTTTGGTTAATAATAAGAGTATTCTTGACTCACAAGTCCAGATACGCAGCAATTTCTAATAAAATTTCTCTCCGTTTTAAATAATAGAGTAGAAAGTAGGTGCTGGTATAATATATTTTAGAAAAATGCGGCAATTATGAGTTACAAACAATAAATGAAACATTATATTTTGATAAAAAAGAAAAATATTTTAAAACATTAATCCCTGAAGGAAAATTTATGCTACTTGAGGATTATGTAAATGATTGATTAGCCTCGCTACTTTTCAGAGAAAGTAAGCACGATATTATCCTCTAATTGTACTTCACTCGCGGAATTTATATAGGCAAGCATGTAAGAAAGCATATACAGTAGAATTTTCCTTTCGCACGCCGCATACCATGCCTTGCATAATATATATAAATATATATATATACATGTATATATATTTTTTTATGAATACGAGGAAAGCTGAAGAAAATTTGACGAATATGAACGATTTATAATAAAACTTTCCTTACATTCAGGTACTATAGTAGAGATAAAAAACTGTAATAACTCACAAGGTGTTGGTGTAAACGGTAGCATGTGTTGCTTTTTTGCACAGGGAAGCCAGCCAGCGAGCCCGAACCCAAGTCAGAGCCAGAACCCCAATCAGAACTAGAACCTAAATCCGAACCTGAACCAAAATCCAAACCAGAACCAAAACCTGAACCAGAACCGAAATCTGAACCAGAACCAAAATCTGAACCAGAACCGAAATCTGAACCAGAACCTAAATCTGAACCAGAGCCAAAATCTGAACCAGAACCAAAATCTGAACCTGAACCAAAATCTGAACCTGAACCAGAACCAAAATCTGAACCAGAACCAAAATCTGAACCAGAACCGAAATCTGAACCAGAACCTGAATCCGAAGCTGAACCTAAATCCGAACCAGAACCCAAATCCGAACCTGAACCTAAATCCGAACCTGAACCTAAATCTGAGCCTGAACCAAAATCTGAACCCGAACCAAAATCTGAACCTGAACCAAACTCCGAGCCTGAACCAAAATCTGAACCTGAACCAAACTCCGAGCCTGAACCAAAATCTGAACCTGAACCTAAATCTGAACCAGAACCTTCGTCTGAGCCCCATTCGGAAGATTCTAATGCAAAATCAGCGTCAATGAAAGGTAAATTCTTAAAATTTTTAAAATAAAATTCAACCTTCTCATATTAATTTTATACAGCCTCAACTTGTTTCTTTCTCACTCATCTTTGGCGTAAATGAATAATCTAATTTTATTATGCAACAATTTAATTTTCTATACTTCTTTCTAAACATCGAATTATTGTAAATCAACATCGATAAAAATATTTATGTAATAAACAGCTGGACTGCACAAATACACACCGAAACATGATTTTAATCCAATGGACTGTACCGATATCGTAATCGGTTCGGCTCGAGGAATGAGACATCGCATTGGTGATTACTACACGCGGGACAGATCAACACCCCGACTCGACTCATTTTGGGGTGGCAAGGACAGTCTCACAGCTGCTATGGGTTTCGAAAAGGATGGCCAAACGACGATTCTTTTCAGACGGCGACTTGCTGCCGATGAGCACTTTAGCGATCACGAAATCATCGACGGAGCTATGCAGGTACATTAATTTTCTACCTTATTTTAATGAATACTTAGAAATCCTTTTTCGAAATAAACTGTTTAACCTATTCCATTAAATTTTGTGTGTAGGTCATTTGGGCCAAAGGCCAAGAACCAGGTAAATATATCCATGTTCCTGCCAGTGGCGTTGAACACAGCAAGGTCAGTGTCAAGGACTTTTATAAGCCTGATGAGCTAAAATACCATGGCCATAAATCACAGCGTGGTGTAGCAACGATTAACTTCTTTGGTAAACTTTTTTAAAACTTACATGAAAAATAGTGAATATTTGAAAAATTATTGTTGGTCGCATTTTACTTTTGGTTTAAAAATTTATGGTGATTTAAATTTGAAATTAAAATAACTTATTCAATAAAAACTGTCTCTTATGATTTTATTTTGAGTTTAAAAAGAAAATTATAGTTATTAAAAACAAAGTGTAATGCAAGTAGGAAAAAATTTTACTTTCTACCAATTACGTAATGATTCAAGGATTTTTAGAAAAATTCTTTCACTTCTTTGAGAAAAAAAAAAAAAAAACAAAATATGATTATTTTATTGTTACTAAAACTTTCAGAGGAGAAAGGAAGAGAAGATTTCGAAGGTGGAGTGTCATTGGAAGGCGGCGGATGTGGCGGAGAGTGGCATTATCCTAGTCATTGCTCTCCAGAAAATTATACTTGCGAATATAGCATCAAATGGTTGTACAAAGCGAAAAAGGTGAGCTCGAAAGAATTTTACCAGAAGAAAGTCGTTAATCACATTTTCTTCGACGTAATCATAATTTTGTGGTGTTTAGGAGGAGCTTTCTTTCACAATTGTAACAAAGAACGTTGACACTTGGACGGGCATTGGTTTCTCCAAGGATGAAAAAATGGTTTGCATTTTTTTTTTTTTTTAAACCTATCGTTAACGGAATTTTAAAAGTTACTTAAAATAATTTAATATGAATATTATTAAAAAATTACAGTCTCAAACTGATGCCATTCTCGGCTGGGTAGATAAAACTAGTGGAAGGGCGTTTTTAATGGACACTTGGATCAATGGCTATAATTCGCCGGTTCTAGATGCCTCCCAGGACATTTTCAACTTTAGCGGTCGTATAGAGAACGGCGAAACTACATTGAAGTTTAGTAGAAAGAGAGCCACTAAAGACAGCCGCGATTTATCTTTTACCGACGACCAATGCCTTTATCTTATGTTTCCCGTTAAAGGTGGCACCTTTAATCCTGTAAATAAAAAAATCCGCAAACACGAAACTGTACCGATTGTTTCGGCGCAAAAAGTTTGCATCAAGTCTTGTGGCATAAACGGTAATTCCATTTAATTAATCTATTTTATTATTTGCGATAATTTTGCCATTTAAACTTAAATTTAAAGTTAAATTCGATTTATTTGTTTTATTATCTGTAATAAATTAAATTAAATTTTTAAACTATAACTAAACCTAACAATTATAGGATTAATTAACATAAATTTTATTGTAATTAATTAAAATAAATAGTATAAAATCATTCATTGTAGTATAAAGATTCAACTAATTTTAAATTTATTTTATTTCCCACGAGAGCAGACGAGGATGAGGAAGCGGTTACTGCTGCACCTCCTCGATTATTTTACGACGTCGAAGTTAGATTGGTAAATCTGGGCGATGGATTTAAGGCTCCGCTACCTGGATCTCCGGACTTTGATGATATATCCAACACAATCTCCGGAAGTTTCTCTCCGACATTGGAAAAAATTCCCGGATTTCACCAGCTGAAATTAAACGAACTGCAAAAGTACGCATGGGTTTAAGTTATTCTTTGATGAATGTTGCCTTTCTTTGTACTCAGTGAAAAATCATTATCACAGGAACGGCAAAGACGGGGTAGTAGCAAAAATGAGTTTGGCTATGGACAAGAACGAGATCAAAGGACGAGCACTGAGGCCAGCTGATACCGCGGCTATGGCTGAAGCAGCGCTTGTGGAAGCTCTTCAAACCGGAAAAGTCGGTGCTCTTACCGTTGATCCCAATTACCTCGTACTTCGGGCGTATCAACGTAAGCTTCTATCAGATTACCTTATTTTATCCTTTCTTCTTATTTAATTAAACTAATGCACGTATTTTAATTAAAAAATACTACATTATAATTGAATATTAAATAATTAAATTTTGCTTGATTAAATTTTAATAAAGGATCGCGTTTATTTTTTTCTTTGATGTTCATATTTACAATTTTAATATAAGATAATTGAGTTTTCTCATGCAAAAAATAAATGATAAAAAATATGATCTGAATTTCGAATGGCTTAACAAGAGTAAAGAGTTACTTTCATTTTGTTACGCATAAAGCGTATTATTATTATCCAAAGTACAAACTTACACGCAGAAAGCAGAGAGGCGAATAAGAGTTCACGTCGAGTAAATCGTTAAACTTTTCTTGCAGAGAACGAGTTGGAAGAGAACGACCTTGATAAGCAAGGAAGCGAAAACTCTTTGATGGCAGGGCTTCTGTTGGGTCCAACGAAGCTGTACATTGTCATCGCTTGTTTAGCGGCTCTGCTGGCGCTCGCTTTACTTCAGGCCAGCTGTACCCTTTACAAAGCTTCGAAGAAACGAACGACAAAGGTACGGACAAAAAATCCATTAATCCATAATACTTTTTGCAAACGTTACATATATGTTCCTTTATTTTCTTTGTGTCTTTATACTTCGATACTATACGCGAACTAAAAGCATCGAGCGTTAATGTTTTTATTATCATAATTATCGATGTGAAAACTCTTCTCGGTGATAATTTATTTGTTTTACCGCACTTTCCTAAAACATTCTTCAACTTTTCTTTCTTCCTTCGTCTTTCATTTCCTTCTCAATATCCTACGGAATCTCTGCTAGCTCGGTTTTCATCCGTCACAATTCACATCGCAAAAACAAAACGAAACGAAACAAAACAAAACAAAACAAAAAAAAAAAAAAGAAAGAAAAGAAAAAAATGGAAATAAATAAATGAAAATGAAAAACGAGGCTCATCGTTAAGCTTATGTGAAAGTTAGTCTGGTGTTGAGAGAAAGAGGGGTGCGAATAGAAAGGATAAAAGAAAGACGGAAAGAGAGAGAACCTTTGTGCTTTGCTTGTGTTGCATGTATCGCGCACCTATTTGCGACCGGCGCGCGCATTCACGCACACGCTCTCTCGCACACACAAACAGAGGGTGTACTCGCTGCCTCTGGTCTCTTCGCCGGGTGCGATGCCGGCCGCCAATCCGATCCATCGCTCGAATCACCCGAGCAGTACGCGCTATCACCGGCAAAACGATCACCATCATCATCAAGATCTCCGGCATTATCACCAGCAGCAGCAGTTGCATTTACCGCCCAATATGCATCGGCCTTCCCAAAATTGGTAGAGCCGATCGGGAACTCGACGGGCCGATTAAAGCCCGAAAAGCATGAATCTTATCCGCTTTCTTGTCCAGGTATCGCTTTTGCCTCTGCTTCTCTTTCTCTCACTCTTTTACTTTCTCTCGACACCTCACTTATCGTTTTATCTAATTTTACTAAGCTCATTTTTTTTTTTTTTTCAATTTTTTTCTCTCTCTCTCTTTTTTTTTTTTTTTTTTTTATCTTTTTTTTTTTATCTCGTTTCTATCGCTTGTACGAATTATTCATTTACCTTTTACCGGCCAATTTACGATGTTCGGGCATTATTTCGCGCGATTTTCGCACTCTTTATTAGTTTAGCAATTCGAGTAATTCTTAATTAGTTAGAATTTCAATGAGAGAAAAGACTGCATTTTTTTTTTTTTTTTTTTTAATTTTCATTAATTTAAATTTTCTCGCGCATTTATCGCCGTGCAAGCGCATGTAATAAAAATGTGGTATGCGTTATTTGTTTGTAGGATCGCTTGATCGCCAAAAATGCTTGGAGGGACTACTCGTCTAGTGCCAACACCAACTTCGCTTTCGAAGCATTTGAAACCGAAGAAAAATCTCCACCGCCTCCCATTTCCAGCCTCCCGAGGCCAAGAGAAATGATGATGAGCAATGGACATTCCACGGACAATCATAACCATCAACCTTCTCATCCGATTCAACAACAGCAACAGCCGCAACAGCAGCAGCAGCAGCAGCAGCAGCAGCAGTACCAGCAACGTAACAGCGTGAGCGGAATGGTTCCCGGACCAAGAGCCACTTACAGTTTACCGCGAGCACCCGGTCCAAGGCAGTCGACGGGCATGTCGCCGAATGGTGGACCTACCCAAGGTTATTACACTCAAGATCGACGAAACATGCAGCGATACAACAAAGGAGCCGATGGACATCATACCGGTTCGTTGCAGACGCAACCGGACTTCTACTTTATGCCGAGTCAGCGGAAATATAGTGGCGAAGTCGTACGCGTATACGTAGATTATGGCAATCAAAAATCCAAATAAAATTATTTTTTAATTTTTGTTTTCTTTTTCTTTCTTTTTTTTTTTTTTTTTCTAATTTTTGGCTTTAACTCAAAAGTCAGCTCTTGATGTTGAGTTATAAAAGATGATTGTGCAATCGATTGCGCGATAAAGATTCATATAGATTAATGTTTATAACGTTATTAACTTGAAGAAATTTTAAGAATTGCATAATATATTTGAGAATGCAGAAAGTGGATTAAAAAACGTGTGATTGATTTACATATCAAGAGAAATTAATATTTGTCCGTGCTGTAATGACACGTTTTTTAATCTCATATAGTTAAATTTTACAGTAACATTGTATATACATATAATTTTAATTATTGTTGAAAGTACACCGATGATTAATAAATTTCATAAAATTATAAAAATTTTCGCGAAAAACCTGTCTTTTAAAATATAAAATAAAAATTGAATTTTATGATTAAGATCAAAATTTACTCTTTAGTCGACATTGCTAAAGCATTTAGCTTTTTTGTAAACTTATAAAAGTTTCTACAGTTGATTTAAAGTTGAAAAACCTGTAAATAAGTAATGCTCAATAAATGCTACTCACTTGCACGCGGATTATTTCGATATTATATATAAAAAAAATCTAAATACGAAAAAAAAAAGAAAATTTAATTTCTAATATATATATATATATATATATATTTTAATGAAAATTCTGCAGCATGTGGTAGGCATAAAAATGTAGAGCACGCGTGTATATTTGCTCGATTTTAGTAATTATTGCTTAGCATTATGAAAAATTAGTATACAAAAGCGTTATTTATAAGACATTCTAACGTAAAACATTTATATAAAATTTGAATGATCAATCCGAGTGCATTGTTAAATTTATCGATTGATAATTCAAATTATTTTTTTTTTTGATTTCCAGTAATAATTGTAAGAAACGGATATATGTACGTGGATAAATAATAAAATATTTGTACATTTTTTAACCTACTTTAATCTTTTTTTTTCTTGTCACACACTTTATCAATAATTTTAAACAAATTCGATAATCAAAGCAAAATATTTTTATGAAAAAAATAAAAAATCTATTGAATAAAACTTATAATAGCTTGGGGATTTTAATAATAACATAAATTGAACGTGTCAATATCATTTATTCTTATTTCAATTACCTTTAAAGGCATGTAAGGGTATTTAAACATTCTCGAGTATCATCAGGAGATCGTCGAAAGTGAACATACGGCGACCGGTATAATAATCTTATATTCTCTTTACTTTGATTCCTTTGTTTAATCGCTTTTAATTAAATTACGACTCGAACCTCTTCTCTATTATATTTTATTTGAAAACGATTAATATGTCAAAACAGCTGTTGAAAGATATTAATTATATAATAATGTTTTATCCGCGCGAAGGGTTATAAATTTGATCGGTGGATTAATGAATTCGCATATGTGTATGAAGTATTTTTAAAATTATTTAAAATAATGGTACTGATTTTTAATACGGAAGTGGTAATTCGCATAACTAATCGCAATCTCCCGAGGAAACGAAGAACCACCCCCGTTTGTATAGTCACATAGCATGCACGAAGAAAATCCGTACGCTACGTAACGCTAGCTCGGTGTCGTTCTTAACGGACAGCCTTAACGAGATAGAGCATTGGTAATAATAATAACAATTATAATCGTAGACGTAATACTCAAAAATCATTTTAACGATAGGCTGTGTATAATTAATAATATATTATAATAACCGTAATAGTAATAAATGACAGTATCGTGTTAAGATAACAGCGACTCTCGCAATCAGGATCGCTAATATTTGATACAATATTATATAAGCGGACGAGGCGCACGACATACAGCGGATGAGAGTTTGAAAAAAATGGTGTTATTCATTATTAAGAACAAGATGAAACGCAAATAATACAAAGACTCGTCCTGTAAACTATAATAAATCTCAAAAATGTAAAATAAAAGAAGAAAGTGACCCACAAAATTTTAAAAACAATTATTATTATATCTCTGAATTTTATAATAACCTTACTTTTGTTAATAATATGAATGAATATATATATATATTAATGAACTCTACGTCAGCTTCTTCTTTTATCCTCACTGAAAATTTATTTTTTATGAATAAAATAGTTCGTTTCGTCTTACTCTTAAATGAAAATATTGTTTGCTTGATCGCCAGCGCATAAGGTTTCAAATTTTCAACAAAAACACAAATTTTTTGCACGACTGCAGTTCGCGTTTTTTATTCAATGGTGCCTATCCGCGCGCATCTAATAATTTTTTTTTTTCATTTTTAATTTTTTTTTTTAATTTTTTTTTTTAATTTTTAAAAATTTTTTTTTATTTTATCTCTTTGTTCAAGTTTTTATTGTTTATTTTTTTTTTCATTGCAACAAGGAGAGCGTTGCCATATACGGCCGTTCGAGTTACATGTCCGAGCGTAATCGGAAGAAGAAATGTGTGGTGTGTGTATGTATATGTTAGGTGTACGTCACGGCTAGAAGACGCGACGCACGCGCGCGAGAAAGTAGAAAGCTCACTTTTACAAGAGCAATGTCCGAATTGGCGGTGGTGACAGCTCGTAAAGGAGGGCTCACCAAGTGCCACCAGTTGTGTATGTTTTTCTCGACAGATTTCTCTATTTTATATATCCGCTCTTCGTTCTTGCCCCGTTGTCTGCTTCGTAGACTTTTTATTTTCTCTGCCTTACATCGGAATCCTTGTTGGGTGTTGGCTTGCTGTTGATTTAAACAAATATATTGGATTAATATACACATTAAAGAATATTTTTACATTGAGTACATTTAATTATATTACATAATATATTTTTTTTTCTAAAATTGAGTTGAAATGAATATCGTTTATCTTATCAAATAAATAAATATTTTTATAAAAAATATAAAACACAATTTTTTATTATTTTAAATATTATTTATAAAAATTAATGTATAATTTTTTTCATCGTTAAACTCTTGGTTAAATAGCCGCAACAATTGAATATTGTTGCAGTATTTTATGGTGAAATCTAACCTCAATTACAATTCGTCGATCGTTGATCGTTTACTACTTAAACAGAAATCTCGTATAGAATGTAAAAATCTTCTTAGGAATTTTTGCAAAGTCTCTGCGCAATTCTTCGTGGATGCTTTGGGAGAGGTGGTAGCTCTGGAATTCGTAGATTCTTCGGGAGAGGTAAGTCTAGGATAGGAAGGATCATAAATGTGAAATGGATTAGTGTATTTGAATAAACTAACGAGTAAGGCAAATTCATACGAGTTGCATAAAATGTTACCTACGTCCAAAAGAACCAAACAATCTTATATAAAGTATCACAAATTTACCATTTTTTTATAACAACAAAATTATTTTTATAACGAATTAACGACTATTTATAATGGAGAAAATAAATAAATAAATAAATAAATAAATAAATAAATAACAACGCAACATCTAAAAAAAAAATTTGTAAACGTACGTGTCGGGGCTTTGGTCGGTATCGGACTCCTCGAGCTCGGACTTGTTGCGTTTCTTCTCATAGACGAGAATAATGATGCAAAGAACGGCGACCTCGGCACAGATACCGAGGAAGGGCCACAAAGCGGCGAGCTTGTCTTTGACCCTAAGGTACGTACTGGCTGTGTCGAAATGTAGCTCGTTATCGTCGGTGAGATTGTAGAATCCTATGCAAGTAACATTTTTGCCTCCGTCGTCCATTTGAATGTTCTCGAGATTAAGTACGGCGTTGTTCAGGCCCTTTTCTTCGTCCTTTGAAAGCTTTATGCGTCCCTCCGATCCGGAATAGCTCTTTCCATTGATGAACCAACGGATCTTCAAGCCAGGATCGCCCAATTTTACGTTGCAAGTCAAGTGTAATTTCTCACCTTCGACGACGTTCGTCGATTCCGGCAATGTAACCGCGGGTCTCTCTGCAATATACAATCAACGATGATATTTCATTCAAAATTTCAATGCTTTATAATTTTTTTTTTTTTTACTCGTAAGATGACTTTGTTCGACATGCATCATAAAAAACAATCAAATAATTAAAAATATTTCAACAATCATAAAATTTAAGTAATTGGACAAAAAAACTTACGGACAACTCTGTAGTCAGCCGATGCGTTTTCAACCCTGCAGGAATAATTGCCATAAATGCTCTTGTCATCGCTGTCGTAAGATACGATGACACCTTCTTTTTCTACTTTGATGTTATCGGTTTCTTGCAAAATCTTCTTATCCTTGAACCATTCAACATTTCCACTTTGTTCCGGACAAGTCAGGATTATCTTACTGTCGTTTTTCGTAAGTACCTTGATCGATACATCTGTTCAAAATAAATTTTCAAATCAATACGAGAAAATATTAATTAACTGTCGTAAAAACTGACTATACGTATATGTAACATAGACATTTTTACGGACTAAAAACGCAAAACATTAACAAATTATTGCAACTGAAACAAATAAAATTTAGCTAAGCGATAAAATTAAATAATACATTATGTACATTAACAATGCGTTTGCTAGCGACATATCAATACATAAATGATAAAAATAACATAATTTTTAATTTTTTTTAAATTAAATTTTGTTTTACAGAGGATTAAACGTAAGGATTTATAGCATTGCCTACGGTTAAGAATGTGCACAATAAAAGGTATACTTTAAAGCGACATATTCTTTAACGGTGAAAACAATAAAAGTCTAAATTTATATCAAACTATACTATTTACAAAAAAAAAAAAAAAAAAAAAAGGAATTTGACTTTCTTTTATAACATGCTTTATCGGCTCATTTAATAACACGTTAAATATGAATTACTTTATGATTCTATAAAAAATAATATGTAATTTACAATGAGATGTTTATCAAAAAATAAGGAACGTCTGTTTTATACGAGGATCGTTTGGAGATAATAAAAAAATTAATGTTTACAAAGATGTATAGGAAACGTTCGTAATTGGGATGGAAATAATTTTGCACAATCGGTGACTCGTAATTAAAAGGATTTATCGTTTGCGACAATATTGTTAGCGCGGTATTGAAAATCCATAAGAAAATGAAAACGTCGAAAGCGTAGTTTTACAAAAGCCAGTAGTTTATTTATCGCGTGAAATATAGTTTTTTATTCACTTTTTTTTTTTTTTTTTTTTTTTTTTTACTTTTTCTAAAATCTTTGTTAAACACGAACTCTATTTACGTGCAAATGTTTGCTTTCACTCGTTCGCCGATAGATTGTATAGGAGAGAAGGAGAGAAAAAGAGAGAGAACAAGCCCGCGTCAAACTAGAAGAGAAAATACGCGAGGACATTGGACAACACCGTTAAATCTAACGGCACGGTTCGCTCCTCCCGTAGAATCCTCGATAAATGGACTATAAATTTTCCGCAAGCCTATAATAAAAGTCAAAAATTTAACAGGAGCGCGCGCGTCAAGCTCGTGCGTCTCCATCGTGTCGTAAGTACGACCATTGCGCCCAACTGCAATTGTTCCTAACGGGAACCATAATTTATCGTTTCTCTTTTCACAAGTATTAGATATACATATATATATACACACACACACACACACACACACATAGGTACGTACGCGTACCTAATAGTGCACGATAGTATTGTGTGCGTACAACGTGTGTTCGCGGGGTGTAATAAGTATTTTCAGCGAGCAGGAAAACGGCATCGGCACCCGGGTTAGAACTAAGTAGCTTGGCTAGGGTAGTATTCGCGAACGCGCTACAAGGTAAACATATCCGAGATCATAATAGATTATTTTCAAAGGACATTATTATTATACAATAAAGCTCGACTCGCAAAATTTTGATGTACGTTATTTATTTTGCCTCTTAAAAATAAATTAAGCACACTTGATAACCTACAAATTAAAATTTAAGCGGTGTATTTTTAATTCGTTTATATTCTGTTTTCTCCTCTGTTACCTCGTTTCCGATTTTGAAATTCACCCCTCCCCCCCTAGCTCCCCTCCCCCCGTGTAACAATTAAATCCAACTTAAGCGCGGGATAATTGTTTCACCGAAGTGATTTAATAGAAAAAAAAGCAGGTCGAGAGGTATTACATATTTAAAAGGTTGAATTTTTAAATTAGCCCCGTGACGTGGACTTTATCCGATAAGGTCCGTAAATTCTATTCAAGGCAGTTGGGATTCAAAGCTCTCTCTCTCTCTCTCTCTCTCTCCCTCTTTCTCCCTCTCTCTCTCTTTCACGGACAGAGGTCACTCTGCCGTGGACGACGAGGAAGAGGAGGAGGTAGAGGAGGAAGGATCGAACGGTCGGACAATGTCGGCGAGAGGTAGAGATTAGGCAAACCGACTCGAAATTGAGGGATGCCATTCGATTGCGTGCGCGGGCTATGGAGCCTCGATGTGTGTATACGCACGCAAACACGCGCGCGCGTACACAAAGCATGCGAGGTGTGGCGTTTGACGTTGCGTAATACAGCGAAACGCGCGGCGTCAGCTTGCGACGCCCGGGCGCACGGCTACCGTAACACCGGCTGAGTTAATAAACGTTCGTTAACGAACTTCTTGAGCGAGCGGTTATCCGCTCGGAGCTACGGCAGCGGCAGCGGCGGCGGCGGCGGCGGCGGTGGCGGTGGCGGCAGAGGCAGCCTCGTAATTTAACAAACTTCGTTAACGAACGCGCGGCCTGCGTTCCGTCGCGAGGCGCACGACCGGCGGCCTTAATCGCGAGGCGCCCGCCGTTCCTTCCGTCTCTAGTTTCCAGGGCCACGCGCGCGCGCGCGCGTGTCTCAGAGAGCTGCAAACATCGGCCGCGCGCAATTGGAATTCCCCCCGCGAAATTGCGGTCGGTCGGTCGGCGTTCTCTCTCTCTTTCCTCTTTCCATCACCCGCCTCCCCCTCCTTCGTCGCTCCATCCCGCGGTCACCGTTGCTCGTCTCTGTAAATAGTGCGCCGCGGTTCGATTGTTTTCTCGATTACATCTGCTTCTTTCTGGCTCTAGGCGGCTGCCTCGTTGCCTCCACTTCTCGCCGTTTTATCGCATTGGCTTAACGCGACTCTATCTCCAGAGAGAGCTCGACGAAAATGAGAAAGAGAGAGGGAGAGGGGGAAGAGGGAAGGGGGGAGAGAGAGAGAGAGAGAGAGAGAGTGAGAGACAGAGAGAGAAACAGCTTGTTATTGCTCGAACGCCCGAATGGCTCTCGCGAACGCGCCCTTAATTAAAATTTCATTTCGCCCCAAGAAATATGTACAGCTTGATGGGCAAACTCGGGCGCTTTAAGCGTAAATCCTATTAAAGCTCGTTGCGCTCTTTCAACGATGCTTTTTTGTTCCGTGGCCCGAAAGTACCGAGCAAGAGAGAGAAAGAGTTCAGAAACTAAATATACATACATATATATATATATATATATATATATATATATATATATATATATATATATATATATTCGTCGTCCACTCTTTGTTTGTACATTAAGCTGTCTTTGCACCTCCTAAACGATGATACCGCGATTTAATACGCCCGAAGATTAATGTCGCAAACTGCAAGTCGAACGAGTTTCCGCGCGGCATGGCGCAATCGCGTATTAGAATTTGAATAACCTCGTAATTACAATCGCGTTAAAGCCGAGCGAATATATATTCGTAAGTATATAAATCCGGAAAAGCCGAGAGAAAGGTGGCAAACAATTTTTTGTTCGAGCGCAAATTCGCTCAAAGTGGTCGATTCAACGGTAAGAGCGAGTCCGTTGAGCGAACGGAAGAGAATCCGGAAGGACGAGGTCGAGGTTTAGCTTATTCCTGCCACGTACAAGCGGCGAGCGTTATTTTCTCGAAAACGCAAGGACACAGTTAACGAAAAGGGCGGACAAGGCCAAGCGTTTAATTTCGTACTTAATTGCTGAATTTCTCAACCGAGCCATTTTTTTTCCTTTAGCTCGCCGCGGTTCTATTATTCGCGCGTGGGTACAAGTGCACCACTTGGTAGAAATTCGCACTCGCGCGCTCGCATACACACCTTCGGCCCACCTATCCCCGCGCTCCTTTTCCTCTTCAGGCCGGCAACAACGAGGCTTTGCTTTTGTTAATTAAGCGTAAAGTTCCGGTAAATTGCCACGAGAGGTAATTACCGAGCGTGTTTAGAAGCTCTACGCGCCCTCCTCGTTCCATTTTTTTTCTCCCTCGCACGCTCCTTCACCGCGCCGCAGCCTTGTTGCCTTTTTCACCTCGGCGCCATTACTCGCACGTACGCGCGATCTATGTACTCAAGTATAGGCGACTGTTTATATATATATAGCGAGCGAGCGCACGGGCAATAAGAGAAAAAGGCGAAAAGGGAAAAGAAGCGAGAGAATGAGAGAAAACGAAAAAGTCTCGAATGCGCGCCTCGAGAAAAGAGCTTTCGACGCATCCTTTTGCCGTTTTTCCTCCCGTCGTGTTTGTTTTTTCTTTTTTTTTTTTTTTTTTTTTTCATTTGTGAGTTACACCAAAGAGAAATGTCACGACAAAGCTGGAAAAAGCCGAGAGTCGAGAGAGAATTACTTTACACAACGTGCTCGCTCTGTACTCGATGGACTCTCATAATCTCAACCCCAAGAATTCCTCGCCAAAAGTGCAAAGTACACTCGAATTATTTCAAGAAGTTACCGCCTGCTTCCATTGCCTTTTTTACCCCACATCGTTTCTCCACTCGTTAGATGGTGAATAGCACTATTGCAGGATATAACAAACCTCGCGCTGAATCCCGACAATTGAAAAAATATATCCGACAAAAAGTAGCACCGCGAATTTTGGCTTTTACGATGACAAAAAAAAAAATTTTTTTATTAAAAAAAAAAATTTTTTTATTAAAAAAAAATAAAAAAAAAATAATCCATTGCAGTGCGACGAATATCTTTTAAGCCGGCGCTTTTCATCAATCCCGATGTTTTCAGGATCACTAAAGCGGAATATATGACGAGTGATTGAATATCGAACAACCTACCGATTAAATGTGAATCGATCTAATATTCGTTAAACGAAAAATGTCACCGTCCTCGTGCACGTACACTTTTTAAACGGTATTTAAACGTTACACATCGCCGAACAACCCACTTTATTTTGTTTATCAAGCGGATCGGAATCATCGAGCGCGAGCGTTTGCCTCGAGGACCGTTGGCTTTGGACTGAATTTAACGGTGTACTCGCATAAATTAGCCCGTGTAATAGAAGGCTCGGGATATTCCGACAAAAGAAATTCACGGAATGGTTTGCGTGCGCGAGGCAACAAAGGTAAAACGCGCCGGGAGAGCTGGGTAATCTCCCCAGCCGTTAAATGAATTGCGAGAGGCCGAGACGGACGATAGTCGAGTGGGTATCGTCGGGGTACCAAAAAGGGGAGGGCCGCCGGAAATGGATGATACGCCCGGGCAACGTTAACGAATGAAGATGCAGCCGCGATATAACACCGCCCGGCGGGTACGCGCCCTTAACTAAGAGATATCCCACGCGCGCAGGGAAAGAGAAAGAGAAAGAGAGAAAGGGAGAGAGAGAGACAGGGAGAGAGACGGGCCGGCCATTAACTTTGAGAAAGCGGAGACCGCGTTAAGATAAGCCAATTGCGCCACTTTCGCTCGGCGGACACTTCCAAATTTTATCCGTCCATGTAAGTAAATAAATACAAGCGCGTTTTATCGGACGAAGAACTCGAGCTCCTTTCTCCTTTCTTCTTTCTTTATTATTTTTCCCTTTCTTTTCTCGCGCAAACATCGATCGAACGCTTCGCGGCGGTTTTTTCTTCGATTCGACTATTCCGGGTCAACAAGAAGAGACTTCTCGACTTTTTCGCTTCTCGAAGAAGAGGAGCTCGAGTAAACGCGGTAGAACGCCGTCATGGGAAGGAAAGAAAAACAAAAGGAAGGAAAGAGAGTCTAGCGGGAAACGAAGTTTGAACGACGTCGCGCCAAAAACCATTCGGTACGTGTAATCGTATATTTGTACATAAAGAGGGGTGTGCAAATTGTTGCGTAATTCGAGTATACGGTCGGGGTGTATACACCGGTCGTCGGATCCGCAACCAAAAGGAGATGTTTTTCTTTTCTTTCGTTAGGCGTTAGCAGAAAGAGAAAGTTTGTTGGGTTGCGCTCGCCGATATATTTCAGGACAGCAGACTCGTGCGAGCATCGAGCTGTGCCGGTCGCTATACGCGTGAACAATTTACCACAGAGAGAGAAAGAAAGAGAGAGAGAGAGAGAGAGAGAGAGAGAGAGAGAGAAAGTGAGTGAAAACAAGCGCGCGTCGAGGTGCACTGCCGTCGAAACATTTCCATATATATATATATATATATATATATATATGTATATTATTAAGGAAGCCATCCTCCCGTTTTTTCACGTATAGAGCGGAGCACGAGGATGCGGCGGTAACGGCGGCTCGATGCGACATTTCTAACGGAACGGAGCTAAGTTTTCCTCCCGCGCTCTCGGGCGCGCGCGCACGTAGCCCGGAAACACGCTTCGCGAAATTTATATAAATTTCGAGAGAGGAACTTTTAGAAAAATATATGTGTGTGTGTGTGTGTATGTAGCAGCGCGAGAGCCCTGGCAGCGTTACCAGCTGCTCGCCGGGAGGAAGATTGCGCGCGCGGAAACTGCAAGGAGAAATAAAGTCTTCGGGTAAAGCAGACCCGATGTAGTAATTGAGTCGGTGTATATGTCCTTTGGAAATTCCACGAGAGTTGGATACGTTTCGCATAAGCTTGCCGAATACATAAACTTACTTTGTTTTTTTCATTTTTTTTTTTTTTTTTTTTGCTCGTAGTATGGAGATTGTTAAATTTACGAAAGGTTGTAAAAAATAAGGATCGCTTACAAAATTTTACTATTATATCGCGCTGTTGAATTTTCGCGTCAAAATAAACGGGTAATTATAACATATTTAATCGTAAATTTATTAAAGCATATCTTTTTGTCTAATTTACGATATATTTAAACCAGATTTATTTAAAATTTAATCATCTACAAAAGATTTTAAGAAAATTAATCAACTAAATTGGTGAACTCATTTCGCTCGCTTGAATATTGAACGATATTTGAGGTATAAGCAAAGTTACAACTCAGGTTTCCTAAGTGTTTATGTAAAGTGTTTATTTTGCGATTGAAATAATTAATTTTACAATATGCCGAGTAAAACGATTAATTATTTTAATGGTAGATACTTTCGTTTAAATAACCAGAATTGAAATTTTGAAACAAATCTCGTATGCGCTTTTATTTAATGATACAGAAAAAAAAATTGTTGAATAAATTAGAAACATCGATAAAATAAGAACTTCTCATCTGCATTTTTCTCTTTTTTAAACTTTTCTGAAATTTTCTTTATCTTTCTTACATATTTTCGTCTCTCTCTCTCTCTCTTTCTCGTGTTTTTCCTTTATTTCCTAAAATGTATAAATGTAAATCAGAATGTCGTGGAATTCTGGTTGCGCTATCTGGAATTATTGTTCTCGGCGCAAGGGACCACAACGAAATTCTTTTTCTGCTCAATTTTTCCGTTCTTATTATTTCGTCGTTTATTTGCATCTTACGCCGCATTCTTTCGCCGCAGCAGTAAGATGAGCTACCAATAAATTTATTTTCGTATCATAAACTCGATTACTCTGAAAATGTTTTACTTATCGCGATTGCCTTTGGCTTTATGCTTAATCGTTAAAATCTCATTTTTGATAATATCATTAAATACAGAAATCAATTAAAATACAGAAATAAATATTGTCTCGTTAAAAAGTATATAAATTTCAGTCAAACTTTTTATGATGAAAAATTCGCTTATAAAAGTATCGATCAATGAATGATTTAATGGGTTCGATTCATGCATACGTAATATTATGAAATCTTCAACAACGTCGAATCGAAAATTAAAGCCAACGTGGTAATAAAAGCAGAATATTATTGTTATTTTAAGATCAAATAAGAAATTTTATCGATCATAAAAATGTGTTGTTCGCGCATAAGCTTTTCTCAACAAAAGGTGAATCAGTTTACATAAGTACTTTACGTCCATAGGTCTTTTACGTATCCGTAAGCTTAGAAAATCCATTATTTAAAGAATAAATTTTAATTGAAATTTGGCAAATAGATAAACGCGTCGATAATTTTAAAAGTTAAAAAAAATTTTCTTTCCACCACGCCGCCGACACTTTTAATGAGTGCATCATCGGGGAATTAGTTCGGATACGGGCAACTGCATAACATATTTGGGGTAACGTAGGTGAGAATTCCGAGGGAAATCTCGCGTAACCGCAACCATTACATAAGCCAATCGCTACGAGCCAGAGAGAACAGCGCGCGCCAACCGAGCTCAGCGAGCATCACAAATTGTGGAATCCCTAATTTTCAAAATTTTCAATTTCAAATATCGGATGTTTGTTTTACGTTTAAGATTAAGTTTAATTTCGTATAAATTTACGTGAAACTCGTCGTTTTTACGAGCGCCATCAAACGTTAAATTTACAAAATAAAACCTTGCATCCGCGAATCGTATAATTAATTGAAAATATATTGGCAGCGATTCTTCGAATATCGCATTTTTAACTTTCATATCAAATAAAGCTTTATTACTTTTAACTTTTGACGTAACTGCGGAATTTTTCGAAAAATCTAAAAATTTATTTACAAAATTTAAAATGTAATAAGAGTAAAAAGTTTCATTGTGCATGAATTGCGCAATTGATTAGAAATCTGAAGTATTTTTCGAATATCGTATTTTTTTTTTTTCATCATTTTAATAGTAAATAAAACTTTATTTTGTTTAGCTTACGGCGGGCAATAAGAATTCGATTTTTTTTATTGGTTTATGTATCAAAAACAGTAAATTTAGTAACTTTAAAGAAATTTTTCATTATAAAAGTTTCACTCACAAACCTTCATTCAAATGATCGATCAAAATTTTGTATTTCACAAATTACGAAAATACATTTCATAAATTTGAAAATATACTTTTATTGTATTAAACAATATCAATTCTCATACTTCATCGAGTGATATTCTTTTGTATAAGATATAATACTTTTATTAAAATTTTTAATTGAACCAATTAAAATGCAGTTAAAATTGTAACACCAAATTCAAATGTTTAAATTATTGAATTACATTAACGTCGTCGCAACGTCCATAAAGATATTTAACAAGCAACATTTTAATGCCACTTTAATTATTTTTTGCAGTTAAAGTTGTAATCTAATTAAAGTATTCATTTATTTAATATAAATGCAACGTCATTTATGTAAAAAAAAAGAAGGAAAAAAACAAATTCTGAATAAAAAAAAAAAAAAAAAAATTAAAAAATGCACGCTATTAAATATTCAGTGAAAATATATAACTCGAAATTCTTCGCAAAATCGTACGTTTAAAATTTCACGCTAATCCAATCTGAGCCGACAAGTTTCTCGTCACGAGCGTAATGTTTTTACCGACGATAAAACGAGAGAATTTATTTCAACACCGAAATAATGGACGATAAATGCATTTAAGGCCGACTTTTCCGATGAATGTAAAAACTTGGTCATTTACGCGGTGCGACGCAAAAATTTTCTTCGACGTTATATCGAGTGCCATTCGATCGTCGGCCATAATTGCGTCTTTTTCCCCTAATGGAAAATTCAATCGTCGAGGACGTTTCGACGTCAGATGCACCGCCGCAATTTCTCCCCCCCCCCCGCCCTCCCCTCGAGCGGATAACATCGTCCGCGTTTCCTTTGGTAATTCACGTCCAATATCGAGCCGCGTGAAGAGAGAGAGAGAGAGAGAGAAAAGAACAATTTGCCACTCGTCTCGTCGTCGTCGGCTACGTTGCGCGTCCGGCAATCTCCGACGCGTACCAAAAGGCTCGACCTGAATATTCTCGTTTCTCCATCGATTAAACATTTTAGTTACGAGAGCGGTGCAAAAGCTCGATAATAAATGGGACGAGCCGTTATCGCCTCCTATTTACAGTACGCACGAACGCGTTATTAAAAGTGCCGCTGTAGTCGCTGCTGACTCTTGCGCCGGTAAACGGGCAAACGCGAGCGCATTTTGTAGTATCAAACGTCATCGCCGCTTACATCGCAAAAATGGCATTTCCGAGAAGCGCTTCACGCGCTCGAGCTTTATCAATATTTACTATAGTATATAATTGGACTCCTTCTGCACGTTGCGCTCGAACTGCTTCGTCCGAAGCGCATCTTTACGCGTCATTAGTTTAACGCTATAAGCTATATCCCCCCCCCCTCCCCCGAATTTTCGCGATAGAGTCGAAGCGATTCGTCACAGATTGACAATTAATCGGCATCTATTACGTTTGCGAACTAATTGGTATCAAATTATGTTTGACGAACGCATCCGTTTGAGCTTATGGATATAACGCTCGCTCGACGCGTTGAAAGCGGTTTAACGATCCGATAAAAATCTAATCGCTTCGATCGTAAATTAATTAAATGGAAAATCAACGACGAAATCAGCTGGCTTACTAATTTCATCGATCAAACGGACTTTTCATTGAACTTTTTTGCCCTTTTCCATCTTATTTTTTTTTTATCTCCTTCTATTTCCATAACGTCGCGTCTCGTTGCGTGTTGTGCATTCGCTTCGTTTCGTAGGCTCACATAAGTTGTATTAATTTCGACTATCTACGATCGATTTTCGCAATCGCGATGAAATTGCATTTACTCAATATTACTCGAAATAGATGTTGGTATAATATATTCAATAACCCAATAACCTTTAAATATACATCAAAATTAGTATCTTAACGTGTAGATTTAATGAAAATTTTATAATTTGCCAGGATGCGCGCATCGGAATTATTGAAAAAGAGTAAGTAGAGCGGGGATTAAAAAGATTTAGCATTTAGCTATTAAACGTTAATTTTTAATCGGCGAGGTATAAACGAGCATCGATAAAAGTTAATAACTCGAAAGTAAAGAACGAAAGATTAAAAGCAATTCGGTGTAAGAGGAGAGGAGAGGGGAAAGGTGACGGTGCGGTTTAGCAAACTAGGTAGGGCCGCCCGATTTGAAATTTACGGCGGGATATTACAGAGAACGAGCTGGCGCGCATTAGGTGTTGGAGTTGTAAGGAAGTTCTTAGACGATTGCTTGCCGTCTAATTATAGTTCACCCGTCCGTTGACTGAGAGCCGAGGGAGCTGCAGATGACACGCTTCCCCACCGTCGTCGGCTGTTATTTTACGCGATTTTCAGAGTTTATTCAACGCCGACAATCTCCCCACATATTAATTAGAAGAAAACTTTACGATTTACCTTAATAAATTAACTCGTGTACCATCGACGAAACGAGAAAAATTTTCGCTCTTTTCGTTAAAAATCTTTCTCTGCCCGTGTGTGTGTGTGTGTGTGTGTGTGTGTGTGTGTGTGCGTGTTCGCGCGCGCGCCGTCGCTTTATTTTTATTTCGCGGGCTTTTTACACAAACCGTTCGAAAGTTAAAGAAAGAAGGAAGGGAAGAAAAAGACAAAAAACGATGAGAGGTGCAGTTACACGTTGCAAAAATAGAACGTCGTCACGCCTTTATGGATTTAGCAACATCGTTGTGTAGATATATAGGTGTGTATAGATATATACAAGCTTCAAAGGCATCGCGTGCTTTCATGGCTTTCCTTACGATCGGAACCACTGCTAAAAACTGTTACCGACTCGTAAAGCAATAACCTTGTTAGAGTTAATAACATTTCTTTACGACTGGTTTTATTATTCGCAATAAACAATGCTGCCACGAAATCTCTGCGAAATCCGCGCGAATTTTCTATAACAATACTATATATATATTGTATCCGTGCAGTTGGAGAAATTGAAAAAAAAAGCGCATATGGATTTAATAAATCAAACGAAAATTTTCCACATATTTCCTATGAATTCGTTGTAGACTTTATACATTTTTTAGCATACCGAATACGATTTTAATTCTCGTTCTACTTTTATGTGCGATTGTGCCTTTAAACTTTAGTCGAGAAGGCACAATGCCAAAATGTTTATATCATTTAAGCGGGAATTTTGCTGCGAGGTATACGTTTGCCGTTTGACCTTTTCCTATTTTTTACTTCTTGTAAAAGCACATAAATTTTCAATTTGTTTTGCTTCTCATTATTTCCGTCGAAGCTTCGATAAGACTCTTTCTTTTCTCCATCGATTATACTACGGCTAACCTTAATTTTACCTAATCGTTTAAACTTTGAATCATTAAAAATTTTACAAATATTTACAAGCTTTTCAACCGACGTCAACGCGCGGCAAATTTAGTCCCTCGCGACCGGTAACGCACTTTGTTTACGCAATGTTTAAAAGTATGACGTGTAAGCAAAAGAGCGTTCATCTTGCAAATTAATATCGAGAAAATCTCATTATACTTATGCAAGTTGAACGCCAGCGTGCGCTAGCGCTACGCGAAAAGATATGACGTGCGCGCGTAACTCATCCGCGTGACTCTGAGAATGAGCTACACGCGTGCGCATGCATATATGTACACGTATATATTATAGAACGAAAAAAGAAAATGAAATCACTTGACATTTGATATTTATGATTTGCGAAAGGCAAAGTCTTTCGTTTGCCTCGTGGTGAGAAAAGATAAGTGGCGGTGGGATTCGGGGCGAAAATCTTTGCACGTACGTCATGAGCAGCCAACTCCGAAGAAACGGCTACGTCGGGGTCTTGCGGGTCAGAAAAAGAATTGGAAGAGGGATAGAGAGTGAGTGAGTAAGAGAGAGAAAGAGAGAGAGAGAGAGAGAGATTACGGCCTACCGAGGGAAATTCTGAGCACGTCGGCTCGCGAGTTTGAGCAAAGCGAAAAAACGTGTTCGCCCGCACGAATTTGACTCGCAAAGGATAAAACTTTTTCTTCCTGCCCAAGCTCTCTTGTGCGTGTGTATATATATATATATATATTCATCTTTCGGGCTGAACCCCCCACGAAGACGAGCGAGCCGTTCTTTCTCCATCCTAGAGGCTACCATCGTCGCCGGCATCAGAGCTGCTGCTTTGCCTTGGAAAAGAGTAACGGGGTCGCGAGCTTCGAATTCACATATAAATCTCGCTAATCCGCGTATTCTCCCGAGAAATATGAGAGCGCGCGTGTCTGATAAGAAGAGGGGTTGCTTGGGACGTTGCGACCGTCGAATTTTTCTCTTTTCGATATGCTCTCTCTCTCTCTCTCTCTCTCTCTCTCTCTCTCTCTCTCTCTCTCGGATATCCTTCGAGCTATATACTCCCCAATGGTCGATTCTCCTCGCTTACACCTTCTTCCATCCGAGTACAGCCGTTTACCAGCGGGGCATTTTTTTAATCGTGCGCCGAGTAACAGACTGCGCCGATGAACCAAGAGCTCGCGCGTCATTCCGAAGTTTTACGAAATTTTACTCCTTTTTACGGAATTTTTCATTTACCTTGATTATCTCACCGTTTCGCGACCGCATAACCTACGCGGTATTACAATCACCGACAA
Organism: Chalcis sispes; assembly: GCA_949987625.1. Lineage (NCBI taxonomy): Eukaryota > Metazoa > Arthropoda > Insecta > Hymenoptera > Chalcididae > Chalcis > Chalcis sispes. Next base: position 7,012,110 of record OX465094.1, on the reverse strand, counting down.
AGGACTCCGCCCGTCGACGATATACATGTACTTGTAAATCGCTTGCCCGAGCGAGCTATAGCGTCCGAAAGAAAATTCTCGTCGTTGCATTCGATTATAACTTTGCTTCGAATTTTTCTGTCACCGCAATAAGCGCGTATATTTCAAGTATTGCATTGCTTAAATTATTTTCTAACATTGAAAAAACTTTTCACCTTTTTTTTATCTAACAAACATTGAACATATCAGTTTTGAGTTGTAAATTTTATATTGCTCCATCTAGGAGCCTTAAATAAATATAATAAAAATTGACAAAATACTCATTAATAATTAATAATAAAAATTAATAATTTTAAAAAATATAAATACATTACCTTTGTTATTTATGTACAAATTATAATCAGTATAAAGTTAATAATAAACAAATAAATAAAAAACGTTTTAAACTTTTTTTAAACTTAATATGCCATGTTAAAAATTGAGCAGCGATTATTTTAAGACACACTTAATGAAAAGAAAACTTGACGATAAAGATATGGAGAGACGAAAAAAAAAAAAAGATAACAAAATAACGCTAAGGAAACAAAAGGGGAATGTTACAAGGACTCGCTACAAATACAATGGTGACAATGAGAGACGACAGTGTGAATCTACACTCCGCAGAGAGATACTGAGCTATAAAACAAGTATATAACGCAGCCATGGAGCAAGTAATGGATGATTTTAAGAAAACGAGAGAGGAACTCGCACCCCGCGGGTGCGGCCTTTGCAAGAAAGAGCGAAAGAGAGAGAGAGAGAGAGAGAGAGAGAGAGAGAGAGAGAGAGACAGAGCGGGGAAGGAAAATTTTCCTTCGTCGCTCACACTCTCTCTTTCTCTCTTTCTCTCTCTATCTCTCTCTATCTCTATCTCGCTCGCTCTTTCTCTCTCTCTCTCTCTCTCTCGGCATTTACAAAGCAAACACGCGCCCCGTTATCGCGGATAAAAGTGTAAAAAGGACATCTGCCAAAGTGTCGCGTAACTTTAACTCGAGCTCTCGAGCAGCCGTAGAACTTTCCTCATTCAATAAGTTTATTATTAACACACGGGTAATGCTCGCGAAAAGTGTTAAAGATAATTAGCCACATCGAGAGAAAACGAGGAAAATAATGACAGCCGCTCGCTGCAAGAGAGAGAGAGAGAGAGAGAGAGAGAGACGATGATGCGCACGACGCAATTATGAAAATTTAATCGTTAAAAAGCTCGGTCACGCGCGAGCTTTAACGGCATGCTCTCTCGCCAAGTAAGGAGCGAGGAGAAGGGCTTATCGATCGTTACAATACGCCGCGCGTTCTATAACGCAACGGTTCCCTCGAGCCACAACAATAGATGAATAATTAAAAAGCTGTAAGGGCGCAATGAAAGGAAATTAAAAGCGTCGAAAGCTAAGCGATATAAAATGGAAAAAAAGCAAAAAAGCTGGGGAAGGGGGAGGAAACGAAGGAACGAAGAAAGGAAGTAAGGTGCGTGCGCGCTGGGGATGGGGGGAGGGGGAACATCCTTACGAACCGTAGACGATGGCGAGGTGGTGGGTCTCGTTGCCGTCTAGGCAGGCGTAAGAGCCCTCGTGTCGCTCGAGCGAGGTCGTGGCGACGAGGGTGCTGCTCTTGGTGCCGTCGTTGAGCTTGGCCGTCTCGACGTGCATTATGCCGCTGGCGAAGTCCTCGGTGGCCAGGGACTGTCCGTTCCTCTTCCACATGATCGAGACGTCGGCGGGTACCTCGCTGCACGTGATGTTCCAGGGCTGACCGTCCCGTACCAGCGTGTCGCCCGTGTACTTCACTTTGGGTCGGGAAGAGGAGCCGACAGACAGATAGGATTACGCTTGCGTAAGAGATCGAAGACAGAAAGAGAAAGAGAAAGAGAAAGAGGAGGCGCAGGGAGGAGAAGAGACAGAGGGTCGCGAAAAAGTTCGGCAGCACGCGTACGTGCCGGCCCTCTGTACGCCGGGACAAGAGTCGCGGATACGAGTGCACTCTTAACCCCTTAATGCACACATTAATTTGGAATTTTCTATCAAAAAATGATCAGTTTTTTTTCTTCATTGATTTAGTATTTATGAATAATTATAAGAAAGAAAAAAGGATTTTCAGTGGCGTAACAAGGATATTTTTTCTAGTAGGGGCAAAAATAAGAAAATGACAATTTTTTGACACGCTGTGACATATTCAGTAGATAAACATATCGTGAATAAGTACCCGCGTCGGGAACGAGCATATAGAAATTTGTTTACAACGAAATACGTTCGCTCGAGTGTGACACGGGCATATTCAAAATTTGCCAGAAAGGAACGCTCGAGTCAGATACGGGTTAGTGCATTAAGTGGTTAACTCGATTATACGAGATACATGTGCCTCGGAAGGTAATGCTTGCGTCCACAACGATACTTACTTATATTTTACGACTTTTATTATTCGATTCAACTTTTGTTAAGCTTCTAGTCTGTGAGCCCTGTGTCGTATCTATAGTTTTATTTGAAATCCTCGTTCGTTCATTCGTTCGTTTGCGCGAATTACCCCTCGAAACCTTGAATTTATATTTCAGGTTGGGCGCGCAAGCATTGCCTTTAAAGGAATTTGAAGACGTTAAATTTATAACGACGAAAAAAAAAGCAAACAAATCGTTTGCATTATTTATATCACAATGAGAAAAGTAGATCGAACAACGTTGGTACTTTCCATTTAGCTGAATTTATTCTTTATCCTTTGTAATCTCACGATGCGATATATATATCTTTGCTTGAGGAAAATATGCTTTGCCATAGGAATCTAAATCAAAAAGTAGTTCTCCAATCTTCTATAGATGTAAGATTACATCCGTGATCGATAAAAACGGAAATAAATGCTAGTTTGAAAAACCCATCGTCGAGAGATCTACCATCTTCGCTTGGTATCGATTTTTCATTAAATTTTTTAAAGTTTCATCTCTTTCATAAAAGTGTATAATTTTATTATTAAAATTTACCGTTCAATTTTTTAATAAATATTTCAATTATGTATATACGTATATATGTTTTTAGTTTATACGTCGTCTCATTCCTTTTGTTATATTATCAAAAGCTTTATTTCACAAAATAAATTTTTAAAATTGTACGACAATTTTAATATTATGTCCGTGTTTAAAAAAAACTATAACTTTTTACAATAAAGAATAATCAAATATTGTTTGACCAAAAAAAGATAAGTAAAAATAAAGAAAAATTCACGAGGCTTTAATCTTTTCGCGCTCGTTTTTAATCAAATATTTTTCTACAAAATCCTTAAAAATAATTAAGTGCACTTGTTAAAGAATAATAATGCATTGACTCTCATTGAATTACTAACTATTAAAAGAAAATAAAGCTTTGATAACAATTATTATATTTGTAAACTTAGTGTAAGTAAAAGTGCCCTGAGAAATGAATTTTTTTTTTTCTTTTCAACATCGGAGAAAAAGTAAAGAGTACTTGGAGAAAAAAAAACGGGGGAAAAAAAAAAGAATTTATACCAAGACCGGCATTTTAAAATTTAACATTCTACTGTTCCGTGCAAGCAGAAAGAATTATAGAAAAATACAAGAGCGCAAATATTTCCCTTTCGGGTAGTTATTCCCAGGAGAAGCGCATAATCAATTAAGCTTCATTTACCATTGTACTTCGTTGCTATTTTAATAAAGAAAATTAAGAATTTTTAACGGGTGAAATTTAAAGAGCAGCTATCCACGTGTGCCAACGTTCGTGTATCTCACCAAATTAATAAAAAATCTCTTCCGTCTTAATGATCGCTTACGTTCATCGGCAATAATTTCTTCTCCTTCATCGCGAAGAGAGATAACAAAAAGATATACAACCGTGAATGCAAACAAGATACGCGCGGCAAATATTTGTTTTCGTTCCTTCTATAAAGCTTTCAACGCTGCCGCAATAAATATTCCCGTAACGGTCTCTCTATATACCTCCTTTGATGCAAAAAATAAAAATTTGAAAAAAATAAATAAATAAATAAATAAATAAAAAAAAGAAAAAAAAATGAAAAAAAAAAATACAAAAATTTATACCCGTCGCGTGCGTGAATCGGACGCAAACGAAGCTAAAGTCGTTGGCAAATTTTGCAAAGACGCGCCTGCGAACTTAATAAGGGAAGCGTGAATTGTGTCTCGGAAGTAGCGTATACGCGAGCGCGAAAGGAAAATCAATAATAAGGTTGGTCGACGCCTTTCACACAGCGCTGGCCAGAGCCGCGCGAGAGTTTGCTGGATCGAGTCGAGGAAGCTTTCAAAGCTTCGACTGTGCGAGTGAATTCTTAAATGCAGAACCGTATCTTTTTCTATGAGAGCAGTTCATTGATCCAATATATACATATAGAGAAACAGAGCGACAGAGAGACAGATAGAGAGAGAGAGAGAGAGAGAGAGAGAGAAATCGGGTGCGGCTGTTTCTTGAAGAAAACATAGGCGCCGTCGCGAGCATCCGAACGCTTTTCTTTGATCGCTTGGCAAACAATTTATTTACTCATGCGTACATATATGCGTCAAATTAATCTCTCCGTCGCTCGTTACAACTTCATTTTCCACAGCTGTAACCAAATTCTGATACTTTTTGAATAAATAGAAGAAGCTAACCTTGAGACTCGAAACGCTATTTGGAGATATTTTTAACTCTTTCGACACAGAAGAATATATCGATTGTAGCTCTTTCTGTAAAAAAAATCATGGCAGATTTCAACTTTTACCCTTAAAATAAACAAGCGTGGAACTATCAAGTTGAAAATATTTCATATTTTTTAATATTTTTACCATGAAAAAGGGCCAGTATGCAATTACAACGTGAAGAAAATCAACGGCTTTTATTAATTTGAATTTCGTGCTCCGATAACGAAAATTAATATTCAACTAATATATATATATATAGCGTAATGGTAAAATTACAAAGAGCCATTTTTCAAAATGGAATATCAACAAGATCGTTTGACAAAATATTCCGTTTTCTTTCATTAGGAAGAATAATACCAAAAAAACAAAAAAGTAAAATTAATTACTCATTCGTTGGATTTTCGCTTAAAACATGTTCTACTGAAAATTAGTAAAATTTAATTAATTCACTTTTAGAGTAAAGCGAATAAAGAAAATTAGTTCGCGCTATCGTCGAAAATAAAAGCGCCTCGATCATTTCATTAGAATACCTTCGACCAAAAACCAGAGAGAATGAGAGATAGAACGGATAAGAGAAGCGGAGAAGCGGTTAAAAAATATTTTTTAACGCAAACGACGACGGTAACTTCGACGGTGCAATATACGAAGCGGCAATCGCAAAACGCGCAAAACGCACGACGTGAAAGAAGGCGAAAAAATTCAATTGAAGCGTCATTAAGTGACAATTATGCGGCTGGATATAAACAAGGAAGCCCACGCATAATATTTGCCGAGCCAACAACGGCCGGTGGCAATGGCCCGTTCGTGAGCTGCTGCTAAATAAAACTTGCCGCAAACAACGCGGCTGACGCTGCTCTCTCATTCGATGACGCATAAAAGAATTACGCGGACCGACTGTAGCGCATATGACTCTCTCTCTCTCTCTCTCTTTCTCTTGAGGCATTTATCTATAACCCAGTATAACGACTTTCCCGATAACGCGCTGCATTGTCTCTAACCGCGCGTTTACGTTATTAATAGTCGCGGCTTTAGTTTGTTCAAAATTTGAAATTCTTTGTTTGTCGAAGCGTTATTTGCTTCTCCAAATAATAAAATCACAATAAAGAAGATCGATAAGATTAAAATGGTAGATACCTCGTATCATTATCATAAAATCATTATCTGAGACTCGTTCACCAGTGTTGTAATAATAGAATGGAGTCTTCTATGCGAGATTATTTTTTTCGTGACGTATAAACAAATAAAGTAACTGGTGAAACAATCAATCCGGACTCAAAAATTATGTTACTTATAAATATAAATCTGCTTATAAATGAAGAAGGTCAGAAATTCATTATAAAACGATCAACTTGAAAACGAATAAACGAAATAATTACGTTTCGTTTCTGTATCACATGACAGACTATTCGAGAAAGCTCCGTCAATTATTGCGATAACAAAGAGTCTTACAATTGTAATCTCGAGTGAAGTAAATGATTTTTCTCTATCTTCGCGTAGCATCTCAGAATGTTTTATTTCGAAATATAATCGTTTATCGATTTACGCTTAATTATTATCAAAGCGAACAAATTTTTACGGTAAAAAAATGTTCTCTACGCGACCCTTTTTGAAACAATTTTTTTGTAAATTAATGTACAATTTTCAGAAAAATTGTGAAAAAATATAGAAACGATTGGTTCGATTAAGGCGCAAAAAGAGGAAATAAAACAAATCAACGTTGCTCTTGAAAGATGGAAAATTAGAAAATCGAAATAGCCTGACTGACAATACAAGGCAAACCAGTCCATTTTTTTCCTCCTTTCCGAGGTTTACATTTCACTTCTCGATACATCGATGACACATCATCCGCAACTATCCAAGAAATATCTCGAGAGTTGAGAAAATGTACGCGCAGAGATACAAAAATCGATCGCGGATTAAATGGCTGAGCGCGGAATAAAACATACCACCTACATACGTGCCAACATATATATATATATATATATATGATTCAAAAGCATGTTTATGCACACAAGACACGTTCGAGCTTTCAATCTTTTATAGACGTGACTTAACGTGATTAAACCGAGCCAACGATGGAGAAATTATTGCGAGAAAATTTTGCAGCCGTTGGAAATTTCTTCCTTGCTCGATCTCTTTCGTCAATGACGATTGCAATTATTTTTTTTAAACTCATTATTTACTCCTTCTACCGATGAATTTATCAACATTATCCTTTAAACATATGTATTGCTGTAACGGTAAAGAGAGCTCACAGATTGGTTATTGATAAAAGAATCGTACTTTTGATTCTATTATTGTTTTATCTTTTACGAATAAGAATTAAATAATTTTTTATTTTAATAAAAGTATTCATAAAAAAAAACTTATCAGATTAATTTCTTCAAAAGTACTAGATAAGATAATCGATAATGTAAATAGATTCTAAAGTAAATTTTTATAAGCTGTCGATTTTAATAACATTTTTCTTTTTTTTTTTTTTTTTTTTTTTTTTTAATTCATATAAAATATGATAATTCTTTAATTATATTTGATTTATTAATGAAATACAAAGATCATCGGTTTATGCTTCACCAAACAATTAAAATTATTTCAAGTGAAAATAACAGATTTATAGTACAGATTATAATATATGAATATTTCAAGTTTTTTAGAAGCAAAATTAATACAGTTTGAAATAATAAAAGAGCATAAAGTTGCCTCAAAAAAAAAAAAAAAAAAAAAAAATGCAATCGAAATAACGAATGTAGAGAGAAAGATGAGAGATATATTAAGAGACTGAAAGGCTCTCTACCAGTAGTGTTATATTTTGAGAAAAACAAGTACATCGAGGGTTTTCAAGAGAAACACGTCTTCGTCGTAGTTATAGTTGGCCCCGGTGACTCGACGCATGCGTTGAATTTTCATATGCGCGCGTTGGCTCCCACTCCGCGTATTCGCACTTGCGAGGGAATCGTTGAAATTTTATTCGCTCGAGATACACGATCGTGGCTACTAGCAGACGTGCGCTCACATTTATCCACTCACACATACACACATACGCACACACACATATTTATATACAAGAACACGCGCTCTTACACGCATACGCACATTTACACTTTTGCGTCTCAATTCGTTTTGTTCCTTAAATACACTTCTCTGTCAAGGACACGTGCCGTAGGTTTGGATGCACCACGTATGATGAATTCGAAAATCCCGAAATTGATTGTTTTCTGCCGATTGTTTAATGACACAGTTTCTTCATGTTACATGAAACCGCGGAATTTCAAATGGTTATGATTGTATTTTTCTTTAATTTGAAGATAATGATTATCAATTTATATTATAATGATTACACGTTCAAATTGTAATGAAAATTATAATGCTACAAAAAAATACAGACTTATGAAGATAAGATTAAAAAATTGATCACGCTTCTTGTATTTCAATCAGTATCTATTAAGAAAATCTCAAACTCATTCGAGTAACAATGTAACACAGATTGAGAAAAAACGATTTCTGCGAAAAGGGAGGTTAATTAATTTAATGCCGCAACAATGAGACTGCACGGTAGTGTCATACAACACAAGTAAATCGATAATCGATTAAAAACTTTGTTACGTGTAACGAGTAAAATAATTGAGTTTTTTTTCAATTTTCGCTTGATTCTTCTTTGATAACAGGTACGAAAAATCGTTAAAACGAAAAAACTTTCTCTTCGAAACAAAATCCAAGGTTTACATAACTCGAGCAACAATGCAACCTGCTCACAAACGTGAAAATTTCAAAGATACAATTATATCGCGTTAATTTTTCATTTAGCATGCGACGTTAAAACTTGTAGAACAAGACCTTGGAAAAAATCTATAAAAATGTTACATCTTGGCTCTCCGGCACTTTTTTTACACATTGCGCACTAACCAGCGACGTATATTGCTAATGGAAGAAAAAAAAAATGTTAAAATAAAACACAGCGCTGTCCATTGTTGTAAATCGACAACGCAGTATGACTAATAATTAAAGGACGAGAACGTCGACGCCGACTTTGAACGCTCTCCGCTGACATCGTCAACGTCGCCGTCTCTACCTCAAAAGTTGACTTGGCACACTCACCTGAATGCACCTCGACGACGGTGCACGCTAAATATAGCAGGCCGAGCATCACGAAGGCAGCCTGGCTTTCCATCTCGATGCCGACTGCGCTGACGATGGTATGTCTAAACGAATCGCCGCTCTCGTCGTCGTGTTCGCGTTAATCGCGTTCTTCGTAAGGATAATTATGCAGCTGCTGTAGCTCGAAAGGCTCCTTCCTGCGGCTACCTCGAAAAATCCGTTGTTACCGTTGTGTCTGTGTGCGTATGCGTTCCTCGTCGAAGCTCGAGGTCGTCGCGAGAGGCGCGCAGATCCGTACGTGCTACGTAAAAATGCTACACTCAAATGGACCTGCCCCTTTCTAACCTCAATCTCGAGCTCGCTGGGTAAATGTCAAACTCTTCGTCCAGCGACGACGGCGCCGATGGCAACTCGCCTCCTCCTCTCCAGATGTTCACCCGCGTCTGCTGCTAACGCTAAGTACTACTGCTGCTGCTGCTCACGGCGAATTATAAAAAGTAAAATTCTCACAGAGTGTATTGGTTGAGTAGTAAGAGGAAACGTACACATAGACGCGCGATAGTCCGAATGACGTAGCGGAGATACAACAAAATTAACCAGTAATCAGGAATCCGTATAGATAGGTTGTCACGCGCCCACTTTTGTCTCACTTTTTCTTCTTAGGCTAATCGCTGCCGCAACTTTTGACGATTTTGTAGGCTGCATAAAAACAGAAGCAGTGTCGTCACTCTTATCTTATCACGATGGAATGAGCGAACGAGGAACGTGCAGAAAAGTCGGGTTAAGAAGACACGATTCAAAGGCTATTTTATTTTCTTTCGTTTCTAATATTGCGCGCTCTCTCGAAAAATTCAACGAAGGTGAGGGAGGTTGCGAATGAAAAAGAAGATAACACACGCATGAAATAATCACGGGACACGGTAAGGCAGCGCAGTAATGGCGGCCGTCTTCTGCTATGCTGCTCTGGATACACGATTTTCAGCCACCAGAGACGCACACGCCAATGGAACTGCAAGCGAGTAAGAGAGAGAGAGAGAGAGAGAGAGAGAGAGAGAGCGAGGGAGATAGAAATATCTGTAGCGATGTATATACAAGGTACGGCTGACAGCAGTGGTTAGACCTTATCGTCCTTGTCGCACTTACAGTCGCGCGCAGCTGCTCACTCAGGGACGTAACTAGCGTGTTTAAATTCTGGGTAGTTTGGTTGAAGTGGTAAATATTCCATGTGCGTAATGTGAAATAAACAAAACGGGACAGAAAATACTGGTGACTCAAAAGTTGGTACACTGCAGGTTAACCATATATTTCGTCGGAGAATATTCAAATTATAATTATTCAATGTTTATAAATTTACAGTGCTTTTGAGTAACATAGTACTTCTATTGACGTATACACGTGTATACCAGCAGTAAAATTATTTTCTCGATCAAATAAGTTACTGCTCTCAGTTTCGCATAACAATATTAATTTACTTAAGAAAATGAAAAGAGTAAAAAATATAAAAGATTTACAACAAATTTGATTGTTTAAATAACATAATTTAAAATAAAAATTATTGTGCACATTAGTGTCGATGCAGTTATATTGATATTTAAAAATAATTACAAGTTAATAATTTGAATAATTTCTAAACATCTAATTATTTTTGATCGTATAAATTTAAAATTTATTTTTTTTTATTTTAAAATTACCCTAATTATTTCTAAAAAATAAATATAATTAAAAAAAATTAAGCCATATATACATTTTTATAAACAATTTTCTTATACTTCTGATACATTTAATTGCTTATCTTTTTTAAAAATAAAATTATTATTATAATAACAAAATTATTTCTAAAGAATATATTGTTATGAAAATTCAAAATTTTAAAAAATGTTAAGAGACGGGTTCTTATAATACACGGCACGATCCTTGAAAATCATGGACGTCACGTGCAGTTGCGTAAAGGCCTACATTTTCATCGAAAGCGCGCATGCGCACACCAATCCACAGAGATCTCGCACACGTATGCAGTGCAGAAAAAGCGCAATATATCCAAACGGTCACGCTTTTAGCCTCGAGACGATTGGTCGCCAAATTCGTCTTGTTTTACTCTCAGCTTTTTCTCGAGATATCGTTCTTTTTTCTTTGTTCAATGCACGGAAGCTGGCTATTTCGATGGAGCGTGCTTTCAAGTTTTTTTCGAACTTTCTTAACCCCCCAGGATTGCACTACTTCAGTCAATCAAGAAGGAAAAATCTCTTGCACGTTTACACATACACAACGACGAGTGATGCCATCTGCACGATTGTAGAAAATTTCATGGTCTCTAAACACACACATGCGCGCACGTATGCGAGAGTTAGAAATTTATAGAGCTCGTAAAAAGACGTAAACCGTCCGGGTTTGTTTTTGTATTTTGTTTATGTACTCGGCGTGGCTCATATATAGTTGCTACACTATACTTGATTGTCCATAAAATCAGCATTTACCTGCAACGACTATTCTTCACAAATTAACTAAAATTAGTTTTTCAAAAAGTACATAAATATCTATGATTTTACTATAAATTTTATTTTATAAAAAAACACTGTTTACGATTATTTATTTAATTAAACATAATTTTGTTCCAGAACATCATGCTTATAACGCTTAAGTAAAATTAACAATATGCATTGCAAAAATGAATTGGTAAGTTGAAAAAAAGGTTATTATTCATCATTTTTCATTTATACATTAAATTCAAATAAGAACGTTTGATTTTATTCTATTATTTCAATTTTAATCATTTAATATTTTATTTCACAAAAAGCTATTTTGTATGTTCGTTATTAAATTATAGCAAAATATTTGGGAGAATAACTATACACCTTTATTTTTATACATTTTTGTCTTAATTACCAGAATTTTTAAAAATGAAAAGAATTTATGCAACTGTGTGGAAAAAAAAATATAATTTACTGAAAATATCGGTAGATGGCAGTGTCTGCCACCAAAATGATCAATTCAAAAAGTAAACCGAGGGATGAAAACTTTTTCAATCCGACCTAAATGCATTATAAGTTATCAGCCATAAATCAGAGAATCATAATAATCTGTAGTTCAAAGGTTTCGCAAATATACGTCGAACGTAAAACCGCGCTAATACAATTTTTTAATCCCATGCAGACTCTCGCAGTATATAATTCGAACGGCTCTTTCGAAGCTTATAGGACGCAGGCAAGCAGTGCAACCAAGCAATGCTTAAAAAATAGCAATTAAGAAAAGGCAGGATCCCTGAGAAAATGTTCCCCCTCGGCTTTTACGGAACTCGATTCATTATTATTCATTGCTGTTTACTTCATAATGGTAATGAACTTCTGCCATTTTCAGCGAACATTAATAAAAACTTTTTCTCCGCGCGTATACTCTCCGCTGCACTAAGATAAAAGGCAACGCGCTATACCTTTCCACGTTGCAGTCAGCCGTGAGAGAATCATTGATTAGGCCAAGCACAATATTTGTTGCGATTTGCATTTTTAGCGTACTGTCTATGCACTCTATACTGGAAAAGAAAATCCAGGCATTGTGTCCCGACAAAATATGGCTCAACGTAATGTTGCGATCGAACTTTACAAGATTGCGTTTAAGCCTTCCATCGATCAATTTGACTTCGAATTCAGAACAAATCCTTATTTGAGCTGTACTAATCTGTTTTCGTTTAATTTTTTTCTTACTCAAACTAAATTTATTGTTAATATTAATTATTCCTGATATTCCATTATTTTTTACCGTTATTTATAATTATACCATTAATAAAATTGATATTTTTGGAGAAATATATCAATAGTACAAATACACAACTTTAAAAAATTTGTATAGACTATTTGAAACGTTAAAAAAAAAAAAAATACTTTTCATTTATTATTTTTTAATAAAACTTGCGTATATGTAATTACTATCATCACTTTATCTGTGTTATTCTATACGGAAACAAAAATTGATAATTGTTTCGTTTACTATCAACAAGTATAAATCATAAAATGTGAAAAAAATTATGTTCTATGTACAGATTATAGAGTAATTGAGTAGGAAAAAAAATTATTTGAAAAAACGTTGAAAATGCGATAAAAATCAATATTTCTGTGTGTATGTGCGCGCGTACATACATTTTTTTGTACGCTGGTAAAATTATCAATCAAAAAATATTCTATTTTGATATTCTAGATAAAACGTAAACTTTTTATTTTAAATAAATAAATTTTATTGAGAAAAAGAATTTAAAATTTTATTTCAGAGATTTTTTTTTAATTAGCAGTTATAAAATAGTTATAATTTCTTAACTATTTATGAAAATTAAATCGATAAAGAGTAAAAGTTTAAAAGTAATATGCATAGATTTTTAAATATATTTTAAAATTTATTTTAATTATCACAAATAGTTCTGTAAAATATAATTTTTATTAAAATTGTTAAATATGCGTATAAATAAAAGAATTTTTTTAAATTCTTGATTTTTTAAAATTTAATAAAATTTTAAATTTCAACAGAAGTATTAAAACTGAAAAGTTGTTAGTTTTGACATTTTCCAAAACATTCATGCGCTCTAAAGTGATGGAAATTTAGTCAGAAGTTAAAAATTAAAGATTCAGATCATAAAAAACGAAGATAAAAGTATTTTTTAAGGAGCATCAAAAAGTTATAAAAAATGATATTTTATACGACCCTTGAATTACTAAAGATCGAGCGATTATATTTATCATAAATTTTGGGTCTTGTCACAATCACGGGAACGGCTGTGGAATGGCTCGTTGGTGCACGTACACATGATTGGCAAGCCCGCGAGCAGTCACGCGCAACCAATGGTCCAACGTATAGATAGGATGCAGGCGTCGAGAAAAAGAGGAGCTGCGACGGGCGAAGATTCGCGGCGCTCGAGCTCTTGTTCGCGCCCGCGGGTTCGCGCTTCTATCCCCCTCACCCCGTATAATAATTCCAGATGCGCGTCGCGCCTCGCCAAAAGATCTAAAGAAATGCGAGGAACGAAAGAGAGCAAACAGAAAGTAAAGAGAGAGTGAGAGAGAGAGAGAGAGAAAATCTTTCTCGCTCCAGGGAAGGGAGGAATTAAGGCAGGAAGAAGCCGCCGGCGCGGAGATTATCTCTCGCGAATTCGGAATCCTTGCAGAGTTCGCGCGCTCGCGCCGGCCGCGCATAAGACGGGACATCGCGACGCCGGACTTAGCGGCGCCGCTCGACCTAACTTTTCCTTCCCGGGCGCCTTTCGGCGCGCGCGCTCGCAGCCACCGGCTTCCTCCCCTTTCGGCCATGTCGCGCTGCCGCCGCCGCCGCCGCCGCCGCCGCCCCTCCCAGCCTCGATACATCGATCGACGTCGGAAAACCTTCTTTCGTCCTCCCTCGGCTTTCCATCCCCCGTGTACGTACGTTCCGACCTCGTCTCCTCCCTCTCACTCCCTGCTCCTTCTCCGAAAGCCCGTCGCTCTCCGTGTGCGCTGCCGGCACCCACTCCCTCCCCCCCTCTCTTCCACCGTATCTCCCTATCTCGCTCTCGGGCTTTAGCTCGGGCTCTGTCTTGGCTCTTCCGAGGCTGCGATAATCCCAAACATCGCCCTCGCCGTTGCCGTCGGTGTGTATACGGCAGAGAGAGGCTGCGGAGATAACCCATCCCTGCCAATCCCTTCTATTGCCGAATCCTGTATGTATTCTCCTCCAGCCCCCGAGGCACTTGAGAGAGAAAGAGAGAGAGAGAGAGAGAGAGAGAAATAGAGAGAGTGCGTGCACGGTGAGCTCCACCCGAAATTTCTTCCCTTCGGCCTCGCCTCCTCTATTTACAGCCAGATTTTTTTTACTCCTTCTCGAGAAATTCACCGGCACGCGCTCCATCTCCTCCCACCTCTCACGCCTCCTTCCACTCGCAAACCTCCATAAAAGAGACGTTCTCGAGAAATTCTTAAAGGGTAGTTGTGCATGTAAACAATCGGATGTGTCTGCGAGTGAAGCGCGCGTTTAAAGAAAATTAAGATGCCTCGTTCTTTTGATCTACCTGTTTTACATTTTTCTTTTTAAAATTTATGAAACTTTGCTCAAACTAACTTTAACCCTTATACAAGCTGAGATTTAATGATGCACGTTGCTTGTTAACTTGATATGCATGTATATTTTATTATGAATACTTATATTTTTTTATTATTTGCGTAAAATAAACAATCGGTATTTGATAAACAGAACTCTCTGAAACTTGCAACTCTTAGTATTATATATAATTAAAACATCTGGATATTCTGGATTACGAAGAAATTTATTACTTACGAAAGGAAAATTATTCTATATCATACCTTATTTCCGAGAACGTAAAAAATATTTATTAATGTATGCGTAAATATTTTAATTAAATTCTCATTAATATTATATGTAATGATATAAATTTGTAATTAATAATATAAAATGAATGTTATAACCATAATGTTCACAAATAAGTCTAAATTACGTTAATACAATTAATAATAAATCTTTAACTGGACAACATCAATACCAATCTGATAATCAAAGTTTAAAAAATAATTCATTTTGTTTGTGTTATCCACATAAACTAAATAATAAAATTTAATGAATACATTTTATATTTGTTGAATATATTTTCCGAATATTAACATAGGGTTGAAATAATGTAAAAAAAAATGCAGAAACCAAAATTTACTTACATTTGCATTTCTGCTATATTTGTTTCACATTAAAATGATAAAAAAAAAAAAAAAAAAAAAAAACGAAAGAAAAAAAAATTAGTCGAGTACTGTATAATTTCCAAATCTCATCTATTAAATAAACAATATAAAATATGAAATTGTAAAATGCAAGAATTTTTATCCACTTTTACTCTAACACTTTTACAAAGTGAACATTTAAAAACAAAATTTACGAATTTTTTTACAAAAATATCTTTTGTATAAATTTTACAAAGATAACAAATGAAAATAACTCTTGTATTTGTTACACAAGTATTGTTGCACTCGTCATCTTTAGCAAAGCATAAATTTTATGTTACTTTTGAAAAAAAAGTATTCGCGGGCATGAATATGAATTGGATTCTGTAAATTAACCAAACAACTCGATGTACAAGCTTCTGTTTCTTGAATTAAATTTGTAACTCTTATTATTAAAATTATATATCCCGTAAATTTTTAAAATTTTTTAATTTTCTTTGTATATTTTTGTTTTCTTTTTTTATAACTATTATGACAATAAAAATTATTCCATATCGGAAAAGTTTAAATAATATTTTACAAAAATGAAATATTTTGCAAAGCTACGAGGAAACTTTGAAAATAAAAAAATCTTCGGTATAAGAAAAAGTTGCGCAGTACCGTAACCAGCCGAATAATTAACTCAAAAAATGAAAAACGTGGCTTTTTAATAATTCAAATAAAAGATTAAACTTTTTTTTTTTTTTTTATAAAAAACGTACTTTATTATCCTTCTCTCCTCTTACTCCATTCATCCTCTTGTTCATTTGAAATGGTTTTGACAACTGTCACATTTTATCGGGCTTTCCTCACCGGTAATTTTTGTCGAGTCCGCGACGACGTTGTAAGTCTATCGACGCCTTTCTCACGTAATAAAGGTCGTACTTTAGATCCTCTCTTTACTCTCTTTCTCTCCGTTCCTCGACTGCTTCATGACTTCTGACTCGTGAGATCGAGAGCTAGTACTATTGCTCTATATGTGTATGCCAGAATGAGAAAAGAGAAAAAACGAAGCTTCGGGAATTGGAAAACTTTTTTCTCTCTGCCTCGCCCTCGTTCTTCCGTGTCTCGAGCGGATGGGCTGCCGCAGCTTCTACCAGTGGTACTATTCTTCCGAGAGAAAAAGAAAGAAATAGGCGTTAATGTCATTTTGGATCAGTGCGTGGCGCAGGTAAATTCGAAGAAGAATTCCGCCGGCGAGTCGCGACGTTACAGCGGTGTACAATAACGCGCTGCCAGCTGTGAGGGCACGAGAGAGCACTTAAGAAAATGCGAAGGAAAACGCTAGCGACGCAGTATGCCGAACGCATTAATAAAAAGAAAAACAACAAAAGGGGATAAGAAGAAGAAAAAAGGACGTCTATAATGCGAACGCCTAGAATACGAAAAATGTATATACATATATAGGCGATGTAAGAGAATAATCTCGTGAATGAAAATGTAAAACCACGAAAGAAACTGAGAAAAAAACTATGCGTCTAAAAGAAACAAAAAAAGAGATGGAAAGGGTAACGTTTTTTATTTCTCTCTCTCTCTCTCTCTCTCTCTCTCTCTCTCTCTTCTTATCTCGACCATCAATTATCGTAATGACTAGAAAAAATACTAAAATCAAAAATTTATATTCCCATGGAAAAACAGAGGAGTCCTATATTTATTGAAATAAAAGTAACAGGGTGAGTACCACAAAGAGGAGGCTGTGACACCCCCAACCTTTTTACCCCCTTATCTAGTTTTCTGTATCGTTCTCTTTTTTCTCTTCCACAAAATACATAAACGAGGCTCTTTTGCTCACAAAGAAACAAATTACAGAGCCTGAAGAAGCCAACCAATTCTCTCCCCTCCCTCTCTCTCTCTCTCTCTTGTGTAAAGGTAAAACGAGAAAGTCCGGAGACTTTGCTAATTTTTTTCCACGAGTAAAAGCTGAGTATAGAGAAATGGAGAGAGAGAGAGAGAGAGAGAGAGAGAGAGAAAGGCAAAAAATAAAAAGAAAAAACGGACTGAAGTAAAAAGATTGAGAGGAAGAGAAACAAAGAGATGGAAGATCCCGGGCGAAAATGGGTCAACCCACAAACTCGCCTGCCACGTACCCTCCTCTCGGTTTCTCCCTCTCTGCGATTCGTCTCTTTCCAACTGGCGCGCCGCCGACACCGCTAGCACCGTCGTCGTCGCCGCCGCTGCCGCTGCCGCCGCTGCTGCCGCCGCCACCGCCGTCGTCCTGCCGCTGCTCTCTACGTCGCTTCGAGTTTAGCCATTCGTCAAGCCGCCGTAAAAACACAAGTGCACCAAATTCTGAATTAGGCAATTCTCTTCTTCCCTCTCGCACGCACGAGTATAACTGCCGAACATTGCCTCCGAGAGCGTGGAAACGTTCCAGCATTACCGCTTCGCGTAAATCGCGAACGACGCGTGAGACTGCGGGTGAACGCGATAATCGACGAAATGCGACGAATGTCCTTTATCTCGTTCGTGGATCTTTTTTGCTTGATTTCGTGTGTCAAAATCAATTAAAAAAAAAAAAAAAAAAAAATGAAAACAAAAAACGTACCCTTTAGCATTACTACTAGAACTCGATCTTTGGATCCTTTTTCTTTCCCTACCCCAAAACTGCTAAACTTCCCGGTAACCGATCGGATTATAAGCGCGAGAAATGGCTGTTTTGCGGGTAGTCCGATAATGTTGAAAGCGAAAACCTCGTGGATCGCTCGGTCTCGCTCGCGCTTCTCGAACGAATCGCTCTCGCCGCCGGAGAGAGCGAGAGAGGGATAGAGAGTGGCTCGTATATCAGCGTTTGAGCCACTGTAGTCGAAACTTTAACAATGTCCAAAGTACGCGGTTATACGCAGCCCGCGAAATTTCACCGCTTTATTTATCGTCGAATCATAGGTTTTTTTTTTTTTCCACGTGTGAAGGCTCGCCGAGTCGAAACGAAAAACTTACTCTATGCTTTCGTTTATCAACTTTTTATGCGCAATATTTACTTTTTGCCTTTGCCATATTTCATTTTTTTTTTTTTTTTTCTTTTTAATACCGTAAGGTTTTAACAGGTAACGTTGCCTATTGTGTTAGCAGTGTCAATACGCGCCGTAATACTATTATCATTTTCCTTTTTGTATGAATAAGTATTAGCGAGCGCATGACGCTAATAAAATTTAATAAAAAAGATTTGAGATTTAATTCAATAAAATGAATATTTTCTTTTTTTTTTTTTTTCTTTTTTCTATACGTAAATCATCATTATTGATTAAATGTTGTATTAACTGTGAGATCGTGAAAGTTTTCCCTTCTTATATACATAAAATAAATTGTCGAATTCGATTTTGTGACTAAACTATGTCCCCTGGGAAATTTTGTTTGAAAATTCCTATAGAATTTACAAATACCTAGGTGGCATTAAATGATGCTTTTCGATATATATTTTTTCTTTACATCCGAAGTTAATGAAATTTTTTAAAAAATTTTTAAAATTCTTATTACTCTTGACAGGCATATCAAATATTAAATAATTAATAATAACTTGAACTTTTACGTTCTGTTTTGATAAGATACTGTTAAAAAGCTATCTAATAAATGTATTCTTCATGTAAATTGTAAAATTGATTATGTACACATTAACTGTATAATTTAATTAACGCGATAAGGATAAAATTAAATTGCGTTGAAATCGGATGTAAAGTAAATGTAGAATCGGCTCGCAATAATCACTCCTAATTAAATCTGTACGGATTTTGTTTTTTGTACGCGTTTTTATGAACGCGTGATTTGTTTTTTAAAACAATTATTTATTCATATAAAAAAAAACACAGCGCTAGAGTTAAAGAGTGAGAGATAGAGAGAGAGGGGGTAGAGAGAGAGAGAGGGGTTGGGTGTGGGAGAAAGAGTGAAAGAAAACAAACGCGGCATGCTTGATACATTTGCACCGGTGAAGGCACCGGCATTGTTCAAAATTATGAAGCGTAAAAACGCTGTAGGAACGTCCGAGCGCGCTCTCCATAGCTCTTGACGCATACCATCGTACAGTTGCAGTTTTAGTCACGAGCAAAATGAGGAATAGCCGGCGGGGCGAGCGCGTTCGCGCAATTTATAAAACAACTTGCAAAAATAACGAAAACCGAATAAAGTAAAGAGAGAGAGAGAGAGAGATAAAGAGAGGGCGAGAAAGAAGCCGATAATCTGGTAGCTCGTTCGCGCAAAACTAGTTTTCCTACTTCCGACGACGAGTCTTGCTTTAAATAAAATAAGGAACAAACGGCGTTCGCCTCGCTTTTCTTCATTTTCTTTTTAACTTTGCGCCTCGCTTACTCTCTCTCTCTCTCTCTCTCTCTTTCTTTTTCTAGCTCCTTCTGCCTCCTGGGTCTTCTTTCTTGTATTCTCTCTCTCTCTCTCTCTCTCTCTCTCTCTCTCTCTTTCCCTTGCTCTCCAACTACACTTTGCCTTTCATCAGCAACTACAGGCTTAATCCGCGCCCGCATTCACTTTTTCCTATGCATTTCATTTCCTTTTTTGCGCTTTACTAGTACCCGGTACGTCGCTAGCGGAGGAGGCTGCAGCCCCTGGCGCTTTCTTCATTATTCTTCTCCGTTCTCACCATTCGCTCTTTTCTTCTCGCACATTTATTCCTCTTTATCCTCACTCTCATCATTGTTACTTTTTGGCTTTTTCCTCGTCTCCCGAGTCGCGCGCGCCTTTCTTTTCCTTCCATCTGCCGACTCTCTTCGTCCTCTTCCTCCTTCCCCCGACGCGTTTTCTACATCTTCCACGTCTTCTTTGCGCTTTGCCGAGTTTCCCATTGTACTGCATTCACTATACTTATATCCCTTTAACCTATCTTACAATGAAGATAAAAAATTACTATCGAGAGACATTGATAATAATGCAATCTTAACGAATAATCCATTCACCATTTTTTTCGGTTTTAGTTAATTAATACATGAAAAATATTTCATTGAATATTAAATAATTCTACATCTATCCATTTTAAAAAATAATGATGACATTATTTTTAAAACTAAATCAAAAATTTACCAATTTATTGTAGAATTTTTGGTATGCATTTTTCAATTCAGAAAAAGAATTATTTTTACCATCGAAATAAAATGAATAAATAACATTTGTTGAGTGACATTGAATCAGCTTTCAATTTCTTTTGTTTCTCAAATCCTCGATTCATTATTAAATTTTTAATCAATAATTCGTCACGAAAACGAATTAATCATTGTATTTATTATATATTTATAGATCAAGTTGAAAAGTAAAATAAATAAAAATAAAAGAAAATTTCCATGAAAATAGACGAAAGAAGAATTAATTTATTTTATTTTCCGAGAGGAAATGCATGCCGCATAAATATCAAAGTGAAGCTCTCGCGCAGTTGTTTTTCCTATATACTAGCGCGCAGCCGATGCTGCGACTAAAAGAAATTCGTGACAAACAAGGAGGATTGAACTTTATCCCTGTTTCCTGAATCCAAGCCGACTTTACAGTCGTCCTTCCCTCTTTCTCTTTCTTCGCGACTTTATCGTGTTATTAGAGTTGCCGATAAATTACGTTAACTGCGCGCTCTCTTATCCTTTTTTCTCTCTTTCTATACTCTTCCGCGTTCGTTCCAGCTTCTCTCGGCAAACTTTCACGAGCATCCAGTCCTTTTTCTCCTTTCATCTCCTTTCATTGCACTCAACGACGACGCTACCGATATAACTGAAGCGCACTTCTTCACTCCTTATTTATGATCCTCGCGACGTTGCAATCGTCTATAAGTCTAGAAGCCTTATCGAGTACGCCGACATACGCGCGAACACGATTCAACGCTGTTGCTTTAAATTTTCTAATCGTTTACCGTATACATTTCGCGGCTGCAGCTTTCTCTCTCTCTCTCTCTCTCTCCTCTTTCACGGCAAGCGACAAAAAGCCTCGGAGACGCCAGCTAGAAGGAAACGAAAAATAACACAAAAGAGGTTTAATACAAAACTCCGGGAAACAAAGGCTTCATTAAGCCCGACGTCACTTTGTATCCGTCGACAACCTCCTCCCACCTCCAGCCCCGGGTAGTCATCCTCGACGCCGTCGGCCGTGTCCGAGATGCAAAAAAAAAAAAAAAAAAAAAAGAAAAAAGAAAAAAGAAAAAAGAAATAAAAAATAAAAAAAAAGAGAGAGAGAGAGGAAAAAAATACGAGCGAAATTAACAGCAAAAGCCCTCGGCGTCTTCGGCTTACTATATTCAAATCACCGCTTCGTCAGACAGCAAGCCAGCAAAAGAGAGAAAGAGAGAGAGAGAGGGAGAAAAAAACGCGCTTCATCGGTTCGAGGGTACCTCGGCGCGCCGAATTATAACGAACGCCGATGTACGTAGCTTTACACCGCTTCAGACCACGACGGCCAGGAAGAACTCGACGAATCCGGTGTACATAGCCGCTCGAGGGCACCGAATGTATTCACGCGACGTATTTCTATGAAAGGCGAGCCTCGGCTCTCTCGCGTAAAAGATCGAGCGAGGGAACGGGAGGAAAGTTCAAAGCTCCGAGTACGGGAGTAAAAAGAGCGAGGAGAGGAGGCCGGAGCTAAAGAATCCGAGCTACGACAGAAAAAAAAGGGGATAAAAGAACGTACACAGTGCAAATATGGAAAGACGAAGAGCCGAGACACTTTATTCGCCGGGACGTGCAAGCGACGGATTTTCCGCGTACGAGGCGAGAATACACAGGCTTCGGCTAGCAGAGGAGAACCGAGTTTTAAGGGTAACGGTGAGTCGCCGACTCGATTCCCTTATTCGATTGTTGGCCCTCTCTCTTTCGTCTCTTTGCCCAGGCGATCGCGCTAATTGCCCGTTGAATTCGCGAGCCCTCGTAAATAAGTGGCTGATTAAATTGATCGCTAGTATTGGCCTCGGAAAATTCCGCTCCGCGTGATCCTGAGCATACGGCGACGTATCGCTGGACTTTTTTTTTTTTTTTTTTTTTTTTTTTTTTTTTTTTTTTTTTTTTTCTTGCAAACAAACTTTTACGTCACGCTCGCTCGGACTTCCGTCCTGCTCTATTTTCTCCTTTTCGTTTTTTTTTTTTCTTCGTTACCTTTTCACGTTTGGATAACGAACTAATTTCACGATCGACTTTTTTACATTTTTCAAAAAGTACCTTAGGAAAAGTTTATCCAGAAACTATTCTTCTTTAATTTTTACTTTATCAAATTTGTAAACTCGAATAAATATTCATATCCTTCATATATGCAGATAATTTTACTTTGAGCTAATATTTTTTTATTAAAAATTGTTCGTTCAAACTTATTTAAGGAATTCGATGCAAAAATTTTTATTTCCTAAATAATTTAAATAAACAATATTTGTTTATTCAACGTTGCGAAGTTTGGGAACTATTTCATAAATGTAGGTACTTTAAATTTCAATAAATACTTGTAAGAATTATTTTTGAAAATATTTTGTGTATAAAACAATAAAATATTTAATGCTATTATTCGATTCGAGTACATTTTAACGCTAGTAAATTTTCATATTTAATAGATGTACACGATTAGCTTTATTTTTATGCAGAGTATCGTATTAATTTAAAAAATATTTTATTTTCAACTAAAACAATGTTAAATCATTTTGAAAAAAAAATAAAACATAAATGAAAATTATTATTGATATAGAACCGCTTATTTTCAAATCGAAAGCTATGCGTATATTTCAAAAAATAAAATCTTACACATAGCAGTATAAAAAGCTATGAATATATGCATTCAAATAAATTGTGAATCAATATTATAATAATAATAATAATTACAAAATAATATAAGTATATGTAATCATACCAATAATCTAATATGATAATTAAGCAAAAATAATGTATATTTTTAATAAAAATTTTTAAAAAATAAAATTCTTTTCCGATATAAAATTTACCAAGTAAAGCTCAAAGCTCTGTGTGATCGCTAAAGTTTGAGCTTATCGAATCATTTTAGGTGCTATAAATATTTTACGTCGCAGTTATGGTAGTACAATGAGATTATTCATTATTGGGATAAAGTTTGAAAATAAATAGTTCGTTGCGATTGCGTTAACCGCCGCAAGTATTTAATTCGATCTTTCGATAGGTTATCCGTTTACAGAAACGTAACAAATTTTATACGAGAAAACGTTCTCGACAGCTTGACAGTTTTGACCGGTGCAACGTTGTAATAAAGTATAATACCCGTGTCTTCGATAGAGTAATTGATGAAACTTGGAGGGGACACGAAGCGACAAAACGAATCGTCCGAAGAAAAAGTTTGAGAGGACAAAATGAATTGTTGATGAATAGTCCGTTGAAGATTTTATGGGATAAAACTTGCTCGACGTATGCGCCAATATTTATCCCTTTGTTTTTTTCCTTTCATTCTCAACGAAATAGCGACAAAGGCCGCAATTGCGTCGTCAATTGTCAAAATTCGTAATTTTCAAGCCATAAAACTGTGCCAATAAAGAAAATTTACTGCAAGAAAAGCCAGGATGAAACGCATTGTGGAGAAAGCTTGTATAATGGAGGAAAAATCATAAAACGGGCCGCGAGTGCGCTTATTTTATTTATTTTCTCGAGAACATCGAAATAGAAAGAGAGAGAGAGAGAGAGACAGAAAGAAAGAGAAGAAGCAACCGAATACTAGTACAAGTGCGAAATGTGAGTTGTCTCTCGAAAGCAATACGTAACAAAAAATAAAAAAAAAAAAAAAAAAAAAAAAGCAATCGACGAAACAAAGGTGTAGCGACGAATGAAATAAAAAGATGAGCGAAGCAGAAGTAGAAGGACTCTTATTTATTCTTTATTTTTTGTCCCCGGCAACATGCATAGACTGATGCACTTGGATAAGCGCGCCCGCGGTTAACGACTCTCTCGCTGCCGCGAACAGTCCTTTTCCATTATTTATCTTTCCTTCGTACAATTGTATTCGATGCTATTCTTCGAGGACTTTTGACAAATTTTTCAAAGTTATCGAAACCACTGTGGCTATTAGAGAAGCATCGAGTCGAGCAAGTGTAATATAAATCGTGTCGTGTGTGTGTTCTTTTGAATATTTTATACTTAATCAACTTCTTCAAACCCGCATACATGCGGTTTATGTTTATAAAGGTATTTTAGCCGCATTAAAAATGTTTTTTTGTTTCATTTTTTTTTTATGTTTTTTTTTTTTTTATTTTTTTTTTTTTTATTTGTTTCACGTCGAGTACGCAGTATTGGTTAATTTAAAAATTTTAATTACCTACAAAAAGCATCATAAATTTTTTCAGCTCATAAAATCGCGTTGTTAAAAGTAGGTCGACTTTATCGAATTCGAGTGAATTCGAAATAGAAATTTAGCCAGGAAATATCAAAACGGAAGAGCTCGACATTTTCTTCCGTTCTCGTGTTGGCTTGATGTTTTTTAGTCGTTCGAAGCTGCTCAGCTAAGCGCATATTTATATAAATTAAAATTCATCCACGAACAGCCGAGCTTTACTTTTACACCTTGCCCACCACGAGCAGCCAATTCGTTTTTGCTCTTACTTTCTCTCTTCCTTTCTGGCTTTCTCTTTCTAACTTTCAGGTGTACGCGGTGCCATTGAAGCGAGATAATGAAACGTCAGGGAGCTCCCGGCGCCGTAGCTCGTGGACGGAATGAAAAAGGTGTCGCTCCCCCGGCGAACGGCGAGAGGGAAAAGCAAAGTAAGAGCCAAAGGGTGAGAGCTCGAATGTCCGCCGCGCATCTTTACCCTTCCATTTAGCAGGCACGTTCTCTCCTGTCTTAGCTCCTCCTTCTCCGTCAAAAAGCGGAGGCATTAGACGGCTGCAATAGAAAATTGCGGATACGTCGCGACAAAATGGATATACCATATATACGAGATAGAAGCCAACGGCGAAGCAGAGGACGAAGCTCTCGGGCAAAAATCGCTTCGGGGGGGGGGGGGCAGAAGATCTAAAGAAAGGCTTCGGGAAAATGCGAATTCGAAGTAAGAACGCGCGCCAGTCAGCCGCGCGGCATCGTTTCCTCGTGAAACTACATTTCACGAGGGAGTATAGCACATAAATCAGAAAGTTGCTGAGATAGAGACAGGAGGAATGAGAAGAGTAAATACTTGAGGTTATTTAACGATTAATGTCGAGCATTTACGCAAAGAGCATGGAAAAAAGGAGAGAAAAAAAAGGCACAGAGAAGGTCAATGACGGGGTGCAAACGGCGAAATTAAAGTTTCTGAACGGAGTTAAAATAGCCCTCTTCTACCGAGTCTAGATTCGAGTAACTCTGAGATAATATAACGAGCGAGAAAACGTAGACAAAGAACGAGCGAGAGGCAGGTAAACCATGAAAAATAATTACGTCGCGGCGAGACTCGGAAGCGAAAGCGAAGCCTGCTTAAAAGCTTCGACGAGAAAGCTCGGTCCGAGGCTCGAAAACTCTGTCTTTCACTCTCTATCTCTCTCTCTATCTTAATCTCCATCTCTCTCCCTGAAGCACACAAAGAAGCGAAAAAGGGCTGAATTTGTTGACTAGCGCGCGGCGCACAGCTTCTGAATTGCTGCGAGCCATTCAGCGGCATAGCTCCCTGAAAGTGAAAAGGTGAAATAAAGAGAGAGAGAGAGAGATGGGAAAGAGTGGCTTTGTGTTTCTACGTGCGGATGTGTGCGCTCGTGTAAGAGTGTGTCGGAGTACACGAGCGAGCTTATGACTCCGCGCGCCCTACGAAAAGAGGCGAGCATGCATTCAGAGCAAAGAAACACCGATAGAAAACAAAAGAGCGCTCGCCTAGGCATGGATATTGTCGAGAGCGTTGTCTGCGCGGGCGAGCGAGAAAAAAAAAACTAGAGAGCAGCCGCGGGAGGATATGATGGTCTTGATGATAAAGTAAACCGAGAGAGAGAGAGAGAGAGAGAGTAAACTATGGACGGAAATATCTCGTATATTCTCATTCTCTGGATATAAATTTTACCGAGTAATTCCTTCTCCTCCTTCCCTCCCTCCATCCCCCCTTCTCCTTGTTTTTTTTAAACTCGCAGCTCGCCTGCGGTATATTATCGCGAACGCTATTCGCATAATCTTCACTGGCTGTAGATTTTCGATGCGAGAGCTTGTATTATGTTCCCGTAGTCGAAACAAACATATTATACAACGCGTGCGCCAATGGAGGATTTTTAAGTTTATATTTAGGTTAACCTTTTAACGAGAATTATATGATGACTAGTAGTTTTTAGATTCTTTGAATTCGATGTTCGCCTCAGCTCATATTGTACTTTAATTAATTTCTACGGTCTAGACAATTTATAAAAGAAAAAAATCGAGCATTTATTATTTTGCACAACGAAAATGCATTTTTTTTAATATAGTAATTTATCGTTAAATGTTCCTCAACTAAAATTGCAAGCTATAAAATAACACCGATTTTGAATTTTGAATTTTAAAACATTTTTTAATCTTATTGAAGTCTGTAATGAATTATTTACATTTTTAAATCATAAATTTGATATATTTCGACAAAAAATTTCAGCAACATCTTTTTTTTCTTTCTTATTAAAAAATACATTTTCATCATACCTTCCAGAAAAAATAGTCGTAATTATAATTTTGAATTATATGAATATTTGCTGCGTTGAAGTGGAAAAAAAAAAAATATATAAAAAGGTAAAAAAAAAAAAAAAAAAAAAAATTTCTTTCTTTATCTAAAAATCTCATTAATTCTTAAAAAAAGATAGCTTGCTAGAGAAAAATCGATACCAAACATAAACGAAAGTAGTAGCGACATGTAGAATTAATGATACCTCAGTTTTTTTTTTTTTTTTTTTTTTGTTTTTATAACGGCGCACATTATTATTCTTTTTATGTAACTACGCTAAAAATAATATCAAAAAGCTTTTAGAATATGTTATTAAATAACGATCGTTCGTCTTGAAATACATGCGTTACATTTTTAAGCACTTTTCTCTCGCTCTTTGCATATACATGTACGTATTATCTTTATTAATACCCATTGATAAGGGCTTCATAGAACTATACGAAAAATATCTTACAGTCCATTATGTAGATTTATAGATTCATAAGTTAGATCCGTTTAAGCTTTAATTATGTATTTATTTCAATGCTTTTAAAGGTCTTATTTTAAAAAATATAAAAAATATTCGACTCGTAAATATCTTGAACGAGCTGGCCGAGAAAAGAAGCAATTGGATGACGACTTTCCGAAACGCATTGGTTCGGTACAGGTAAACACAGCGGCGCGTAGTATACGAATTTATGGATAGATTTACGAAGCGTCGACGAGGCGCTGCTCTCTCTCTCTCTCTCTCTCTGTCTCGTAAGAGAGAGTACCTCTCTTGCGAGGGTGTAGCGAGCTCTTCCGGAGTCGCGAGTTACGAGTGCGTAGGCAAGGACTCGAGCGAACCCTCCTTTCCTATCCGGACGTACGCCGAGTGCGAGAGAGAAAGAGAAAAGACGCAGGTTGCCGACGAGAACAACTTAAGTAACGACCTCGACGAATGCGGAGACTCCTCCAACCTAGGGGGAATTTTCCGCGCGTGACAAAAAAGCAGACCGAAGCGATCCATAACTAAGCGCGCGCGCGGGGCTCTCTTCTCTCTCTCTCTCTCTCTCTCTCTTTGAGGATGCTGGCAGATTATATGCGAGCAAGCCTCGAGTACGCCGGCGGCAGCGGCTCACGCGCACCACCTCTGAATAATGACCGCGAAATTAACAACGCTCTGGATTGCCGGGGCGCCCTTGTGATAACGTAAACATGACGTTAACCGTATATTCCATCACACGGTGCTTCAGCCCATCGAGCTACGGACTCGCTCTAGGGGAGTATTGCGAGATTTTACATGTATACGTGTACCTGGCCGTGTGCTCCACCCATCGCTACTTCGGTATATTATATACAATACCGGCTTTCTCTACTTTCCATTTCTACTACCGACTATCCGATTGCTTCGACGCGCTCTTTCTTATTGCCGAGTTGCAACTCGCAAGCGTGTTGCTCTTAACAGTATCGTCAGATTTATCAAACGAGCTTATCGTAACTAAATTCGCCTTTCGATAACATTCCATATCCGCATAAAATCAATTATTTTTAATTCGACTAATCTTTGTCGTTTTACGCGCTAAATTTTATTGGAATTCAATTATCGATGATTGATCGAACGAACGAGATTCGCTTGGAAAATAAAAAAATAAGCTAGTTTTATAAATAAATAAATAAATCTGAGGATAAAAATTATTTAAACGGATTTTGTGTTGAAAAATAAGTGTTAAACATTGAATACAATCATTATTTATATCGTGGCAGATATAAATAAACGTTTGGCTTTCTATTTCTGCCGATATTTTTTCATTATCTATTCGAGCAGTGTACACACTTCGCTTATAGCTTCGTATACCCATATTTATTCAGATGTAACGGATAAGCGCTTTAAGCGTATAAAGTCAAGCAATGTGATTCATTGTAACTTGCCAAAGTCATTACTTAGTCTACCTTAACTTTGGGCAAATACGTTTTACATATCCAAGTTTTTAATTGTTATTTACTATTAGAAAATTTACATTGAAAAGTTTATTGTATAATAGACACTCTCATTTTCTTATAACTTATGCAGAATGGCAATTTGTAACGCATATACTCGCGGCTCGATCGCTTATCTCACAAAGCAAATGCAATCGTTTATGATTTATCTGCACTCATTGGCGATATACCACATTAACGAAATTTATAAAATATACTTAAAACATTTATTTCACCGATATTTATAATAAGTAATAAATTACATTCTATTCGCGACGGATAAAAATAAGTGCGCATGTGAAAAATTTGAAATGAAATTTTCTAATAGGAAAATATGAGAACCGTAAATTTTAACAATGGTACTCGTATACGTAATAAATTTAAATTGTTTAAATGCTACGATTTGATAAATGGAAAAAAAAAATTTTTCTTACTATAAAATAAGGCTAAAAATTGTAGATATTGCTAATGACTTTTACCAAAGGACAATGGTTAAATTTGTAAAATTTAAATTTTAATTTTACAAACTCTTTACCTTTGTTAATACAAAAGACAACCGTTGTTTGTTTTCCATAAATACTTTAGCAATTGATTTGACAACATAAATTTGCACAAAAATTGATATTTTCCTATCTCCTTTAAGATTCATTAATTCGGATGAGGAAGGTATGGGGGAGGGGGACAACTCAAGACGGTCTTTGAACGTTTCCTAGTATATTTCTCGGACGCGATTCCAATAACCCACGCGTCAAAACGAAATATCTACGTTACCGCTTAATGAGCAGGTTGTTACCCTGTCCATTTAAATTTTATCGAATGAATATTTGAATGAATATCATTTTTATCTATTTATTTTTATTTTTTTTTTTTTTTTTTTTTTTTTACAATCATTATACGCTTATCACAAGAAATGTACCTGGCGATTTGCACGTCGAAACGAAAATTTTATTCATAAATATATTTCTGATTATTTGGACAGAGAAAAACACATCGATGTCAGTTGCTTTATTATTGGTTTGAATTTTATTTCGCAACTTATAAATCAAAGTCGAAATATTTTATAATGAGTATTCATTAGATTGGCAAAAATACAATATTTACAAAAAAAAAAAATAGCTATTGCTTTTGAAAACTAAAGAAGTTCCTTGTATAAGGGAGAATGGGGCGGTACCGACGTCCTAACTTTAATTTAAAATTCTATGCGTAAAGTAGTGAAGTTATATAACGATAAAAATAATAATAGATAAATTATTTCTTAAAAAATTTGAATTTATCGATTAAAAATTAATCACGTGTTTGAATATATTTAAAAAAAAAAAATGAAGAAACAAAACATTTAAAACTTTCGGGCGTGCCTCACTGAAGGACACGTTCCATCACAGGCTGAGGTAACGATCGGAACGGTCAATCTCGACACTTATATATTAAATACTTACACTTTATACCAACAATTAATTTGACTTATAATTAACTTATAAACTAATTTATTATGCGCGGTAATACTTTACTTCAACCCATCGTACATGTTGCGTTTTAAAGATTAAGTTATCAGCTGGTGCTTTTAAATAGAAACCGGTGCCGGCTCAATTTCAGTCGTTGAGTGTTCCGGTCACTACCCCACCTCGCTTTTGGAACGTGCCCATTTTATATGTTTTTTTTTTTTTTTTTTTTCAAATCAATTTTTTATTGTTTTAAAACAATAAAAAATTTCGACTCTTAAAAATAAAAATACTCCTTCAAGTTTAAGAGATAAATTCACAAACGTGCCCGACTTGAACGCGTTCTGAGATATTTTTCTGATTTAACTTTCATGATGAATTATGAAAAAAATCTATTTTATAAAAATTTTTTTTTTTTTTTTTCTGCATGTAAACTAGAGAGGGAAAAACTGTAACATATTTTTTAGCGTTTTCTTTATAATTAGTTTTACAATAGTAAATATTACATTTAATATTTGGAGTGTCGAATGTACCTGCATGTCGGACTCTGTCCCACTCTCCCTTAAACTATAAACAAAAAACGAAACCTTTTATGCTCTAAAAATTTGCTTTAGAAGCTTAAAGTTTGAAATTTCCATAATAAATTAAAAAAACAAAAATATATATATATATATAAAAATTAAAAAGAAAACTCAATAAATGAAGTGAATTGTGTAAGCTTAAAAAAAAAATGTCGAATAATAATAAAAATCACAAAGGAATGTTTAATATGCAACAAACGCGCACTGAATAAATATGTATCAAGTGGATTGAATTATTTGTGTTGAAGGATAATTTTTAATACTAATAACATACATACGCAAATATATAAGAAGGCAATTTATGTTTACGTTTCAAAAACCAAAGTTACTAATTTTATCGGGAATAAAAAAATATTTAACATAAAATCATTTAAACATAAAATAAATTTTTCAAGAACAATGCTGATAATTATTTAAGCAATCCAATTACGCGAATATTTAATGTTAAAATTAAAAAAATTGAAATAATGTTAGGAAAAAAAAAAAAACTACTACCTGAATGAAAGAAAAAACGTTAAAAGGTTATACATTAAAAATGTAATATTTTTCTATTATAAAAAATAAATCGATTGTAATTACAAAATACAACGTTTAACAATAACAATTTAAATTGTATAAAATTACAGGTGAATATTAATTTTATAATAAATATATTAATTAATTAAATTTATTATTGATTAATGGAATTTTAAGGCTTAACATGTGTCCAATAAATTTAACAAATTTATAAATTATATGTGTTATAACATGCAGAATAAATTGATGATTTTCAATAAAATTATTATTGTTATCTACTGAATTGTAAAAATTGTTTAAAAAATATCGTTATCGTTAAAATGAACATTTTAATACGCGAACACTATACTAGAAAATATTTTTTGTTTGTCGACGAGAGCAGTATTTAGAAGCTTCTCAATATTGTGAGAATTTAAAATTCACAAAACAACAGCAGCGCTTCGTGTTACTAAAATAATTTCCATGTATTTTCTATATATATATATATATATATATATATAAAAAATAAATAAACAATAATAATAATTCAAAATATATCAACGCAATTTTCAAACAAGAAAATTTTTTATGAAACGTCATCCGTATTAAAAATAGAAATAAAAAAATGAAAAAAAAATATATAAATATAAGTTCGAGATAGGATTCACTCGTTTTTATTTACTTTTATTTTAACGGCTTTGCACCGGACAGAGCAGCGCAAATTTATGACGCGTAGCTTGATAAAATATATATTTGAAATTTAAATGTGTGTCATTTGGCGAGATCCCGTCGGTACGATTAAAAGTTGAAGGGAGAAGGTGGGGGGAGGGGGTGGGGGGAAGTGGAGGAGAGCAGGTGAAGCTTCGGAGCGATAAACCGTACGGTTAAAGTGCCCGACGTGCGCCTATTCCGCGTGTGATTCAATCTCAAATTAATGAATCAAATTGCCGAACAATGTATTATATCGCGCGCTTGCGTTTCGAGGTTCGTTATGGCGTATAGATTATACGTAAATATCTGTACGCGTTCCGGAATCCGAGCGTTGTTCCCTCAAATACCTCTCAACACACATATATATATATATATATATATATATATATATATATATATATATATATAGGTATAGTATGCATAAAGCAAGTCGAAAGCAAGAGCGACGAGTAAATACTGCAAAGAAAGTCTAAAACGAGGCCAGAGCCGTCGAGAGCTCGAATTACGCTTCATTCGATATCTCTATGAAAGAGATATATCCGCGGACTTGCGCGCGCAAAAACACGTACATGTATACTATATGTATATATAAAGTTTGACTCGACACAATCGCGGATTAAAGTTTGTGCGCGGGAGAGCGGCTTTTCCCGCCCAGCTCGACGCTTTATCGAAAAACTCGGCACGTACATACATATATATACATATAAGCCCGTCGTGAAAAAAATATATATAACGTTAATCGCTTAATGTCATTTGGGAAAAATACCGTACGATACGCCCTCCTCTCTCTCTCTCTCTCTCTCTCTCTCTCTCTGCCTATTTTTTTTATTTTTTCTACTCGATTATTAGGGTAAATTTTCTCTGCGCGAAGCGCCCTTGCATCGACTTAAAAATCGGTGAATTTTTCCTGATTACTGGGAGATAATTTTTACATCGATTATATTTTCCCGACGTGTAAAAATGGGAGCGAGGTAATAAATTAGCCGAGTCTCGTTATATTCACCCTTCTGTAAAAATTCAACGGAAGATAATGTTTAATCGATTAAAAAGAGTCTCTCGTGCATCAGCGCTTTTTCCCTTTATTTATTTAATATTTTCATCTCCCAATAAATGAATTTGAAAACTACATACCTCAAAGTTCCATTTCCACCAATATAAATATAATATATCCGCATAAAGCGTGCATTAAGTAAAAATAGCAAAATTGCACTTCACTTTGGACGAAAGCTGTTCATATGTTTACCCTGGTGTGTATACGCATTGGTACGCAGATATATATATATATATATATATATATATATATATATATGCCCGAATATACGATTGGAAATCTACATACTAGCAGACACACGCACACACACACACGCACATGCGTATGCATAGATTTATATACAGATACGCACGAGTGCATATTTACCATCGTGATTCGTAAACCACTTAAGATATCATAACCGAACTCTATGCGCGAAACGGGTCTTGTTTATTTTAATGGAATCTCACAATTGTTACAATGCAAAATCGAATTTTACCGAAATAAAATATTTTTAACAATATTTGTTTTCATTACTTTTCGGTGCACTTAAAATATCGAGGAAAATTACTTTTATGTACAGAATGTACGATAAATGATTAATAATAAAAAAAAAAAAAAAAAAAAAAAAAAAAAAAAAAAAAAAAAACAAAATACGCATTAATTATCGCTGACAATCAACTTCATTTTGAAAGCCGTTGAAAAATTTTACGAGTTGTATTTGGTGTATATTGTTATACGAGACGAACGATCGAATAATATTTGATCGGCATATTAAATCTTTTTTATAATAAAATACATTCCTCGAAAAATTTGCTTTCATTATCTCGATTGCACTTGTAATTTCTGAAATAAAAAAAAAAAAAAAAGGAATTGTTTTTAAATAATAAACTTAATAATTTTTCAAAAACTCTTCACTCATTAAATATGTTTATAAAACGCTGGGTAAATAAAATTAATTTAATTTTCAAAACATTTAAAATATTAACAATGACCGAATAAACAATAATTGACCTACGAATGGAAAAAAAAGGAAAATTTACAATAATATAAATTGCGTACGAAAAATTTTAACGACAGTATTTTTTTTTTTTTTTTTTTTTTTTTTAGCGAAGAGAAAATCAAGACAAGTTTATGTAAAAGAATTTGAAACATAAACGTACTTAGAATCACAGTATAAAGGTAATCGAAGTGCGTTTGCTTCGAAAATAAAGTGGAAACGATGCCGGAAAATAACACGGCTACTTTCGATAAACATCCAATCGGTTGCATAAAGTCATAGGACGAAAAAGGAAAAGGCGGAAAAGAGCGCGCAAGGCAGCGGAGAGAGTCGTGCCGTCGACGGAGAGAAAGAGCGAGAGAGAGAGAGAGAGAGAACTGCGGAGAGAACTGCGGAGAGAAACGATTCGAAGGAAAATAAAACGGTCGGTATTATTAAAGGCCATTTAATTCGAAAGTTAAGCAAAACTATCGTCCTCTCAAATCAAAGGCACGTAAGCTCTTTAAAACTATAGCGCGCTCGAGAGCAAATAGCGGCGCGCAAAGCGGATTTAGCTTCGCGTCGGAGATTCAGCACTTCCTCTCCTCCTTCTCGGCGCAGCTATTCGGCTCGTCGAACGTTAAATTTTAAATTTCGTCCTGATTAGATTCGTCCTATACGAGCGCTCGTTTTAATTTTTCCCTTTGAAAAAAAAAGTCGCGCTTCTCATCCTCGAAAAAAAAGACTCTGTCGCCGCGCTTCGAGCTCTCGCGTACACATAAAAGTGATATACTTATCTGACAAACGATCAACGTCGAAATGTTTTATTTTATTTATTTATTTTTTTTTTTTTTTTTTTTTTTTTTTATTTTTACTCCTTCGGAATTTTCAATTTGAATTCTTTCGCTAAGAAAGTATTCGAAACGGCCGTGTAAAAAAAAAATTTTTTTAACGCGTATGTAAAAATATCAAATAATGAATATTTTTGAAAAAAAAGTTTGTCAATATATTCATTGAAAAATTTGTTCGAAATATTTTTTGAACTACTCGCGTCAAATGCCGATTCTTTGTGAGTTTATTTTGGATGAATGTGAAATAACGAGTTTTCGTGTAAGTTTGCTATACTTGCAATGTAAAGTGCTCGGTGCATCAGTTCCGGTACTTCGAAATTTTATTAACGATAACGGAGAGAACCTTATCGGATATTCCGAAATATAGCCACGTGTGTGGGTTGTCCGCCCGTGTTATCCGATTAAAACGAAACTTGCGCTGTGTAAACTTTCCACCTTCAACTTTGCCCGAACATCTTCTCGCGGTATTGCCGAAATAACACCTTAAGTAGACTTAAAATGTTTTTTTCATCGCCTTTCTCTCCCTTTCTCTCTCTCTCTCTCTCTCTCTCTCTCTCTTTTTCTCTCTCTTTCTCGGCCATTCTCTCTTAACTATTAATCTCGACGGAAAGTTAACTTTTTGAAAAACATCGCGTTCGGTCATCGCTTATGACTCGCAACGTACACGTAAAAGATTCGAGAGACGCGGCGTATCGTCTCTTTTCCTTGCAGCTTTCCGACTTGGGCGCGTTCGCGCCGCCAAAGTTACCCTCGCGCGCGAGTGTGTGCAGCCGTCCGTGTGCGTGCACAGTCTCGTAGCCCTACGAGAGGCGCACTCGGTATCTCAAACAACATTATGCGAACATTATGAAGTATCCACATTGAGCGAGCAAATGCTATTATGC
The DNA here is from genome assembly GCA_949987625.1 of Chalcis sispes. Taxonomy (NCBI): domain Eukaryota; kingdom Metazoa; phylum Arthropoda; class Insecta; order Hymenoptera; family Chalcididae; genus Chalcis; species Chalcis sispes. The sequence continues at coordinate 6,976,189 of OX465094.1, read as the reverse complement.
ATGTTTTGCGTCGCCTGCTTTCTCTACCCTCCCCCCTCCCCCTCCCCTCCCCCTCCCCTTCCCCTCCTCCGCGTACACATGCATTATAAATGTAAAGCTCGTGTATGTATACCGCGGCGGAGATTACGCGACAAGTAGGCCACTCATTACTACAGCCACTTTAAACACTTATGGCGGATTTAAGGGCTTAGCTAGTAAACCGCTCGTAAATTTTGTCCCTTTTTTTCTTTCTCATCCTCCTCCTCCTCGCGCGGCGCGCACTACTCGAGGAGGAGCTTCTTGTATGGGCGAACGTTCGCTCGAACCTCGCGGCAAAGTGTCATGATTAAAAAGGATTATGAAAAGTAATAGACAAGAGAGCGAGCGAGCGAGAGAGAGAGAGAGAGAGAGAGAGAGAGAGCAGCTACAAAAGCTTTCTAAAGATGCATTTGCTCACGTTTCTTCGAGAATTTTTAAAAAATTCCGAGATTATTATCCGTATACGTATATATGCGCATACAGGTCGACGTAAATATGTGCGCAAGGGCGCATCGATTTTAAAATAGTCCAAGACGCAGATATATAGGAAGAAAAATATTTGCGCGGTATCGATGATAAAATAACGTATGATAAATTTCAATCATTTTTAATATGAATTTTTGAGCCGCTTGGTTGCGCTTCGACGGCAGTACAACAAATACACACAGTCCCGTAATTTACTACTAGCTCGATAAGCGAAATTCTCTTTTATGAATAATTTATCCAGCCATAAATGAAGATAAGATTGCTCGTTGCGTATACATACTAATATATATGTGTATCTTAAGGTGTAGCAAACGGAGTAAATTTATACCTATATATACTTACACCGGCAAAAAAATTTTCCAAGCATTCTTTTTCATGAAAACGTATGGTCGGGCGAATGTGGAGCTGGAGCTAATTGAAATTTTGATTGTATTTGGAATATTACCTTGAAATTTTCTATATGTCTTTGGAAAGTGGTCGGAGCAGCCTCGAAGAAATAAGCGGCTATTATGAGCGTATTTGAATGCAGCGAGCGTAAGCCGCAAAGAAAAGAAAGAGAGAGAGAGAGAGAGAGAGAGAAGTAGGAAGAGGAAGAGAGACGATAGCTCTGTGTGTGCGTGCCCGTGTGTGAGAGTCTCGCGCACGGAGTACACATAATGCACATAATGCAGATATAGAGCAAAGAAGAGAAAGCGAGGGGGGGGGAAGAAGGAGAGAATCCTCCAGGTCCCTGCGCACCAATTGCGCGAGATATCTGCGCGACACGCCAAGAGAGAGAGAGAGAGCGTCACATTATGCAGCCTCGGCTTTCCGTAGCCATACATATACGCGGAGGAAACTTCCTCTTGCGCCTCCCTCGTTCTCGGTTCTCCCTTTCTCGGGAGAGAACCGCTTGCTTACGACTTCCCGGAAAGCGACAACGACGACAAAACCGACACTCCCGTTCGGAGCCGTTCGTTTTGATGAAAAGAGCGGATATTATATACGCGATACGTCGGCTTTATTTTTCCTTTTACACACACACACATACACATTTAAAAATCGAGGACTCTATCGAAGCTTGAAACGTTTTCGCTCGATTACCAGATGAATTTTCTTGCTTTTTTATCGTCGTATCTAGTACGTTCACTTGAACGTTGATTGACGGTTGAAATAGTTAAAATGTTTTGCGCTGTTTCTCAACGTTTACAATTGGCAAGCGAAATATCCTCGTACAACATATACTTTGAGTGCAAAAAATGATTGTTCTTTGATCTGCTACTCGACTAGTTGGGCATATATCTATAAATAAAAAGCACGAGTAGCGAAAATAAAAAAAAAATAGAATTGCCAATGCACGTAGATATATATATATAGAGAGAGAGAAAGAGAGAGAGAAAGAGAGAGAGAGAGAGAGCATTAAAAATAATATAATAATTGATAGAGTTCGTTATATTCGTAAATATAACACAATGGGTTAAATAATGTACAACGCAGCGGAGTAAAAAGAAATTTTGTTATTTCAATGGGATGTTTTTGATGAGCACTTTTCGCTTCTCTCACAGAGCCGAGCCTTATTCGGGTTAACCCTGTAGTTGAAAAAAAGTGGCACACTTTTTCCAATGAAACTTAGTAAAACTGGGTCTAGAGAAAATTTCATTGTACGTGGATAAAGGAAACAAAAAGCAAGTTCATTAAAATTATTGTAATTGTCTTTTTATTTGTTTCTCGTGTGGATATTTATATTTATATTGTTTTTAAAGTTATCTTCGTAGCGTATTATTTATTAAAATGCAAAAATTACAAAACGCACATGTAGCGCGCCAAAGGAAATAGCTTGCTTGAAATTAATTAATTTTTTTTCGATGACATGTCGCACTGTAGTATTGTTAATTTCACCAGCATACGTCTTATATTCTGGAACGCAATATTTTTTTTTTTTTTTGCTCGTTATACGCAGTATAGTTTAAGTTGTTAATATATTTTCTTATTGTATTTTCATTTAATTATATAAAAAAAAAAAAAAAAAAAAAATGCACATAAAACTCGAGAAAATGTCTAGATGATTAAAGAAATAAAATTGATAATAAAAATTCAATTTAAAGGAAGAAAAAAAAAAAAGAAAACAGACAAAATATTTAGTGAATAAAAAAATACGCTTGGATAAATAAAGCTTGAATTTTATTAGTACAATTAATGCTTCCTGCACGAAGCTTTAGAAAAATGACTTTTCAGCAGTGTGTTCTAGTTTTGAGTTTTTATTTATTCATTTTTTTTTTTTTTTCTGAAATTATAATAGAATACTACGAAATTTTTTTGCGCATTATTTATATTTGTCAAAAAAACATCTTTGAATTAAAGGTCATATAAATATTATTTTAATAATTTAAAAATTTCTTCTTCATTATAAAGTGAATATTAAGTTACGCTGTAATTTTATTTTTCAAGTGGTGCATTCTCAAAGCCTTATATACATAAATATTCTTTTGGGTAGGAGGAAGGGGGGGGGGGGAAGGGAAGAGCTCACAACTTTATTTTATCGAGATACACAGGACTTATTAGTGCTCAAAGTATTACGTATGGAACAAGACATTCATATGTAAAAAAGCTCCGGAAGATGAAATTTTAGTTAAAAAAAATAAGAATAAAAAATGGATAAGGAAAAAAGAAAGAGTGAGATAGAGAAAAAGAAAGAGAGGCGTCATCCGTCGAGCATTAAATTAAAGTAGAACGTGCAGGAAAGAAGGAGCGTTAAGTAAAGGTAGGAGCACGCTCCGGAATGAATAGAGAATAACTAGAAAACATTTTGGAATGTTCAACATCGGTGGCTGGAACGCGAACGAGGAGGCGGAGTACGACGACAGCGGTGGCGGTAAGAGAGCTGTCGCTTCTGTTGCACTTGGACTATAGAATTGACGTAAAAGGGTAAGAGAGAGAGAGGAGCGACGGAGAAGGAGAAGAGGACGAGAGTGAGAGAGAGAGAGAGAAAGAGAGAACAAGATAGAAAGTCGGCGCTTTCCCCTCGGGAAAATCTGCATGAATGCCCGCAATCAGAATTGCATTTCTGCTTGTCTGCCGAAGAGCGTTTCGTTCGATTTTGTCTTCGCGTACGCGGCAAAAGTACTGGCTATCTATCTTCCACTTTTTGTCTACTTTTCTCTCTCTCTCTCTTTCTCTCTTCTTTTCTTTTATCGCTTTTGGCGCATTTTTCTTTTTATCTCCTTTCGAATGCGCTCGTGCGTTTTTCCCGTCCTTTTTCTACCTCTATCTCTCTCTCACTCTCACTCTCTCTCTCTCACTCTCTCTCTCTCTCTCTTACTCTCTCACTCTCTGTTTCAACCATCTTTTCGCGTCTATTAACCCTTCGCTGAAAGCGCCGTCGCTTGCAGAATTACGTTAAAACCGGGATTACGAAGCGCTTATATTATAATGCGTACAAGAGACGCATAATCTATATATACATATACTTATAACAGTGTGAGAGAGAAAAAATGTAGTCGCTAATATATATACAAGGAGAAAAATAAAGCCCATCGCTCGAACGTTCCTTTTACGAGCCGCGCGCTTTTTCGCGCTCGAGAATCGACTTTTTCGCGGCAGCAGAAGTCGCGGAATGGAGCGGGAGAATGGGGGAGAGGGTATTAACGGCGTGGAATGCGCCACGTAATTCGTTTGGCCGTCGCGCACGAGTGCGTCGATGCCCTTTTTTCTTCTTTACTTTTATCTTTTCGTTTTCTTCTTTTTTCTTTTTTTTTTTTTTTTTTTTTATACTTTTTTTTTCTCGAGAGCTCATTTCATCGTGATTAATCGCGCGCGCTTCACCTGCTCGTGCAGTTTTCTCTTATCGATAAATTTATTTCGCTAATTTTTTGCGGTCACTGATTACATTAAGCTCAACGCGTTATAAATTATCTTCTTAAAATACTCGTAGACTTCGTACTTTACGTACGTTTTCGTTTTTTGCGGGACTCTATTGATTTTCCGCGGGACATTTATTTTATAAAGATAATAATTTATTAGCAGATATCAATTGTCTTTTTTATTTTATTTCTCAATCTTACTTATCTTGAGCGCTTCGTCATGATGGCAATTCTAAAAATATTTTGCAGCGCTACGAGCCAAAATTATTTCGAAAATTGGAGCCGGTCGGACCGAGTCGAACGAATTTTTTCATCCGCAGTCGGCAAAACGCGAATAAGAATTTTCCATTTTCAGAACGCGTTCCCCGAAAAAATTTACACCGTAAGCTGCGTATATATTCATCATTTATTTTGAATAACTTTAAATTTTAAATTTACAAGCAGCCGTAAAGACTTTATAATTTTCATTTTAAGATGGTAATAACACTGAAATAAATTAAAAGTGAAATTTTTTAATTAAAAAAATTTATTTGCGTATCTATATAAACATACTCGTATTCAGACTATTTATTTTATAAATGCAAATGAAGAATAATACATAAAAAAACTATTTTTTAGAATTAATGATTTTTTCGTCAGGGTTACTTTTATTACGTATAAAATATGAAGGTGATAAAAATTTATTTGCATATCGTGCATTGTTTACGCATATAAAAATAATATTTAACAATGTTTAATCATGCATAATTCTCGAAAAATGTGATTTTTCGTAAATAAAGAATAAGTTGAGTTTTCACCGAAATGTAATGAATTTTTATACGCGATTGCAAAAAATTTTAATTAACATTTTAAAAAAGTTTAATCAACCTGCAGAGCTTGAATTTATATTCATATAAATGAAGCTTCTTTTTTTTTTTTTTTTTTTTTTTTTAAATAAACAAAATTTATTTAATTCGCTTGAAATTCATTTTAATTGTCTAATTCGCAGTAAAATATTCATATTTCTTAATTATGTATTACAAATTTTAGGTTATTAAGTATAAGTCTAAATTGAATTATTTTTTTAATTTATTAATTCGATACTGTTTCCGGATTATGGGAGTCGAAATATTGAAAAAACGAAAAAGTATGTATCATCAGATAATACCACGAGACTTTTATATAATATATATATATATATATATATATAAATTATTTTGAAGAAATAAAAAGTGCGTTATATTTTCATTACTCGAGAGCGATGCGATATATGGTCCGATAATTATTGTAAAGAAATTTTCGAGCATGGCGAATGGTTGATCAATTTTACAATCTATACCCGGTAAATTTTGCTCGGGCGTACAATTGCGTTATGGAAAACTCAAATCGATTATACGAGGCCGGCCAAAGCGGAATAGATACGGACTAGGAATAAAACAATTCCGTACGAAAAAGTATTCAACGGTTATTTGCAAAACGTCTCTCTCTCTCTCTCTTTCACTCACTTTTTCTATCATTCTTCATTTCTTTTTCATCCTCTCTTCGTTGCATCTTTTCATTTATTGATTTTTCAGATTTGACACGTGAACAAAATTTCAATTCGCCCCGATACCTATAGATGAAAATTTGAAATCATTATCGTAGCAGAGAAAAAAAAATAAAAGTTTCGTTCTTTTATTCTTCAAAATTTAACAAACGTTTATTAACGTTGAATTTTCTTTACTTTTATTTAAGGCATTTGAAATTAGACTTTTAAAATATAGTTTAATTCCAATTGAAGCCTTTTCCGGATACCATTACGAATCTGTAATCCCAGTCAAATCTTTAAACCATTATTGTAATCATAAAACAAGGATAAAAGAAAATTTTATCTCACTAAAGAGTAAAAAGCGATACGGAAAGAAAATTGTTCACGTCCACGTGCGCGCGCAAGCGCACAGCTCATTGTTAAAACTTGAAAAGAAAAAGAGAGTGGAAAAAAAAAAAAAGAAAAGAAGTTGAGAAGAGGCATCGAAGTATAATACTCTTAATTAAGCTCCCAGAGAAAACTGACTTGAACTTGTCGGCTAATGAAATTCCGTCAAAAGTTCGATATTCTCTCACCGTCGCGCATTTCATTTGAAGCTATTCTCGTTCAATTATTTAAGGCACATCGGTTAAAATTATTCGAATATTTTAACTATCCGTGCAAAGCGCATAAGTATTTACACACGTGTGATGTTTTTGAAAAATCGCGAAAATTACGTACCGTAACGCGCTGTAAAAAAATAATGCTCTCGTATGAAAAATATACTTGTATGTGAATGTATCTAACAAAAAAGTAAAAAAAAAAAAAAAAAAAATGTTTTTCCTTTCAAATATTTTATGAAAAATCAGATACTTTGTAGCGCAGCTTTTAAACTCGGAAATATTTTTATGTATTAAAATCTTTACAACGATATTCTAAAAATAATTATTTCGACATTTTTTTAATAAAAATTCATATTTACGCGGTGTTTAATATTTTACAAAATTAAGAAGCCGAGGCAATTTGAAATATTATTTTTTTGATTTTAAAAAATATCTCATAATAATTAAAGAAGCTTTAATTAATTAAAATAAGTTTAAAATAATAATAATATTAGAAGTATAAGGTAATAATTATGCTAATGAGAATTTATAATTGTGAAAATTAAAGTTTTCAATGTATCACGCGATCCAAGAGTTTATAACGATACAAAAAAAAAGGAACGATATTTATGTGTAGATATTTTTGGAGATACTGTGCGGTTACTCGTAGCCTCGGAGCTAAAAGAACGAGCGGAGATTCGTTGAAGGTGTCCGACATCGACGGAGCTCGCCGCAGCGCAGCTCGCGAGAATATTATACAATTTTGAGCACTCGAGAGGAGGCTTTTCATCAAACCGCTGCAATATTTTTTCATCCGCTTTTAACCTTTTTTTTCTTCTGGGCTGTAGTACCTCTCTCGCTCTTTCTCTATTTTTCGGCGGCTCTTCTTAACTGGAGCGGAATTGACAATCTGTTCGTTTTATTGTGATGAAGCTTGACGTAAGCTGAGCTGCTCTCTGTCCGTTTCTCTCACTCTCTCTCTCTCTCTCTCTCTCTCTTTTCTCTCTCTGTTACTATCGGGCTCTCCGTAGCGCGCACCCGAGCGTCGCCTTTTTCTCGCTCGGGCAGAAATGAAATTCAGAAAGCTAAAATTGAAATTGGAAGTTTCATCATTGTTTTTTCTTTTTTTTTTCCACTTCTTCTCCTCCTTTTTTCCTCCTTTCTTTTCTCTTTTATTATTTACTAAGACTTTTTCATGAAATTTTTCGTTATTAAAAGGTGGTGGAGGTAAGAGGGGGGAGCGGTTGCGCGCGCGCAAGACCTCGGTAAAATACGAGCTTTTTGAAGGCTGCCGCCGTCGCTGTTGGGATTCAAATGCACCGTCAGACGGAATGAAGAAATGGGAAATCATATGAAATATAAAGCGAATCGCTGTTGTAACATATAGCGCGCGCGCCGGTGAAATAAACCCGCTGCCGTGGCTGACTATAACGACATACGGACTACTGCGCTGCAACTCCTGTCTCTCGCTCTCTTTCTCTCTCTCTCTCTCTCTCTCTCTCTCTCTCTCTCTCTCTCTCTCTCTCTCTCTCCGTCCGACTGTACTCTGTATTGCGCGTAGCTTCGTACGTAAACTCTCGTGTTCTACCGGATCGTAAATGTAATAACCCTCTCTGTATAAATTTCCATTTCTCCGCTTCAATTTTCTACTTTCCCGCGCGTAAACAACGCGGAAGGGAAATTTTCCCTTCCGATTCCATCAGCGGCTATCCAACCCCGCCACCGCGCGTTAGCTAACTTTACCGATGAGGAACAAAATAAACTCCGCCCGCGCGCTTGTAAACACGAACGGAGCGCTCTCTCCATCGTCCGGCATCAACCGGTTAAATTTTCTTATTGCACCCAGCTGTGACTAATTTAAATAACTCGCCGGTGACGCGGATTTTCACCGGCAAGAGGAAAAATCGCTGGCGTTTAATCCCGATGGCACTCAAAGAGCAAAGTATTTTACGTGCGCGCGGGCATAAAGAGTTTGAAAAGTTGGTCAATCGATAGCTAAAGGAAAGAGCGCGCGTGACAAATTTTCTCTGTTTATTCGCGCATCCCGCAGATTCTCTCTCTCTCTCTCTCTCTCTCTCTCTCTCTCTAAATCTCTCTTTCACTCTCTTTCCCTTTCTGACGCACCCGCGGAAAAGTTTTCCTATTTCATTTTTTTCCTTGTACACAAAACTTGCGAAAAGAGAGCGAGTGACTATATATCGTTTTCAGCCCTGTATGGGTTGATGTGAGAGAAGAGAACGTGTCAATAAGAATAAAAGCCTACAACGCGCTCCGGCATATAAGGTTTTAGTGAGCGTTGTACGTATTAGTATGTGTATGCCTGTATATATATATATATATATATATATATTTGAGGTGAGTCAGTTATTGTAGAGAATAGGGCGTAGGAGGGCGAACATAGGCTGCAATTGGACTAGTCGAGGCGCACGGGGTTCTCTCTCTCTCTTTCATTCTCTCTCTCTCTCTCTCGGCGTGTCGCGCAGAAATCTCGCGCAATTGGTGCGCAGGGACCTAGAGGATTCTCTCCTTCTTCCCCCCCTCGCTTTCTCTTCCTTGCTCTATATCTGCATTATGTACATTATGTGTACTCCCACACACGGGCTCTCACACACGGGCGCGCACACACAGAGCTATCGTCTCTCTTCTTCTCCCTACCTCTCTCTCTATCTCTCTCTCTTTCTCTCGCAGCACGGCTAACAATAAATAAACAAACAGCACCGTGGCGACGACGCGCAAACACGCGCCATCTCACTCTTTGCGTGCGGGCTCGCGTCTCTCTGCGAAATCTGCGTAAATGCCTCGGATATAGATATGAATGCACGCGCGACCGAGGGTGAGAAGAAAGGAGTGTGAGTAAGAGAGAGAGAAAGAGAGATGGGGGGGGAGGGAAAGAGAAAGAGAGGAAAAGCTTATCTACGTGTATACGCGCACGGCCACGCGCGCGAGCAGCTGCGCTAATTCCGGGAAGCTTGTGCGTAATGAAAAGCGTTTGCTTCAATGCGGGACAAGTGCAACGTATTATCATTATTAATACTCGCTCTATTACCCAAGTAAGCCCTCCGGCTCACTTTATCATTTCAAAGCCATTATACTCTCATTTTCTTTACACCGTGTCTGATTCTAATTTTCCCATTCCGTTTTTTACTTTCTCAAGCTACTATAACTCACGAGAAAGACACAGCTAAATCAAAATCAGCTTGTTAATGAAACTTAGAATTCCCGGGCGTTAAGTATCGGTGTTACAAAGAGGCTCCGCTCGCGCTTCATCAAATGTCGGCTGTGTTTGTACAGCTCTTACCAATCTAATCTAGCACGTGTGTACGTATGCAGGTTTGCGCACGCGCTCGCGCGAGTGTGTGTGTGTGTGTGTAACGAAGAACACGCATCCGCACATCATGGTATTAAATGTTCGATGAAAGGTTTGAGGTGTCGGGTGCGGTTATCGAACCCGCTCGCGACATTCGCGTTAAGGAGTGTGTGCGCAAGTCGCGTTAGGTACTACTCGTCGCATTGAATCAAAAACAATAGCTTACGAACAATAAATGTTTTAATGAATAATAATAAAACTGTTCACGCTGGATGCGCGACGGACATTATTGGAGCGCATAGCGGCTTTATTTACACGCGAGCATTTTAACGATAAAAGATAATGATGTTTCATTGACTAAATAATTACAGATAATTGTCAAAATAATTTTTAAAATTATGATTATTATCTTCGACGTTAAAAAAATTTAGTAAGTTAAACATTTTGAAGTATGTTATTCAAAGCACGCGATAAAAATTTATAATATTGTGAGTTTAAAGTATTAATAAAAATAGTTGTTGATTGATTAATATATTTTATTGTACAAATATCGTGCTGATAATTCATAAAATTTATATTAAACATAATTAGTAAAGTACAGTTTACGCACAACGAGAATCCGGTTAATTTTTAGAATAAGAGCTATAAGAGAATATTTTACTACACTCGTTAAAACGTTTATCGTCTTTGTTTATCTCGATTTTAATGATGATTTACACGCAAAAATTTTTCGCGTAAACATGCATATTTAATTAATTATACGGCTGTTGAACGACCAAATAAGAAAATAAAATTAAAAATATTGAAAACAAATATTTGCAAAATGATAAATTATTATTATTTAAACATTTATCGTATATTCATCGGTATGTGTTATTTTTTACTTTTAATAAGGAACAAAGTCGACGGGCCAAAATGACGAAATGAAATTTTTATGCATTTGAGTACAATTAATGATAATGGCACAATTATCAGTCATCGATGTTCTGACGGCACACAAACTTTATCTCGTTTTACTTAATCTTTTACAAAATTTTAAAATTATTTTAAACTAGTTTATAATGTTAAAATAGTAAAGTTCGATATAAAGTAAATGGATAAATGGTATTGACCAGATTTGGTACAGTCGTACTGCTCAATTTATCGATACAGATAATTCACCTCGTTTAATTAATTTCAATCGTCTTTTCTAACTTTATTACCCCGCGAGATAAGAAATTTTATTTATTTTACGTGAAAGATTGTTTCCATTCTTCGTCATTAAAATCGAATGTATATTATAAAAGAAAATATGTTTTACGTATAGGTATGTAAATTCTCGCCCGAGCACAGCGCGTCAAAATGTTAAGAAGGACGTTAAAAAAAAGTGTCAATGAGCGGGAAAAGCCGAATCTGTGTACATAAAAATAGCGAGGAAGTCAAACGCGCAAACGCGGTACGTATATCATACCTGCGGCAAGTTTTCGAGCGGTTTGAAGCGCGGCGCGACTTATCTAAAGCGAGTAGGGGGAGGGGGGGGGAGGGTAAGAAGGGGGTTGTAAAGGGTGCGACCGCGAACACCAACCTCGACTCGCATAAGTTCTTCCTCCCCGTCTCTTATGTATACCTCGACTCCTCGAGTCTTCTCTTCTTACTTCGTTGCTACTTGTCCGCTCGGCGAATCGTAAAGGATCTTAATAGCTGCAAAGGTACACCTACACGCTCCTGAGCTTTTGCCATGTATATCAGCTCTCCCTCTCTCTCTCTCTCTCTCTCTCTCTCTTTCTCTCTCTCGTCACTCTTTGAGCTTTCCGCTCTAATTGCACGACCTCTAATTAATCCATTCTGCATATACATACACGCACAGTCACACACATACACACGCGCGCGCGCGCGCTCGCATATATGTTTATGTATATTGCCACGCGATAACGCTTGCTTTGACCTTTAACTTCGGTCGATCGAAGGACAACGGTGCACGTCGATAGCTAGCCCCGCTAGTCGCTACTCGTCTATTTGCTACCCCTCGAAGTACATCGCGATATGCAAACGATAACTGCATCGCTGTAAAGAGACAAACGACGTACATCCTCGATGAGATGTACATACGATATAATATAATCGAGTCGCTCGACGTCCAGGTGCTCTTACGTTTGATGAGTTAGATGACCCGCGGCAATGTGAACCGTCGATCGTAACGAATATATTGGTTAACTGCGGCGCACGACGAGTTTGTTATTCATTGTAAAGTTCCAAAGCGAAAATAACTTTTGCAGTAACTTGTAATAACAATTGTTAACGCATAGCATCTTGCGCTCATAATTTAAAGTTGGTCGAAGAGGGAGAGCGAGGAAGGGAGGGGGCCGCCAGGCAACCGCAGCTTTTAAGATTCCTAAACCGCGGCGCATGCTTTACCTCTATCTATCTCTCTCTCTCTCTCTTCCTCTCTCTCTCTCTCTCTCTCTCTCGTTCGAGACATGACCGAACTGCGGCGAAACATATACACGCGTGTATAGATGGTAAGGTAAACTTTTCGCTATAAGTGACGAATACTAATGAGAGAGCAGCAAGGGAACGAAGCAGATGCGAAAAATTCTTAACGAAGCTACATTTTCTGTACTGCATTTTCAGATTTACAACTTTCAACTTTTTACGTTCGCTTATGGTCGAGTTGCTCTCCCCGCGAAGAAATTCGCCCAAGTTTTTTCATCAACTTTGTTTTTTTTTTTCTCTCTTTTTTCGAACATTACCTCTCACTCGGCTTTCGCACCCGCACTCGGTAGCCGATCTGTGTATGCACTTGGCGCATCTATCCTCCTCGATAAATCACCTTAAAATCTCCATACCTTTCACACCGGGCAAACTCTCTAGCAACTTAGAATGCCCATTAATGCAACACTATTTTCAATTTCAACTTACTCGTGCGCGAGCGAATCTTTTTCGGATGCTATTCATCACACTTCTCGGACGTTGTAACTTTACCCTCGCCGTGTGAATCGTTGAACTTGCTGCCGTTTCAAAAACAACTCGACATTTATTTTACATAGTATCGTTAAATTACGTTACGCCTTCTATATCTATTTGAAGAAATCACTTTTGACCAAAGGTAATATCAATATTTACCAAGAGCCGAGCATAAATTATGAGCGCGCGTGTTCTATATTTACCGAATATGAGAAACTCGTTCGTAAGATATTTTATTATCTCTTACTTTTTTCAAAATCATAATAAGATATTAGTAAGATTATATCTGTTTTCTCGTACATAAATAAAAATCTTTTCGATAAATGGAGTCCAACAAGATTTAAAGATCTTTTTATATATTTACATTTTGCCTTTCCAGATGCTAACTTATACAAGAGAAAAATTTTCCAACAAAGTATACTTATAAATATTGATATAAAAATGGTAGAAATTGTAATTACGACAAAGTTTTCCAAGTGTCGTCTTTCTGAGCAGCCGTAACTTTGGAGCAAAAGAAAAAGAAAAACAAAAAAAATTCACAAAAAAGAAAATATAGAACGTACTTGTAAAATACGGAAGAGTAAATAACGTAATAATAAAATGATAGTAGTAAGGGTTAAAAACCGCTCAGTAGAATTGCTATAGAGAGAAAAAAAGACGAGGAGTAGGAGAATAAGAGACGGAGCTAGGCAATCGATGAATATCAGATAAATTTTAATTAAAAAGTGTAATTGCGCAGAGATACAAGTGCCATGTTGTACATGCAATTAGCAGGGAGTCGAGTAAAGCGGGGCCCAAGGGAGGCTCTCCGTGTATTGCAACGCCGGGGCTCGGAAAGATTCGATTACTTTAACCGAGTATATACTTGGATTTCGGAGAAATATAGGGGACGAGGTAGACAGAGAGAGAGAGAGAGAGAGAGGCGCGGCTCGATATAGCGATGAAGGAGCGGAGATGAAATTCTCGATGTCGAAGGCATTCGTACCTCTTCGAAATCCGTGCCAAGTTGCGGATCAACCCAGTGATTCTGCATTCTGCGCGGCTTCTCCCCTCCCGGTAAGCATACGAAGCGCCAAATGAAATTAACGAACGACGTCGCTCCGTCGCTTCATTTTTACTCCCGCAAATCCATAGCGGCTTCTTCTTTTTCTTCTTTTTTTTTTTTTTTTTTTTTTTGTTTTTAACAACTTTTTATAACCACGCTAGAGATCTCACGGTGAATTGTGTCGGTTATGGACGAGCGAGAGAGCGAGAATAAGAGAGAGAGAGAGAGAGAGAGAGAGAGAGAGAGAGAGACATATGGCTGTGTATCTCGAGCCGCGAGAGGAAATTTATTCAGCGTCGCGTGATTTATTGCGACGGATTTCTAGATTCTCTCTCTCTCTCTCTCTTTCGCGCAAGCGCGCGCGCAAGCCCAGTAACGGACGGCGCTTTGGGAAATAATAAGCACATTCGTTTCAGTCGGTGCGTCGGCTCTCCCTTTTTCTAAGCTCCTCGGGGAATCCCCCGGGGAGCGAAGCTGCATAAAGAACCTTCGCGTCAAATTGCTCGGGAAAATAATGATACTTGTTCGCCGTTGCAATTGGGCGAAGTTAACTCGATGATCTCGTAACTGCGCGTGGCCTATCACCGACCCACTCTCGCAACGAGCGACTCGATTTTCGAAAACAGCGCTGAAATCCGTAAACGTTTTTAGGTAAAATAATTGAAATCCTTGAGTGTACCACTTTTTTCGTATCGTTTATTGATTTGTAAATTTAAACTATAGCATTAAAGAAAGCAAAAAAATTAATTCTTCGTATTTCAATGAAAAAATCGATAAACCTTTGTGCAGGTGAATAATGAAATTTTTAGATTTGCACAGGCGTTAAAATGCAATAGTTAAGCTCGTTCATTTCGGATCGATAGAAACACGAATTTTTCATCGTCTCGCAGCCGAGCGAAAATGAAATTGGCTTTGTTCGACTGGCGATATGAATTACGATACGAAAGCTATGCGCGCTTTCTGTTTGTAATAAAAATTTTAATTCTCAAAGGATAGAATCGATAAATTTGAAAAAGGTACAAGGTATAAGGTGCTCCAAAACAATCTCATAAACATTTCGATCATTCCCGTAGTCTATTTAAAAACGAGATCCGAATGATCCAACAACTTTAAAGTAAAATATAGTAGAGACTGGTTATAGTGTAATCTGGTATAAGAAGATTCAATTTAATTTGATTCCAAATGAGATCCCCGTCGTCTAAATTTACGTAACACTTCTTTTCAAGCAAACTCGATTATCCAAGATTCTCAGATTGAAATTTTTATTTCAAACCTATCGAACCAACTAAGACGAACCATCTTCGATGGGAATCTTCGATAATAAAAGTATAAAAAAAAAAAAGCGAAAAATAAAGAAAAAAAAAAAAAAAATAAAGGAAAAACTCTTTTTACGCCTTCTTTGTGAATGTCCAAATATTTAACTGCTAACTTGCTAAAACTTCTTCCCTAACGGACGGAAATGGAACTTTTAATTAAAGCTTAATTGTCTAAATTTAAGGTAATTAATTTTAATTTTTATTTCGTTAAAAGTTTTCGTAACAAGTATTATAAATGATGCACCGTTCGTTGAATGCTACTCTTTTTTTTTTTCTTTTTTTTTTTTTTTATTTTAAACAAAACAATATTACAACGTCATATTCCAACAATAAATTTGAAAGATGTTTATTGCGCTTCTTGAATAAATTGTTGAGATCAAATTTGCTCCAAAGGAGAAACATATTAAATTTTGGCTTTCTTTGAACATTCGCTCCTTTCTCTAATAAAATTCAACTTAATAAAAGTAAAACAATAACAACGATCGTATTACGATTATAAGAAAAGGTGTCGTCTTTCGTTGTATACGAGCAAGTGCTTCACTTGTCTGCAATCGAACAGAAACTAATACATTTTGAGTGTCGCATATTGTCTAAGTATAAGCAAATATCAGACTGTTGTTTGAAATAGCTTTAAAAGCAAACAAAGAAAATATGTATTTGGTCTATAACGATATATTTTCTTACTTCTTAGCTACTTGAGCTTAATTAAATGACGACTTGATGCAATAACTGTAATAATCTATTCTGTCGTGCTATTTTTACTCTTACTCGATACAAACGTAATTAAACGGTACTTCAATTTATAAACACTTATTCTTTTTTTTTTTTTTTTTTTTTTTTTTACTTTTTTTTAATAAAAAAAAAAAGTACTTTAAATAATATTTTTATATTTTCATGTTTTAATTAAATTATAAATTTTCTGAACAAATATAATTGAGATAAAATACAATTTGAAAAAACATCGTTCATTTTTATGTATCAAACATAAATATTTTACACGATTTCAATTACGTTTAATTAATTTTACAACTCACGTTTACGTTACTAACATCGCCTTAATCACGTGTCTTTATAAAACCTAAAAACCGCATAAAATTTAATCAGTATTCAATGGTAAATTTATACTATCCTTGAAAACAATCACAATTTATGGGAAAAGAATCAATCAAAGTTTTCCAATGTAAAGAAATATTTAATTTTTAAACTTTGCAAAAATTTTATAATATTTTAATAAAGTTTTAATTTTATTTGTAAAGAATTTATGGAAAATTTTATTCAATATTTGAAGAATATTTTGTTGTAGTAAAACTATTGTTGTAATGTTACTGCATGTTTAAATAAAGATAATAATAGTTGAAAACAAAAGCTTTCGTTTAATTGGAATATTAGTTTTTTTTTTTTTTTATTCAGTGAAGAGATCACAAAGCTACATTCTGTCTGAACATAGGAAATTTAGAAAGAAAATTATTTAAATCGATGAGTTTCGTGAAAATTATTTTTAAAAGCAAATTTTTTACCTGAATTTTTTTCTCTTCACTTTGTTTTTTTTTTTTTTTTTTTTCCAAGCGTATTAGTTTCATTAAAGTATATTATTCAAATTTGATAATAATAATTTAAATGGGCAAATGTACGATTTCGAATGTATATCGTTGATATATATTTTTAAAAATATCCGACTTAAAAGCGGATACGAAAAATAGTGCTTTGTTTTTTTTTTTTTTTTTTTTTTATCGATGCCACTATGAATAATGCTTGGATGGAATTTCATAAAGTCGCCTTTAATGTATAAGTAAATTTAATATTAAATAAAAATTGACAATGCTCGTGTTAATTTTTGTTTGTATAATTAAAGAATAATGATACATATAACAATAGCAATTATTATTATTTAAGAAAATTGAACTGTGCAGATTCTTAAGATCAGTCTCATCTCTCGCCATTATCATTTACATTGAAAGTACTTACTCACGAAGCGTAGAAGAGCTTTGATCGGACCCCATGCATATTTAGAAATCTTAAAAAATACTTATTCCGTGATGGTCAATTTCCAAAGATTTAATAATCTCTTTGGAGCGCTTTACAAGTAGAAGCTTTCTAGAGGTAAAAGAGCTGCAAGATTGTCTCGTGGGAAAGAGATAAAAAAATCAAAAAAAAAAAAAAAACAGAAAAACAGAAAAAGAAAAGAAAAAAATGCGAGGTAATCCTTAATCCAGACGGAACAGACGTGGACTTTATCTCGGCAACGTCCGAAAAATTTTCCAGCCGACGGATAAGAAAAGTCTTCCATCAACGAGTAGCTCGTGGCTGTCGTTCTTTCATCGCAAATCGATCGCGGCACGAACGAGCCACGATTCCTCTTGATTAAGACTCGAGGTTTCTCTAGTTATCCTTCTTCTTTCTTTATTCTCTCTCTATATATATATTTACACACAAATATCGAACCTAACCTACACATATTTATATATATATATATATATATATATATATATATATATATATATATACTTAGAGTGTCATTAGGTCTTCTTTTCTTCTTCCAGGGAACGATCGACGCCGGCCAAATTCGAAATTTTGTCGATGCAATCTCCTCGCTCGTTTCGATAGCGACGCTATATGCGCACTAGCGACAGGAGCAAGGGAAAAAGTTGGTCGAGGGGGCGTCCCTACACGAGGTGTTTGCTTCCCGTATATTTTTCTATACGCGCACTCTAGAGTCGTCTCTCGGTATATATACAGAGGCATTTGTGCGCCCGGAAAAGAGAAGCCGACATTATAGATATATCGAAAACAGGCTGCGTGCGATGAAAGAGAGAGAGAGAGAGAGAAAGAGAGAGAGAGAAGAGGTACGAAAAGGAAGGAGTAGAACGCCGCGAAAACTGAAAGGCGGCGATACTCTTCGGAGGCGCTTCGTCGAGGCCATAGTAACGCCTCGAGATACGTATATAAGAGCTTTATAGGAGCGAGGGAAAAAGCGCGGGCGAGAGAAATATTTTTTTCCGCTCGAGAAAAGGAGAGAAAAAAGTTCCGCTAAAACATCGTCGTTCGTGTACAAGTACGCGAGAGTTGCTAGGCAGAGGTATAGTTGTAAGGTTATGTCGCTGTGCGCGCGCTCGTATCTGTGCGTAGGTATATACTAGTAGTATGGGTATATATGTATATAATACGCAGAGACAGAGAGCGAAAATGCTCGAGAGTTTCTCGTCTCTCAGACGACTCTTCGGGAGATCCAGCCAATGACGGAAATTAGATTTCCCGAGACGATATCGCTTTATTCGGAGAAGCTATCGAAGAAGAAGGGAACTCTTCTTGTCTTATATTTTTCTCCCCCGTAAACTCGATGCGGGGTAAAGGCCGCCTCTCTGCGAGAGTACGAACCTAGCGTCGTTACTTTTCCCGATAAAAAGTCAATTACGCCTTCTTCCCCTGTATTTAATCACAATCAACGAAAATCACGCGTTACTTTCCTCTCATTTTTTAACGCGACGCTCGCACGCGACTTTTTCTCGATAAAAAAAAAAAAATATATATATATATATATATATATATATCCAACCAATTTGTTGAATAAACCAGAATCGTTTCATTAGCTCTCTTTCTTTTCCGCGCTTTTGAATAGCAAGAAAAGCGTACGGTAAATAAAATAAATCGTCTGAAAAATCAAAGTATTCGAGAAAGGGAATGGGAAATTAATCAATCTCGTTAAAAACTAGTCCTCATGAATATTATAATAAAAACTCCATCGGTTTTGGTTACCTATCGTTATTCCAGAAGTATATACCTCTTAATCAAGCACAATAGCTCCGAATTAATTCGCTAAGCGGTACGCGCGGCGCGCATCTTCTCTCGCGGCAACTATACGCGCAATTAGCGCCGCTCGAGCCTCGAGAAATCGTGATTTATGAAAGGACGAAGAGTGCGCGAAATATCTCTTGGCGCTATGCAGCTTCCATAACGCGGACTCGAGCGTTTTTGCGTCCGGAATTTCATTTAAACCCAGCGCCGGCACGGCCTCTCGCTCGCTCTTCTCTTCTCGGCACGCGTCCGAGTCAAGAGCGAGAGAAAGGAGAAAAGAGAAAGAGGAAGGAAGAGGAGGAGGAGGAGGAGGAGGAGGAGGAGAACCGCTGCATCCCGGAAAGCTTGCTTCAATTGTCTCTGCGCACGAGCCGGAGCGAGAGGGCGCGCGAGGCAGAGAGGTAACGGTAAAAAGTTTTTAACTCGATTTAAAACTGGTTAAAGTTAAGACGCGCAAGATCCGAGAGAGCGCCGGCCCGGCGATCCGAGTTGCTGCCGGCTCGTCCCGGTCGCGCGGACGCTCTCTCGATTTCTCTCTTACTCTTCGGGAATCTTGCGGCTTACGTCGCGCTCGAAAGCTCCGTTGAAGGCGGCTCGGTCGGTCAGAACCCTCGTCTGCTCCTCTTCCGCCCCTTGCCCCCCCCCCCCAGTTGCACAGCCATTGTTCCCGATAAGCTTACATAAAGCCGCCCGTCGGGAGAAAAATCTACGCGAAACTTTTCATTTTTCTAAGGAACTCGAAACGTAAGGCGAACGCGAGGACCGCGCTCGTGTATCCGTTGAAGAGCGGACGAGATAAGGGGACGACGAGAGCGGAAGCTGGCTGGCCTTTTCCGTCTCGCTTTTTCATCCGCCCGCGCGCGCGCGCACGCGTGCACCGGATGTATTCGCCGCATTTAATAAAACTTTTATTGCTCTTATACCTTATTCTCTGTTCGCCGCTACGGCTTCTATCTTTCCCTCATTCCTCCCGTTTTTTTTCCTCGTCATAAACTTGAGAAGAAACTCGAATTAATTATCGAGCGTCTAAAAAAGCTTATCGGTGCTTCACATCTATAAATGTATAAGGGGTTTAATCCATTCCTCGTCGCTTATTAATTTACTAGTATTTATCAATTAATCTTATAAAATTTTACGTTCATTTATTTTGTATATGCATGTTATGTCCGTAATCTGTGACGTATCGACTATCCGATATAACGCGGAATATTTTTCAAGCTCACATGCTTGGAGCCATTATTCGGCAAAGGTATAATATTTTATTTGTATTTTATATATTAAAATAATAGATTTTAAAATGCAATTTATTCGTGTAGGTGACATTTTGCCATCGTTGTAAAAAAGAAAAAAAAAAAAACAAAAAAAAAAAAAGAAATGATCGTTCGGGCTAAATTTATTTTAAAAAATATTTGAAAAGTATTAATGCTGTGATTTGATTGGAACTTTATTTCAAATGTACTGAGCTCGGGTTTTTATCAAAATTGACAAATTTAAAAAAAACAAGTTTGAACAAATTTTTTTTTTCACGTACAACAAAATAATAATCGTTCTTCGTTCGACTGCGTTACATCGGTGGCACACGCGACATTTTGAAATAGCAAATGAAATATATATAATAATAATCAACCGAGTTATGTACACGTTTGTATATAAGGCTAAGCGATATATTATAAAATATAGGATATAGATATTTATTAAATTATTCGGCGCAACCGTGTATAACAAATTAATTTGTGACGCGTAGTAACAGTTTATAACCCCCTCGAATTTCCATAATTGCATCACCGCATAACAAATTTCATCGGATATAACCGTTTTCATCAACACGATAATTATACATCAAAAACTTTAATTATCGGCTTTAATATTATACAAAATGAGAGGGAAAAAGATTTTTCGCAAAATCGAAAAATAAAAGTTAAGTATAAATAGGAAAAAGAAAACTAGTGAGTCAAAGCGAATATTGCGAAAAAAAATCGACGAGTGAAGTACGTGTATGTATATATATATATATATATATATATATATATATATATATACAAATATAGATCGAAAAATGTATAGGGAGAACAATTCAGGTAAAGAAACTAAGCGGAAATGCTTTCGTTCGTCGTCGCATTTTAGAGAGTATAGAATAAAAACCAAGCGGAGGATCTCGTTTCAGAACTTCGGACATCGTTCTCTTTCTCTCTCTCTCTCTCTCTCTCTCTTTCTCGGCGCAAATATCGCTGAAATAGGAAGAAGGAGTAGAGAAAGAGAGAGAGAGAGAGAGCGATGATATCGACCTATAGGGAATATACTGCTCGTCCGCCGACGATAGATTCATTTTTCCATCCATTTTTCGAAGCACATCGAGGAGACGAGGCAAAACGAAACGACGACGAGGCAGTTCCAAGAAGGAACGGAGGAGCAAAGAGGGTAATCTCGACCACGATCGTATTGGCCGGGAGTGGCGCGCGATAGCGTCGCGTCGGGTGACAAAGGCCGACGGTACAAGCTCCTCGTTTAACATAAAAGAGGCGCAATAACGCGCCCGTCTAAAGATTATACCGCGTCTAAGGCGTGAAAAAGAGACGCGGAGCGAGGAAATATCCTTCCTCGCTCGTTGCGAGACCCGAAAGTAAAAGCTCTCGCGCGGTGCTTAAAGCCCAAGAGCACGTTGTATAAACGTACACGAGTCGTAGGTAAACGCCGAGGCGATTGTTAATAAGCTCAAACCGGAAGATTCCTCTTATGCAGCGGCCATTACCGCTAAATAAAGGGATTTCCGATGCGCGTATAAAATCGAGCTCGTAAAAGCTCCCTGGTTTTTAGAGAGATTATGACGGAAAAGCGATATTTACGAGTAGTTTTGTTTGTTTGCCAGAAAAAAAAAAAAAAAAAAAAGCAAAGAGAAAATAAAAAAAAAAATATATATATCCCCGATTGGGCGAAGCGAGAGCGAGGAGAGTTTGTTTTTACGTCCTCCGGGTGAAGATAATAGGCGTTGCGCGCGTAAAATAAAATAATTCGCAGCAGAGGCGGAGGGAAAGAGGTGCGAGGCATGAATTTCCAAATTTTTTAACTCGGAGGATCGTAAAGTAACGATGTGGAGGGGGGGGGGGGGGGAGGGAGAAGGGGAAAGGGAGCTAAAAAAAAAAAAATTTCGTTGACTTTGTCAATTACAACGGCTCGAATCAAGCGTAGCACTGTAAATTTTTATAAACGCACATCGACGCTTACACGCGACAGATTTATCCGCGAATGTATAGTATCTACGTATGTGATTTCTCTATAAACACATCGAAGCACTTGGACGTACGCTCGCGCGATTATACACGGTTCGTTTTATTTATTTATCGCGCTCGTCGATATGAGTCCGTTTGATATTTGTCGGTTAAAATCACGAGCGAAGCGCGTCGAGTCGGTCGGCGCGGGCAGAGTCGCATCCCGAGAGCAATTGGAGCGAGATAGAAAAAGAAAGGCGAAAAAACGAGGCGAGGCTCGCGCGCGGCTGGACGAGCGCGATTTCACGAGAATTTTCAATCTTCTAAATAAATATTGATATATCGAAGCTTTGAAAAGCCGAGCTGGAGTGCCGAGCGGCACCGCCGGGAGTTCTCGCGTATACGCGCGTACGACGCGTATACTCAATTGCTCAGCTCGCTGAAACAATTTCTCTGAATTAGCGCCCGATGCGCCCTCGAATAAAATCGCGTACACTCTATTATTTTCGATGCCGAGCTCTTGCTACGTTTCGAATACGCGGACGCGTATATAACTCCTAGCCGTGCTCCGGGATTATTGGGCTTCGCCCGGCGATAAAAAGATAATTTCAAAGAGGTAGTATAATGGCAAGCGGTGCGCGGAAAAGTCGAGTTTGCGAGCTGCGCGAACGGGCTCACGGGATAAGCCCATAAATCCCGTTACACCATATAAATATGTGTATACGCGTATGCGATTGAGAGAAGAGAGAAACCAGCGATGGTTTTTTATCTCGCGTTCCCGCTCTTCTTCGACTTGCTCTCTTTCGAGCCCCGGGGAGGATTGCACGGCAGAGACTGTTCGCGAGCTCGAATTCCCGGAAGTGAATACGAAATGGCAAAAGTCGATCGCGAAGAGCTGCAAATCTCCTGCAGCCCACCTCCGTATCCGATGGATACACGCGAATAGCTTTTTGCGAACGACGCGCATACATATATATAAGGATGCTCCTCCGGATAATGCGGACTTTTGATGGCGCGCGAGGTTCGAAATCGTCCTCGTGAAAACAGATTTTCGTCCCCGACACGTTCTTGCTTTCGTCCGATAAACGATTACCGCACCTGAACCGATCAAAAAGTGCACGGTATAACTTTCCGTTGTTCGACTTTTTGAACAAAATAGCTCGTAATTTGTAATTTCGATGAGAATTTCCGACAAACGGAAACAAGATTACTCGACTCGAAAGAGTTGCAGTGAAAGAAGATACGTAAAGGTATATACGTATTATATATATATTGTGTGGAGCTTGAGGGATCTACCAAGGAATGACTACAAAGAATGAGTAACTTTCATTATTCTGGAAAAAGTTGAAAAAACTGAGATAAAAGCTTATAAAGTAACGTGGATGGTAAAGCTAAACATATTTCACGTTTAGCTTTATCCTACTTCATTTATTTCACTTAAAACACAATAAAAACTGATAATATTTTTATTAAAACGAAAGCGTTCTTACGATTATTCTTCAAGTACTCGGTGATTTTTCTTTTAAAGTTTAAAAAATCTTTTCTTTAATATTAAAATATATTAATATTAAAAAAAAAAAAAAAAAGAAATCAATTTTATTTATATTAGAAAGTAAAATATTTTTAAATTACTTACCTGCTCAAAAGCTCATTGGAATGGATGAAAAATTCAATTTTCGGTCGGTGTGTTTTTAAAGATTACAAATGTTATTTTATTTTCGTTCGCCTACTTTTTCATTTTTATTCAATGCAATGTAAATAAATTTAACAAGAGTAGAAAATTAATATTCCTCTTTGGGATTTTTTTTTCATTTTAAAAGAAAAATGAATTTTTTATTCGGTAACGATCCTTGAGAGTTAATTCTTTATTTGAAGTTTGCATTTTTACTCGTCGTTCATCAGTGCGAATTCTCTGTAAAATTACTGACGCTGAGCAAATACGGTAAAAGAAAAGAAAAGAAAAATGATAAAAAAAGAGAACTTGCGAGCAATGTACGCAGAAGTGTACAGACACGCACAGGCAAATAGACAGAGACGCTTGAAAAAGTGACGAGTGCATGCAAAAGAGTCGGTAAGTCCTGAAAAGAAAGGGAAAAAAAGAAATCTTATAAAAAAGACCGAAATAAAGAAAAAAAAAAAAAAAAAATGCGAGTAAACAGAGCGAACGAGGTGGAAAATAGTTTGGCAAAGAGAGGGTAAGAACTCGTAAAAAATTAAAGCCAAAAAAGGTATAGCCAAGAAGGAGAAAATCCGTGGAAAAAAGTCGGACGAGAAGGAGAATCGGCTTGTCGATCCTAACGAATGAACGAGCAAGCGGATGAGAAAACAAGAAACTCTACAGTGTGAGAATTGGGTTGAAGCGTAGAAGTTCGTTTTAAACGGCGCTTCCTTTATTACGGAAGAGCTTCGATAAGTTTTCTTCTTTCTTCACTCGCTCACTCTCTCTCTCTCTCTCCCTCTCTCTTTCTTTCTATCTTATGTTGCGACAAATTACAGACCGGCGCGTATACGTATTTGTGAAAGACTTTCGTATCAAATAAAGTTAACCCGCTGCCATCGAAAATGTTGGACGCGATAAGGAGCTTCAAGATTGATGCGACTCTTTCGTTGCTTCTTCTTCGCTCTCTCGCGTTCTCAGTCCCTCTCTTTTTTTCTCTCTCTCTCTCTCTCTCTTTCTTTCTTTTTCTCTCTCTCCTTTTATATAGATATATGTATAAACGAACCTATCGAAGACAAAACCATCTTGACTCGGAACTTTTATAACTATCCCAATTTATCGAAGAAAGCTTTTTCTCAAATCTTTTAAATCCGACGATCGCGGAATTGTTTCTGATTTTTCCGTAACTTACTTCCTTTAATGTTCAATCTCGTTTGCTTTTCCTTATTTCCCAGAACGTCAGCGCGTTTCATCATACGCCTCTTTCATTCCAAGCGTATCAACGATGCATGCCGACGTTCTATACTAGATCGAGCAAATGCAAACTCCCGAGCTCCCGAGAAGCAGCTGCTAAACTTTCGCCGAGGTTCGGTTAAATTTTAAACGAGCCCAACCGACTCGCAAACATTAAAAAAATTTAGCAATACATCTACATAAGGTACTCGTCGACTCGTCGACTTTTTGATGATAGAATCAACGAAAAATAGGCAACTTCGACGTTCCGCTTTAATTTTTTTCCCTGTCGTCCGCCGACGTGTGTATTAATAACGGAAAAAGTAATCTCCCGAGGGACGACCGACGAATTAATCGAAACACCTACACCGGCGCCTCCGAGTAAGTCTCTAGTACATGCGGAGTTGCTGCCGACACATCGAAAAATGAACTTTTTTACTCGAGATGGCTTTGCTAATTAATTCGCCTCGCGAACCTCATGCCGATTAATCACGGTAAACAATGCAAGCTCCGTGCCATGCGTCCAACTTCACTCGTCCCTTTTCCGTTCATTTTTAAAACGAACAAAATTAAGAAAGCTCCGTAATCGCGCTACTTTTACGAAACGTGTGTTTCATTTTTAACGCCGACTCAGCTACGCCCTCACACCGCCCGCGGCATTAAAACACTCTCGAGATAGTTTGCAACGTTGTAAAACTTAGCGCTAGACGTAAAAGAATCGGACCAGCAGAGAGGAAGGAACGAGTTATAAAAAGAGTTGCCTTTAAGAACTACCCAACTTATCGCTTCGGAAAATTCTCGATACGTTCTCGGGGCTTCGCTCCGCATCGTCTATATGAGGAAAAAGCAGTTCGCGAAGAGGCGAAGGAACGTAATCGCCGCATCGAAAGCTCACTTTTTATTGTTCCGGAAAAACGTGTCCGAGACGGCCGCGCGAGCGAGCGTAATATCCACGGGACGGCAGTGGACGCGCGACGCTTCGTCGAGCGCGAAAAATTCATCGCGACGTTAATTATTCCGATGGCACGTGTGGGAGACGAGCTCCCGTCGCGAATTTGACGTGTGCGCGCGACGGCGATATATTTCACTCGGGACGCGGCCCGCCAATTTACATCCGCGAATTTGCTTTCTCTCTCTCTCTCTCTCTCTCTCTGCCTCTCCCTCTCTCTCTCTTTCTCTCGCGCGCTCGACGCGGTTCTCGGCCGCCAGTTGAGTTTGCGCTTTTAATTACGCGAATATATTCTCGCGCTCAACCGAGCGCGAGAGAATCAACGGTTTTACCTACCGAGGCTGGTTTTACTTTTCGTTTCGGTTTTCGTTCTGCGCGCGCGCGCGCGGATTATTATACCGCCACCGCGTAATCGTCAAGTTTTATAAAAAGCTGTGCAGGTTTCATATATACGCGCACGTGGAAAGTAATTAAAAAAAGTCACTTTCAGCATTTTATAAAGGTGGAATTTTGATAAGTGTTAACTAAACTATTGACGTATCCTGTTTAATAGAATTGTAAAAGTTTGTCAGAGTTCAATTATTTAAACAAAGTAAAAGTTGCTTCACCGTTGCAATACAGAAAAGTTTTTCAATTAATGCGTCGCGTAATCTTTTCCTTTAGAAAAATAAAATTTATTTATTCACGCTCGAAAGTTTTAATTATTGAGTTTTAATAATTTATTTAACTACTTAATGTTTAATAAGATGAAAAAACAGGTATTTATTTCTCGGATATCCAAGTAGTAATTGAAACGTTAGATAACATTAATTATATAAAATTTAATTTATTTAATACTTTATTCATAAGCTTTTAAAATTTAACATGAATTTTTAAAAAATGTCCTAAATACATAGCAGCGCATAGGATAGACTTTTGTAAAGTTAAATCCTATAATCCGTTCTCTTAAATGCTACGACAACTGAAAAAAAATATAGTCTCGTAAAAGCTAGCTTAAACTCTGCCTTTACAGTGCATTCACGTGTAGAGGAGTATATTTTATACGGATTTTTTCTCACCGACAGCGGATTTTTGAGTTTAGAACTCGTTCGTTTGGTAGCCGCTTTATCTTTGATTAATTTTAAATTAATCGCGGCATCTCGTAACCGTTAACGAACGTTCGCGATCTGCAAAAGGTAAATGAAAAAATAAAGAACGATATAAATTGTTTATCGGCGCTCGAAAACGATCGAAAATTTATAATCATTCGAAACGCAGCAGGGCTTACTGTTACGCATCGCGACGCACATACATATAAATGAAAACGATGAATCTGTAATTTTGTGCTTGGAACTTTATAAAACTTGTCCCACTCGCTAATTAAACGAATGCGGCGGTGAGAACTACGAAATTGATAAGCGCAAATCGATCGTACGCGCAAAACTTGCTGCCTTTCGCTGCGATGGAGAGTAAAAAGAGAGAGAGACGCAGAAAACGTGATATCTCTTGCGCGTACTAGTTGTAAAAAACCATAAATTTCCAGACAATTTTGCCCGTGTCACTCGGCGTCGATGCGCTCGCGCAAACGAAAAAGCAGCGATAGCAAAAGAGAGGGAAAGAGTCGACCCGTTTTTCTCCTGTACGAGCGGACGAAGCGTCGCACACTCCGAGAATTCGACTACATATACACGGTGTGCGTTTCGCGGCTCAACTTTGTTCTCGAAAGGCGTTGAATAAAAAAAAAGAAAAAAAAAAAAAAAAAAAAAATTTTTTTTAAAGAAAAAAAGTAAAAAAAAGGAAAAATAAAATTCAAAAAAAAAAAAAAAAAAAAAATTGGAAAGGTAAAAAAAGTTTCGGTAGCCGGAAAAGAGCGGCAAAGTGGCCGACGTCCATTTATTACCATTGAGCCAACCTATACCTCTATATATACATATATATGCGCCCCGTTAATAATGAATGGGCTTTTACCGAGGCGCGAGAGAGCCGCCAAAGCCAATCGAATTTGTTTCTGTATTAACAACTCACCACTCCATGAAGTTTTAGTCCTCATCCTCCGCACTCTCGCTTACCTCTCATTATTTCCATCGCCGAGCGCCGACGATCTACTTTTTTCACCCCATTACCGGTGCACTAGTGCCACTTCTTCTTCTTATTCTTCTTTATTCTCGCGCTAGTTCGCGGATTCAAGATATGGCTTTATATACGTATTGCTTCTTTTTTTTTTTTTTTTTTTTTTTTTTTATATATATATATATATATATATATATATATATATATATATATTCAAAAAGCGATTCCTTTTATCTCGACGAGTTTCGTAATGATTGTTATTTTAAGATGAGCAACTATGAGAAAAATTATTTTGAAAATTGAATCTTATCAAATTGATTAAAAATTTTTTACAACCGATGTTAAAAAATTTATATGCTCTTTTCAACAAAATTAGAATAAATATTTAACATGGAATTATACGCAAAGTAACGTATTAAATATTAAAATGGATTAATTATGTATTTTATGAGTAATTAAATCGATAAATCAATTTTCGAAATTTATAACATATTTTCACAATTATATTTTACAGAACAATGAATTTTACATTTTACAATATGAGAGAAATATTTTTATCATTTATTCGAATAGCTATACGCAAAATCAAAGTAATAACGAGATTAATTAAACATTAAAAGTCAATAAAATTTATTGAAACAAACAATATAATATTTTGATTATAAATCAATAATAAAACAGCACAATTCTTTATTAAAAATTTATATTTAAAAATAAAGTTTAAAATAAAAATTTGATAAAGTTTGTCGATATACTTTGAAAAAGTTTGAAATATCCAAAATTAAATAGTACAGTTACAAGTGAGGGGTTATACACCCTGTATTTGATAAAAAAAGTTTTTCGCCCGAAAATGCATGCGCTCTGTAAAATTTTTACCGAGTTCATATAGTGTCAGTTATTAAACTCTCGAAATCTAACCTCCTCCTTCTCCTCTTCTCTTTCCAGCTTTATTATGATGGTTAAAAAATAAAGTAATAAAGGATCTATTTATTCAGTCGGCTCGGTGTGACGAGAAAACCATCACCTCATGACGCGACGGTTAAATTTTTATCCGCTGTAGGCTCTCTCTCTCTCTCTCTCTCTCTCTCTCTTTCTCTCTTTCTCTTTCCTGCGTCCATACGCCTATATATGCGTAAGAACAACAAAGAGGAAATCATTCGAGGTAGAGCGCGAGTCGCTGCTATCCGTTACAGTAGTAACGGATTCAAGGTCGAGAAGGTATAACGGAGAGCCTCGTGGAGAGTTCGCGCTACAGAGTCGACGACTTGCCGAAAAATTTTAATTAAAAAACTTTCCCGAGGCCCGGGAGAGAGAGTAAAGACCGCTGTCAAGCAGCGGCGAAGCGGCTCGCTCGCAATTTTCAGCGGGGAAAACGCGGGAACGAGATGAAAGAGGAGAGGGGAGGAGGAGCGATCCACGCGTGGAGAACTGAACGTGTATGAGAGCTACGATATGCGGTTACGATGTTTTTTAACGAGCCAACAATGCGCTGTTTTGCCTTTTTTTTTCTTTCTTTTTTTTTATTTTTCTCTCTCATTTATCTTTATTAACATTTACGTACATTTTCCTCGCGCTCGCACGCGTTATTGCTCGCGAGTCGAGCTAGCCTCGTCGGTTATCGATTTGCCGTATAGTGTACGAGTATATGCCGGGGAAAGGGGCGGTAGCTAGGGCGTAGGAGGATGATTTGTACGAGGAAGCGCTTTAACGCACAAGGTAATACTCGTCCCGTTCCTCTTTTACAATTGTTGCGAATCGAATGATTTTCTCATTTGGTCATCGTCGATTACCTATACGCTACGCGTCGCATGAAAATTAAAAGCATCGATCAGCTCGGAGGATAGCGTCGACGAGTTGCGCGAAAGAGGCGAAATCGCTTCCAAAAAACTCGACCGACCGACCGACCTACCGACCGCCCGCCCACCTGCTTGCTCGCCGAATAAATGATACATTGCGCTTTTCCTTTCTCGTTGATTTTATCTCTCCTTTATTATTATTTTTTCCCTTTGCTTTTTTTTGTTTGTTTTTTTTTTTTTTTTTTTTTTTGTTTTTTATTGAATCACTCTTGTGCCGTAACTCTACCGTTCGCATAAAAATTTGATCGCTTGATCGTTGATTGATTTTTGTGTTTCGCATGATCGCACACTCGTTATACAATATGGTAAATATAACAATCGATAGGAAAAAAAATTGTCGCGATAGTCTTATCACGTTGAAAGTTTCACGCTTTTAAAAAAATGTTCAGTTTCCAACTTATCAGAAACGTCGATTACGTCAACGTATACGCGACGGTGATTATTTTTATTTTTGAAAATTTTTTTATTCGTCTTTTTAAAATTTGAGCTTCATTATCGAATAAACGAAGCGAATGATTAAATAATTAGCGGTATTCGATATCATCTAATTCGATAACTAATTTAATTTTATCGCGTAAAGTACTTCAACTTTCGCATGCGCGCAATTGAAATATATATATATACCATATATGCGTATTTATAGATAAACGATACGCGGCGTACATGTCTCACTTTCAAAGGTTTCGCTTCTGCAAATCAGCCGCACACATCAAATGTCTACGCGATCATTAATTACGCGGGAGTTAAACAATTTTCCCAACATAGAAACTAATATAATAATTAGATAGTGCGCGCTCGCTAACAAATTAATTATACCTATTTTGTTTGCGTATTTTAACAAAGTAGACGCGTACCATAATGATGCGTAAAATTTATACGTACCTATAGGAACAATGAATAATTTCATCTCCGAGATATAAATACATACTACGCATTCGATAATCCATTTTAATATATAATACGTCGTCCTGCGAATGACGAATGACCTTTGGTTTCGTAATAAAAAAATTCGTTACACTTTGTCGTTTCTTTATATTTAAACCCTTTTTTTTTTTTTTTTATTTATTTATTTTTCGTATCTCTTATACACGCGCACAAATATGCTCCGCTTCTCTCTCTCTCTTTATCTCTAATTCTCGGCACATAAGTGAGCGAGAAATCGGTTTCTTCGTACCTTTACAAATAAGGATACATCTGCGAAGCAGCGCATCGTTGGCACGGAATCTTCGTTGAAACCCATAAATACATATGTATATCTATATATATATGTATAGATTCTTTATATTTAAGTAAATAAATCGTTCGATTCAAAACGTCGCACTTTAACATTTATAATTCATTCATAATATTACGATGACGTTATTCTTGTCCCAGTTGTAAGTATTACACTTGAATTAATATACATGCCTATATACAAAACGCCCACGAGTAATCACTTATCGCTACATGATTATGGGAGCACTCGGACTTTAACGGTTACAAATGATCGTCGTCTCTGTAACTCATTAATCATAAAAAAGAAAAAAAAAAAAAAAAAAAAAGAAAAAATTATCGTTGAAATGTCATTCTTTCGTCGTTATTCTCTCCTTTCCATCCATTCTCGGTTTCGTTTTATTCTACGTACTCGATAGAACTACTATAATATTATTGGAGTTAACGGGATAACGTACTTTTACACGGGATTAACAAGTGTGAATGTAAAAAGTCGCCCGACGCGAGGATATACTATGTATGTACGTATAGAATGCTTTTACGAAAATTTCGTGCTCTCGTATATCTCCCACGCGGAAAACATTTGCCACAATGCGGAGCGCGGGATCCGCGAGCGACTGCAATCAATTAAAGAGCAACCATGTATTACTGTGTGTTTCTTTCTTTCTTCTTTTTTCATTTTCCTTTGATAAATTATCACAAATGATCGCAATGACATATTTACATTATTCACGTAGACGTCAAACGTAAATCAGTCGAGAGTTGATGGAAACAGCCAAGATTGTACATGTGTATGATATCCGCGGATTCGAAATTGGGGAACTCGCGCGAGCCCGTCGAATCCGCGCGCTACATAGCATTCGCACGCGCTCACACACACACACACATCGATAGCGATAAGTTATTGAACATTTGATAAAGAGTTTCGTCGATGCGGCCACGGAGCTGTACTTCAGGCCTCTTGTCCGCTTACCTACCTTTTGCGCGCCTCTTTTTCCTATTTCGCGATTTTCAATTTTCGATTTTCAATTCTCTTCCTGTCATTTGAGAAAAAAAAACATCCTTCGAAACACGATTCTCTTTTCCTTTTTTCTTTTTTTTGTTAAACGTTCGTCAACGTTTGCAAATCATTTTCAGCCGTGACAAAGTTATATCGAGAATATGTATTCCATCGCTCCCGTATCGTTTCCCGTTCAACGAGTACATAATCTCGCAATTGTCTCTTCGAAATAATTATACGGGTCGTTTGGCCAAAAATTAAAAGCTCGCGAACGATATCGTCGTACGAGCGCATTTTCATTAACAGCGTCAATGACGGTTTATTTATTATTCGAGATCGATTACGCGAACTGCTCAGAGATTTAATCGCCGACGCGAGAAAGAAAGCTTATTAATTCGCCATTTTGCTTATTAAAATATTTAACTTAAATACAACAAGGGCCCGGCGCGTAAACTCGTATAATTAGTATATTTTAAAAGAAAAAAAAAACAAAAAAAAAAAAAAACAAAAAAAAAAAAAGGAAATAAAGCTAGCGCGTGGCGCGGCTCATCTTTCATCGCGCGTTATACGACTTGCTGTGCGAGCGAGTTCCCATTATAGCTTGAAAATAACCGGTGAGAGAGCGTGCTTGAGAAAAAGAGAAAGGAAAAAGCCCGCGAAGTTATTCAGCGGTAAAGCGTTTCGCGCGAACGCTTCCCCAGTCAAAGGATTAAAAAAGTAGCAAAATGATCATCAGCCACGGGTATATATGTATATATATATACAGCTACAAAGGTAGAAAATAAGAGGAAAAAGTAAGTTCGCGTCGCGCCGAGGTCGCCGAGTCTTTCTGCGCTATGCAGCGCCTAGCGAGGACGTAAACGTCAATCGTTTCATTCATCAGTCCTTGCGCTGGCGAAGCCCCCTCGAGAGCAAAGAAGTAGAAAAAATGAATAGGAATAGAAGCAAGAGAGAGAGAGAGAGAGAGAGAAATAGAATGAGAGAGGGAGGAAGGGAGGGAGAAGAGCGCGCTAGAGAACGCGCTAGAGCAATTCTTCATCGTTGGCTCGTGCGTCGGCCCCGCGCTCGGAATCCACCCCGACAAGGCAGCCGTCGCTTTCCCGAGGCGATCTTTGATATATGCCCGCCACCTGGATTTGCGCCCTGGGCCGGGAGAAACTCCAGCGTGGATTTATTGGCTCGCTAAATTTGAATGAGGATAATTTTGCGCGACAGCCGAATGGGCTATATGCGCGTGTGATTAAAGAGCCGCAAATTCATAAACTCGTCCTTTTTAATGTCCAGCATTATCCGTTTTTTTTTTCTTTTTATAGAATTCTCGGAGGTACATTTAAATCGATGTGACTCGCAGCTGGTGCGATCGGTTGAAGCGGCGGCAATCGTCGCGGTAACCGCTCGCCCATTCGCAATGGTGACACACTTATATATACGGATAAACCGTCGAATGCTCGAGGCGTGGAACTCTCGCCGATTCGAATTTTCAGGAAAACGAGAAATAGAGAGAGAGAGATAAAGGGAAGGAGGGGGGGGGGAAGGTAAAGAGAGAGAAAGTGTAGCATTTCCATACAATGAAGCAGTTTCCATGAGCTGCTTTCGGACAACTCTTCCCGTTGCTCTGGCCGATTAGCTCAGCTTTTGTTACCCGTTCACTTAGCTTTACGTATCTGTTGTTCTTTGGCAACTAGTGCGAGGCAGATTAGTCGCGCGTATGCGAGCGACTGCTAACTCTGATATAAATACAGCTCGTGATATGGAGAACACCCAAGACTCGTATCGAGCATTTCGTTTTCGGAAAGTTAAACAAACTCTACTCCGATGTTTAATCTACGATTTATTATTAAAATTTTTTAATCACTTTTTAAAAATATTATGGGGTTTTATTGAAATAAAACGTACATTATATTAATAACGTTCGCGTTGACAAATGAAATATTTGTACGATTGTTTGACTGAATTTAATTTTGTTCCAAATAAGCCATATAGAAAAAAAAAAAAAAAAAAAAAAAAAATAAGAAAAGGCAAATAAAGGTGAATATTTTATTCACTTTATTTTATATAATATTTTAATTGTTTTTAGTATACGATGACTTTGCAATAATTTATTCGAATCGATATTCTTAATCGGAAATTTATGCGTTGAATATAATGTAAAGCGTTTCAAGAATCGACGATAAGCGAAAAAGTATAAGCTCGCATCAAATTAATATTCGAAGGGCGATGACGTTGATAAGAATGATTATAATAATAACAATAAAGTGAATAAAAATGAGAACGAGAATGATAATAATAATAATAACAATTTTATTCAGTTTTTTTGAGGAAGAGACGAAGGAAGGGAGAGAGAGTTAGAAAGGGAGAAAGGAAAGTAGTAAAGTGCTGCAAAGCGATAACTCATGTAAAGGTTGTCCGTGGAAGCGCCTCGAGCACGGCAGGGGGTTACCGGGTGCTGTGAGAAACTAAGGGTGCGAGAAGCTTTTGCCGAGGAGTCGAAAGCTCAAGGCAACTCCTTTTCTCGCCTTCCCTCTGCCCGACTTCTCTCAGCGCGACTACTTTACGCGCGAGAGAACGAGAAAGAGGCAAAGAGGCAAAGAGGCAAAGAGGCAGAAAGAAAGAGAGAGAGAGAGAGAAAGAGAGAAAGAGAGCATAAAGAGTACATTCGCGCATATCTATATATAGAGCTCGCACCCGTGGTATTTTATCATTCGAGCGTAGAATCGCGAAGCTCGAGCTCCGGGTTAATTTGGTTAATTGAAACATTCCGCAAAATATGCGGGAAGCGTGAACGCGCGCAAGCCGAAGCCCCCGATGCTGGCTTTCTAATGCGAACGTCTGTTATACGAGCGAGAGCTCTCCGCGGGTACGCGCGATACGTTCATTCCCAGATGTACGCAGATACGAAGATACGATACGTGCTGCGTATATATGTATATGTGTATATATATATATATATATATGTGCTTGTGTGCATCTGCCTGAATATATGTATATATTGATACGGGGGCATATATATGCATGTATAGATAATAGATAGACGGGCAGAGTCGTACATGTGAGGGTGTTTGGGCTTTTACTTAAATTCCGACGAACGCAACGAGCGTTTATATGGAGATTCGAATAGGAGTGGCGGCATAATCTCTGTGCCCGCGCATAAATTCGAGGCTTCGCTCTCGCGATCCAATCTCGAGGGGTCGTCGCTGCCGCCGCCGCCGCCGTTGCCGCCGCGGTGGCGAGGGAGTTAAAAGGGGCTCGGGCATCGGCGAGAGAGACTCGCCCGCGCTCCCAGGTGCGCTAATGCGTGCATTTGCGTACATTCGCGGTCGTCTCGCTAATCCTATCCTTCGGCCCGGGCTGTCGGATTCGCGCGTGCTACAAAGAGAGGCGTGTCTCCCGATTAACGAACCTTCGTCACGTTTAATCGCGAAAAATCGCAAAGTGAACATTTTGCTGTACCTACTCTCTCTCTCTCTCTCTTAATTATTTCGTGCAAATGGTCGTTCGTTTTCATCAAAAATAAATTGTTTACAAAATTTTTTGATTTTTTCATTTTTTTTTTTTTTTTTTGTTTATTTATTGGATAGATAACGACGTTATCATGAATTTATTAATGGTGTTTCGTGGCGCCAGCTCTTGGGGATGGGAAAAATTTCAAGCGCAATAATTTAAATGCACGATTCGTTAAAGCTTTTAGGTATTATAATGCAAACATTAACTTTGCGATAAAAAAAAAAGTACATTTTTAAATTAATAAAGAGCCATTTTGTCACATATTTTCATTTGCTTTGCAAATTAAAACGTTTATATACTGTACTACCAATCTTTTTACAAAGATATAATTATTCCGTACAGTATTTTATAAAAATCTTATTGAGATGTATCTTTATGTAGTTGTAAAATTATTTTATAATGAATGACATAATTAATAATCCGTTTTTACGTTCTATTTTACATTCAAACATAATTTAGCTTGATGAATGCTGTTCCTAATTAATCTCTCACATTCTGAGTAGATTAATTTAATTCCGTTGTTATTAATAAATAAACGTTAATAATAACCTTTTCAAAAATTAATTTTCAAAATTAATTTTTAAAAAAATATAAAAATATTTTATATTATCGCTTTAATTAGGCTTTTGTTAAAAAATTTACTTTGCATTTATTTTTTCAACATCAACTGGCCTTCGTAAAAACAACGAAAATTTCTTTATCTCGTGTAAAGGAAAAAATAGGAAAAATTCGGAAAGGAAAGAATTACATCAACGACAACTTTTTTAATACTTAACTTGAAAGATTAAGGAAAAAAAGACAGCGTTTAATGATAAAATTATAAAAATTAAGTTTCGCGTGCAAGTTTAACAAGCGCTTTTGCTGATTTTAATTAAAGCGCTAATTTTAAATTCGAAACTTAATAATTTTAACTGCAATTAGTCGAATTTAAACAAAAATGAAAAACAAAATTTACGGCGCTTCGTAAAGTTTTTATTATACTAGAGGGAAGCTCATAATTTTAAAGCAGCAGAGCGCGTTATTTCCGACAATATTTATATTCTGCGGTATAACGTTTCAAGCCACAATAGAGTGCTCAAAGAAGATTGATAAACGCACCGGAGCAGCAACTCTTGGCAATGCTCGGTCCGCTTCTTACCAGAAAAAAAAAAAAAAAAAAAAAAAAGGAAAAAAAAATTATAATACTAGAAAAAAAAAAAAAAAAAAACAATGCCGCTTTACGTTTATCGATTAAATGAAACCTGCGATTATTAGCCCGTCGCAATTGGCCCTAAAAGAAAAAAGCTCGCTCGATCCGTATCCTCACGCTGCTGTAAACGAGTCCCGTCAAGATCTTTAAATGCTTTTTAAATTACATTCTTTAGCCGTAACCTGAAAAAGACGCGAGAGCGTCACACCCCCCTCGGCGATAAAAATTTTCTTCTTGATTTGGACTCTATTTTTCTCTCTATATTTTTTTTTTTTTTTTTTTTTTTTTTTTTTTTTTTTTTTTGCACGCGTGCGTCACGTACAGACTTACACGGGGCGAGACGGCGAACGAAACGAAGGGAGACCGATGGAAAAATCCAGGGAAATGGAGAAAGAGAGCGTGAGTTTATTTCGCAGGAAATCGAACGAGTAAAAGCGTATAGCTAAAGAGGAACTAAAGCGAAGATTGAAGAGCCGAGAGGGAGAGAGAGAGGAAGCAAAAAACAAAGAGATCAAAAGAAGGGAAATTAGAGAAGGAACGAGCGACGGTAAAATAGACAAGAAAAAGCGCGTGGATAACAAAAACGACACTCGATAAGAGATGAAAGAGTTAAAAGAACGTATTAAGTGAGTAAATAGATGAAAATGATCGAAGACGAGCTCTGAATTAGAATTGGAGCTACTGGAAAAATAATTAGAAGCGAAACACGCGCGGATGAACAAGAATGGAGACAGAAAGAAGAAGAAGAAGAATCGAGGGATGGACGAAGCTGAAAAATCGATGTCTCTATATTAAAATGTAGGAAAACTAATGAGAGGTCGGAGAATAAAAATGAAAGAAAAAAAAAAAAAAAAAAAAAAAAGTAGAGCGAAAGAGCGAGTTGATAAACGTGCTGTGAAAATTAAAAATACAAGGTACCAGCGAAAAACATGGAAACAATGCTGCAGTGTAATTACCATGAATAATTTATAACAAATTTTTGCCTCTGAATATTTTATCTTCCTTGAATTGAAAAATACGGAGGAGAGCTATTTTTTTCCTCATCGTAACTTGACGTGAATTGGTGCAGAGCTTGTGTTTTTAGTTTGTCAATTTTTGTACGCCTAGAGAGAGATAAAGAGAGAGAGAGAGAGAGAACTTTTGACGGCATAACGATTAATTAACCTACGAGAATAATTCTTCGATTAAAATCTTAATCTATTCGTACAAAAAAAAAAAATAAATAAATAAATAAATAAATAAATAAATAAATAAATAAAAATAATCCTTTAAATATCCTGAAATAAAATCGAATGCGCAATAATTTTATTGCACGAGGCGAAAATTTTGCAAATTACGCAATTAACGGTTTATTTTTAAACATTATTATACTCAATTGGAAAATTGTTACAATAATATTAATTTATTATTCGAGCTAAAATTTCGGGGTATTATAAAATGTATAAAACTTTCGAATAAAGCTCGCGAATAAACTCGATAAAAGAGAAATGAAAATATGTCAAATAAAATTCCACGATAATCTTGGGAGGTTGGAAAAGTTATCGGTGAAAAATAATTTTTAAATATTCGACAAACAACAAGCGCTCGAAAATTAAACGTCGCGTAAATGAAAGTTGTAGTAAAAATTCATTGGAATGCCGATCGGGAAAAATGAGCGAGTCGGGCCGGGTAAAAACACAGCAATGAGTCAAGAAACAGCAAATGCAATTCTTCGTTGACGCATCCAATTAAAAGCGAGTTACTTTCCATCTGGTTGTGAAGAAAACGAAGGGTTCGTCGGATCTGTGAACGAGAAGCGAGGATAGGATTTTTTCGTGCTGCTTTGGTTAAACTTTAAACTTGGTAATCAGTTTTCTCTCTATTTTCTTCGCTCGTCAAATGTTACCGAACGATTTTGTTCTACTTTTGTTCGATGCTCTGTTTGTATCTACTCTACTCGCAGAGTTTCCTCGCGTTATCCTCTACCGTCCTTTCCTCCTTCTCTCTCTCTCTCTCTCTCTCTTTCTCTCACTCTGACTATCCTTACTTGCTCTCGACACGCGATCCTACTTTCTTCCTTCGTGCAATCTTACCATTTAAAAGAACTTCCTATCTTCGGAATATCGGTTAGATAATGGCAATGTCTACTCTTGGCGAAGTGAAAACTTATTCTTTTCGAGGGAACCTTTTACGCTTAGGCAGAATGAAAACGCTTTTAAAATTTGTTTTATTTCTCGAGCAGTCTATGATATATATATATATATATATATATATATCAAAGGAATTATAGTTGTCAAGCTGACGTTAATAATTTACCATATTTTATATTATTACGGTCATTGATAAATTTTCTATAATAATCAACGAATTACAGAAACGAAAAGTGTCTAAGTCGATAGATCAAGCTTTGTATTATAATAAACCTTTGCCGCAAGAGGGATGTAATCCGGTCGCGCGCGTATTTAATCGTACACCGCATCGATTATCGACAAATGTCGATTACTTATTGAATCAAACTGAACCATAGTTGTTGTTGCCTATTTATTTAAATTATAGCATTCGAATTTCAAGCACAAGTCTACAGGAATAATGTATTGTAACTAGGATTATACGGAACAAAATATTGTAAAATAAATAGAAAATTGACGTTACGATTAAAACTTTTGACGATTTCTTTGAAAAAATTTCGAGAAAACATAAACAAACGTTGCGCCGAGCGTTGAAAATGAAATCGTAAAATTTTACTATAATAGAAAATCGCGAGTAATGTTTCGCAATGCTCTATACAACTCTTCTGTTTTGAACATAACAACGTCAAAAAGGACAGCGTTTAATTCCAATTTCTGGCTGATCGATACATACAAGAACCACAGAGAGGTACTCTCTTCCAATTTCATCAATATGAAATCGCGCATTGAAATACTGCACCAAACCGAAATTCATATCGACGTGCGCATTACATACTATACAGCGTCTACATGCATCCATCCTTTCAAAGCTTAACGGAACGGTTCGCGCGCGCGCGCGCGATCGTCGATTCCGACTCTTGAAAAGAAAAATTTTTTGTTAAAAAGCTCACGGTTTTATTAAATCCCATCCGCGGCCCCTGTACACGTACGTCGGGAAAATAAATAAAAGCGCAAGAGCTGAAAAAGGATCGCTGGAAATGGAACTTTCGGGGCGAGCTTGCGCTCGTACAAAATTGCAAAATATTCGTACGAGGCGCACGCACCTCGCGGGAGATGGGAGGGAAGCGGGGAAGGGACTCGCCGCGGTTACTCACGGTTTCACGAGCAGAGGAAGCGAGCTCTCGTTTAGATTCCTCTTCCGCTAACGCGACACTAAGTGATTTGTACTCAAACGCGGTAGTTTTCCTCGCGCGTCTCTCACTCTACGTCGTCCGTACGAGCGCGCGGTATTGTACCGTAATTGTCGTCGTAATTACGCGCGCTAACCTCCATGGAAAGAGAGAAAGAGAGAACGAGACGTATAACCCTCTCGCTCGCCGAGTTGTTCCCTTCTCGAATTGCATAACGCGGCTTCCGACGTACATCGAACGACCGATAGCCGTCGCGTTAACATCAAACTCGTCGCGTTTACGCTGAAAAAGCTAAGTGAGCGAGCAAAGATTTAGGAATGGAAAGGAAGGCCAATTTTTTTTTTTTTATTTCATACGATAATAAATTCCAAGGCCACCGCTCGTATGCGTATTATATTTTGCAAGAATAAATTTCCGATAGTCGTTAAGGGAGGGGCTGTCGGATATGCGCGAACTAGCGCTCTCGCACACCTCGCAAAAACACGACGTGCCGAAGGAATTCCGTGTATAAAGGTACGCGAATACCCGCGACTCGATTGCGAAACTTACGGTCCTTGAATAAAAAGTACTCGACGAATGTCGTACACTTTTTCCCGAGTTACAAAGTTTGTTCTTGACAAATTACGCATGAAAAATGTGAAACAAAAAATTTCGAGCATTCGTCTTTTTCTTTTTTTTTTTTTTTCACGAAGCTATCGAAAAATTTAAAATTTTAAAACGAATATAAAATATAAGGTAAAGAAGAGAATGAAAAATTGAACGTGCAAAAACTTTAAATCCATCAAAAATATTCTTACATAAATAAAATGAAGTGATAAGAAAGATTAAAAATGAATTTTCAACTTAAAATAGCTCCGATGAGCAATCGAATTTGAAAAAATTTCCG
This sequence comes from Chalcis sispes, assembly GCA_949987625.1. Classification (NCBI taxonomy): domain Eukaryota; kingdom Metazoa; phylum Arthropoda; class Insecta; order Hymenoptera; family Chalcididae; genus Chalcis; species Chalcis sispes. Next base: position 6,935,316 of record OX465094.1, on the reverse strand, counting down.
GAAACTTTTAACGGCAAATAATTTGTATTCCCAAATATCAGTGGAGATTCATCTAGCAGCTTTGAACGAGTTGGTGTAGAAGCTAGCGTACATATACATACAAAGGTCGACGCTGGAGTATAAGAAAGAAGGGCAAAGGCTGACAAGTGAATCGTTAGTTTCTCGGATCGAAGGATCCATTAGACGCTGGAAAAGAGCGAGCGGAGGGAAAAAGAGCATAGAAAAGCAGGAAAGCTGTAAGATGCTGGAAAAGAAGGTGGAGAGAGAGAGAGAGAGAGAGAGAGATAGATAGAGAGATAGAGAGAGAGACACACATTCAGTGCGTCGTATCGAGCAAATCGATGAGCCGGGACTCGAGGTAAGCCTCGATAGGACTAAAAAGGAAAAGTCGCCGGCAATGAAAAAAAAAAGGCCGAAGAAAAGAAAATATATAAAAGATACCTCGTACTCGATTCCCCGGATGAGCGGGCGCTAGGAATGCGGCTCCTTTGGCTTCTATAGACTCCGGACAACGGGCGGGGCGGAACGAAAAGAAAACCGGACGGAGCTGCTTCGATTCCGGGTTTCCGGATATCTTGGATGCGCGGCAGACCGGAAACTCGAGCTACGTACTGGCCAGCCACAACGTACAAGTGGATCGAGAAAAGCGCCCGCGTTCGCGTGACATCCGTTATTTCGATCCTCCTTTTTTTTTTTTATTAATTCTCTTATTTTTTCACCCCTCGGTAGTCTATATATATATATGTATATACGCATAGGTGGGCAAGTTGGGTGCCAGGTCAAATATTAGCTGAATAATGTTCGAGCGATTTAGGGAGTCGCCGGAAGGTAAAAAAGGCCGAGGCGTTTCTCGCGCGAAATAAACGTTCGTCGATGGTAAATCAAACATCCCGCCTTCCCGGTGGGAAAACGTATGCTTTCGTCGTTGTAGGCGTTTCTCAACCCGCGATGAAAGTCACTCGAGCGAGCGATAATTCTTCGGCGAATACTCGCCTTTCCTCCCGGCAAAACTTTCGTTCCGCGCGATTTTCTCGAAAAATTTTGAAAGGTACGGACGGACGCGTTTATTTTTCAAGCGGTTGTGAAAAATTTGCGCGATCGCGCGGGTGAGACAACTGGTGATGAAAATTAAGAAACGAGCTTGTATTCGACTTTTTCTTATGCAACGATATTTGATATTTTTATTGTCTCGTATTAAATTTTAAAGATATTAAAATTCATTTTTTTGATGAAGTTTTTGACGTTAACCGAGCAATTTTTCAAATAAAATTTATGATAAGCCCGCAAAAAAGTAAAAAGAAGTTGAAACGTTGCGATATGTGGATATGCCGTTAAGTTTTCGAGAAAATAAGTAGCGAAAAAGATGAACATTTTTTTTTTTTTTTTTTTTTTTTTTTTTAATTATAAACATTTTAAATGAATTTTTCTAAAAAGATCGCGGTCTTCACATAAAAGAAGCCAAATAAAATTCAGTTTTATAGAAAAGTGAAATAAGGTCTAAAAATTCAATTGCCTTTCGCAGTTCATTTTGCGCCGCAGGCACTACCATAGAGTTTAGGATATATCACTGAACTACTGACATAAATTTCAATTTAAACTCTTTTCACCTGGTCGCTTCTTAAAATATCTCCCTCTCTCGCTCTATTTCTCTCTCTCTCTCTCTCTCTCTCTCTCTTTCGGCCGAGAAACAGAAAAAAGTTACGTTAGTTACGTTGTACGTTTTGGAGGGAGCCGATGGACGTCGAGCGGCGAAATTCGTCTTTGGAAAGAGAAGCGACGTTATAACGTTTCGGTAAATTTCAGTGCGCCAAAGCGCTCGAAACGATTTTTGGGGATGGGGTGAGCGGGGCTTGAGGGAGAATGACCTCTTTAAGAATTCCGCGGCGATGTTAGGTCGCGCAAGCGACCGAGTGGTCGTATCCAGTCGCGCGCTGGGCGAAAGAGCGCCAGAAAACAAAATGGAGAAAAACGTCGTTGGCTCGCAACTTCTATACACAGTTATAGCGAGGGCGGCAAGCTTTTCCTAACGGAAAGAAAGCGCGCGCGAGAGGCAAGCGTCAAGCGTTAGTCTGCGGAACTGCATTTAAATCTGAATTTACGTCAACGAGTCTATTAAGTATACGGGCTGAAATGCAGGCAAGCGTCAGCCAAGTGTAGAGCTCCTTTTCCTTTCCAACTGTACCTCGAAAGAGAGAGAAAGAGAGCGCATTTCCCCCTCGTCCTCGTACCACTTTTCTCGTTTTTTCTCTTATTCGTCAATCTCGAGTTCTCGGCGTTGCTGCTGCTGCTGCTGCTACTGCTGGGAATGGTGTTTTTCCGGAAGAACCTAGAGAGTTTCTTTTCGTCGGTCTGGCACTTAATTTTTATTGTTCCACTTTCTCGACTTTCCCGCGACGCTGTCCCGCAAAAAGCTCCTTGCTACCTTCTTCTTCTTCTCCTCTTTCTTATCCTTGCTTCACTGCTGCAACTCCTCGCCCTGGCCATTTGTTTTAGCATCTTGGCGTCTGCCCGCGTCTTCTTCGCCTTTTTCATTTTTAATTTACCTCTGCGAAACGTTTATTTCCTACTTTTCTCTCTCTCTTTCTCTCTCTCTCTTTCTCTCTCTCTCTGTCTATCTCTCTTTCTCTCTATTTCAGCGTCTCGTTTCCTTTGGAATCCCCAAGGCCCTTTGAACGGCGAATCTCCTGCGATGTGGCTCTTTGACTCGTCGGCACTCGTATAACCGCTTTTACGCTCGTCTCGTCCTCGTTCCCCGCTTCTTGCGAAAAGAGCGAACGGAGAAGCCGTCTCTAGCTCGTCGTATTTGCCCGAGGATAGAGGAGACGACGACGCGAGACCGGTCCGTTATCTCTACCGGATATCCGTAATCCACGGAAGGGCCGTCTCCGGTAAATCCTCGTTTGAATCGAAACCCCCGAAACGAACTCGGGCTTCTTCCAGGCTTTCGTCGCGGCGAAACAATGCAGCGAGACCTCTCTCTCTTTACTCTCTCTAACTTTCCTCCCCTCCTCGCGAGACGAGTGCCTCGGGTGCAAAATTGCAATTCGACCCGGGGGGGGGGGCAACGTTAAGTTATAGCCCGCGGTGTCGCTGATAAAAATACGCGCGTAGTAAAGCGTTGTCACTCGTGAGCCGCTCGTAGGGCATAAATGTGTAAACGCGTACGCGGACCGATTTCTATCCAAGCGTCGACGGGTTTTCTCCTCGGACCGAGGACGATCCGAGTAATGCACACCCATCTACTTATACCGGATAAACCGGGCTTTTCCCCTTTAACGGCCTTTTACTTTTATCTTTCGACTCTCTCAGTTTTTTCGCTTATTATTATTATTATTATTATTATTATTATTTTTTTTTTTTTGTTTGTTTTTTTTTTTACAATCTGCAATCGTTTGTCATGCGAGTGCTCGGCGCGCGCATTTCGTTGTTGAAAAGGGCTTTTGTTTTTATTGTCGAGGAAAAATGGAAGTGCTTTACCGAATGCCTACGTTATTCGGCTTATGAAATACCTTCGTAGTACCTTCATAGTTGGTTTAAATAAATAGAACGGACGAAAAAAGTAAAGTTATTCCTAACGCTTTTTTTTTTTTTTTTTTTTTTTTTCTCTTTTAAAGAATAAAATTTTTGCAATATTTCCTTACTGAGAAGAAATTAAAAAAAAAAAAAAAAGAGGTAAATTTTTCCTTGAAGGAATGCAACTTCAGAAATTGAAATAATTTTAGAATTATATTTCCTAAACGCGAAGGAATTTGTACGTGAAAATATTAGCTTTCGAGCATGATTTTCCGCATTTATTATTATTTTATTTTTACTTTTTATTTCGAAAAAATTTATTCGTAATATTATTCGAGGTTATGCACTTAGCTAGTTCGCACTGTTAAAGTAGTCATAATATATATATATGTACATATATCAAATATAACTGAGAATATAAAAAATCGTTGTACGGATATATATATATATATATATATTTCGACTGTAAAAATTAGATAAAAATGTGTGAAATTTGCAAAACGTATACGTAATGCACGCATATATTGTATTTTATTTTCCACTCGTGTATATTGAATATACCGAATACTGTGACTCGACTGCAATTTTCAAATAGTTTGAGCGAAGAGACGCAGCAACGCGGCATATGGAACATAAGGGAAAGTATAAAAATTTACAGGCAACGAATATTTTCTTAAAGATTATCGTAGTGCTGCTAGTAAATTCAATATTTCTCAGGAGAGGCGATCGCAAAGTAGAACTTTTAAAATTTATGCGGGCAATTTTAAAATAAAATCAAAAGCTACAAGCATCGGTAGTCAGCTACCGGCAGCCGCCTCGCGAAATGTTTCATTCAACACTCCATTTACTCCTCTCGCGTATTCGAATTTTGCGATCATATAGCCTTCTATTTTCCATTTTAAATTGAATTTTTTCTTTTTTATCCGTCCCGTACCCGTCCGTACTATAAATATCGCGATATGTGCAAAACTGAATAATGAATTTCAACTTTGCACCGTTGATAATAATTAATGTTACAAGCTGTTTGTGCACACTAACCCAGGCATAACACTTTTCTCCGCGTCTCGTTTTAACGAAGCACAAAACCGAAACTCAATTTGTCGTAACGAACGGCTACAGGCCCAAATTGACTTCATTAAAATTGCACGTACGGACAAGTCCGAGCGAGCACGCTTCGGGGAAAACCGTTTATTTTTAACCGAATTATCACGCGCCGCGAAAAACAACCGCTCAAAAATTACCGTTCAATTATCATTCGAATAAACTAAAACCTTTTTCGCGCGCATTAGACGATGGATAAGTCGAGGACGGAAAAATTGTAATTACGCGTACGACGGCCCGATATGCTTCTCAACTTGACTAATCAACTTTATTCCAAGCCTCCGTGGAAGTTAAATTTCACGTAAGGAGAGACACGTAAGCGCCGATCGTGGTAACTTTCGCGCTTTGTTCGTTGAGCGACTTGAGAGCGCATCTGGTGATAAAGATGCAAGCGTCCATCAAAAGTCGGCCGAGGAGCTTATTCTTCCGTAAACGTAATACCTACATACATAATGCCGGGCTGATTTGACTTTTCGCGCGGGATACACCAGACTCGCTTGTGTTGTATGAGTTCTTCGATACATCTCCCTCTCTCTCTCTCTCATTCTCTCTGCCTCAAAAATCACTCGATCGGAAGTAAATAGCTATTCACACGGCACGATCGAGAACATCGACGAAATGGGAAAACGTCGGCGAAAGTAATCCAGCGCACAATTTTCTTCACGCGCGTATATGGAAAAGAAAAACGGATTTGTCATATACTCTTCGCTGATCGTTGTGAGAACACGGCAAATAATGATAAGGAGAGAACCAGCAGATTGTAAAGTAGAACGAAACAAATTTTCAAACAGATTGAAAAAGTGCTGCGTCGGACGATTGTAAGGTAACGCGCGTGTGCACACATACACTCGTAATGCGATACCTACGCGGATTTCGAATTTTGAATCTTCCACGCTCGCCGTTAATACGTCGCGGTTCTCCTCTCTCCGCGCGACTCCGCGACTCATCGGATGAATAAACCCGCGTACGCATTCGTTGTAATTCGCGCGACGGAGACGAGCGAGAAAACGAGCGAGCGACTTTGCAAACTGACTTAGCGAGAGCTTCCGGCGAAAGGAAAATACCGGGGGAGCGGTGTATACCGTAGCGCGCGCGACGCTTCGAAATTCCGAGAGATGAGGAAGCAGCGGCACGCAACGTTGTCGTTCCTCCGCAAACAGCGGAGCGCAGCACACGCGGTTGACGTGGCTGCAGTTGTTGTTCCTAAGGGTGGTAAATACGCGCGCAGAAAGAGAGAGAGAGAGAGAGAGAGAGAGATGGGCGAAAGTGAAAGAAACGCGAGGCAATTGTCAAACTCTCTCTCTCTCTCTCTCTCTCCGCAGCCCCCATCCGGCTCTCTCTCTCTCGCTCTTGCGAGCTACGTCTTTTATAGCTACCGAAAAAAAAGAGACTCTCGATGCTTTTCAAACGTGTGCGCGCAAAGTTTTTTTTTTAATTAAAGCTGTAAAAACGAATTTTTGTCGACGCGTCATGCTGCTCAAGTTATTTATTTGCGATAGATGCTAGTCTAATAAAACTCGGCTTTGACATTTATAGAATCGTGAACAGATGTATTTATTATATTTAACGTTTTTACAGTAGTCCTCTTTCAATCGTTCATAGTATTTACATAAATCTTGTATTCTAATATTTCATTATTAATTATATACTATAAATTGGTAAAATTTGCTATAATCGTAATAACCGTCGATACAAAATAACTTTACAATAAATAAAACAACGTTAAATTTCGTTAATATCAATTTTTTTCATTCACAATTCACACAGCGAAGAATTTACAATAACAATCGTTAATCAACCTTTCCATTATTATTATTAATATTATTATTATTATTATTATTATTATTATTATTATTATATTCCAATGTAAATTATTTTCAGCACAAAATGTCCTTTCATAAATATATACGTATGTGTGTATGCGCATGTAGGTATGTCGTGTGTTCCTTTTCTTAACTTCCTTGTTGTTAAATTGAATGTCAAAAGTGGTAATTCGCTGGCAGGCGTTATCGTTTTTATCTACAGCTAATATTGGCCCACACGCCGGCCAATTTTAAATTTCTACAGGGACAGTTAGGGGTGGGGGAGGGAGGAGGGAGGGAGAAACGGAGAAATAAAAGAAAGACAAATAAGGGGAGATGAAGGAAGAAAAATTATCGGAAATATTTTTGGAAGGTATTCTCGAGTGGGTCAGAGAGCGGAGGAAGGAGCGAGGATAAAGAGAGGGAAAGGAAGACGGACGGTTTTAAAGTATAAAAAAATAAAACAAACAAAAGAAAATCCTGAACAACACACTTAGTGGTGAATAATATATACGTAGGGTGTAGTATGCGTTTGTGTTTATAAGTTTGTATGTATGTACGTGCGGCGACGACGGACTGACCGTAAGAATGCGTCTTCGTCCGCGTTCTTTTCTCTCTCTCTCTCTCTCTCTCTTCTTCTTCTTCGTCTTGATTCTATTTCTCTCTCTCTCTCTCTCTTTCTATCTGTCACTCTCTCCATCTCTCGAGTACTCGATGGCAGTTCAGTGGCGATGATTGCGGAAAGCCAGCAACGTCGCCAGCATCACGACGAAGGGCGGATTGCTGAGTCTCAATTGGCCGCCGTGCTGCATCGCGGCCGGATGCTCTCCTGTAACACACCAAAAGCACGGAACGACCTTTAACCATCTTCTCTCTCTCTATCTCTCTATCTCTCTATCTCTGCCTCCCTGTCCATTATAGAGCTATATTATGGCTCTGACTGCACGCGATATACGTGCGCATAACCCAACCGTTACCGGACAAATTTCCCCCTCAATACCGTTAAAGGCATACCTCTTACCGATGCTCCTTTGAGCATAATGGCACCTTACCTTCTTCCTTGCCTCCGCAAGCCTCCTTCCACATCTTGTACACCACAAGCTGTGCAAAACGAAAATAAGATTTTCGTGCCTTACATATTTTATGAAACTTTAGTTTCTTTTGCAATATTTTACAAATTCATTTTCATTTCCCCGGTATAAATAAAGTTTACCAAACTCTAAAAATGCTTAAGTCTTATTCTTACGAATTTTTTAAAAAATTTCCGCGAATTTTCTCGAAATCTTTCATCGTCCAGCAGCTATTTATTATTATTATTATTATTATTATTATTATTATTATTATTATTATTATTATTATTATTATTATTATTATTATTATTATTATTATTATTATTATTATTATTATTATTATTATTTTGTGGAATTTTAGAACAATTTTTTAATTTTAATTTGTTTTATTATGCTTATGAAATTATAATAAGCTAATGCAAAATCTATAAATGCTTAGTCTCTATTGAATTCATATTTGGTTAATCGATTAGATTAATAATACAATATTAACTTTTACACTTGTATACAGCTCGAGTTTATTATTTAAATAACAAACAATAATATTCAATTTCCAAATGCGATTATAAAACGATAAACCAATGAGACCGTTAACCGATAAGATCGTAAAAATGAATGATTTAACATTTGAAACATTAAGCAATAATAATAATCTATTTTTCCTTAATAAAAACGATCGTTTTTAATACAATAATATAGAAATAGGCGCAAGGATAGGCCATCAATGTGTATAGCGCGCTGCGCAATTCTAACCGCAATACTAACGGCTGAAAGCACTTTTGCACGTGTCGCAACGTGTTTGTCCGTTACTACTGTAATATCGGTTCATTGTGCTTCGCGTTATTGCTATATCCCGTCCCTCCCCATCCTCCTCCCTTCACCCTACTTTCCCTCGTTTAATTAAAAATTTTTTTTCAATATACGACATTTTAGTATTCATGGGAAATGCGTTGAATCTTTTACAAGCACGAGTCCGTGTGATCGTTTACAAAAATAAATATAATCGCGCTCAAAAAATCCAGTTTACAAGAGCAAACATAATATTTGGATTACAAATTAGCCACGGTTTTTTATAAAAAGCAATTTTTAAAATAACTTGGACCATTGACTTTTTTTCGCGCAAGTTAACTATAATTTTGACATTGAATGTAAAATTTACAATGTAACTTTTATTGGTTAAAATAAAATTCTAAGTAAAGTTTATTTAACAGTCCGAGTGAGATTTTACGATTCTGAAACGTGAGAGAATTCTCGTGTTATTTATAAAATAAATAATTTAAACGATAATTCATACTTAACATTTATGGATAAACTTGAAATGAATGAGCCAGACGTTTCGAATAGAATTGCAGCAGATAACTATCGCAACTTTCAACGTAATGCCTACGGTACATAACACACTAACTTTCATGCAAATTTTAGCTAATATCAACTTACATTTTAATAATTAGTTAAATTAATAACGGTATTCACTGGATCTGTTATCTTTAATAGCAATGCTTAGAACAATTCTATTGTAATTTAACTATCGAAAATAATTTACTTTCAATATAAAAAAATAAAGTTTTAAAAATTCAATGCGTAGTGATCGTTTAAAATTACATAGAATTTCATAAAGAAATATTCAAATGATAATAAAAAACCGATATTTTTGAAATGTAAGTAAAAAAGGAAATACTATACGAGAGATAACGGAATGTTCCAAAGTGATTTAATGAATTTGAACTTAATTTTCACATAAATAAACGCGCAAATGAACCAGTTTGAGTTTTGATAAAAATTAAAAAAATATATATAAATAAATAAATAAATAATGCGCCTTTCTTTTATCTCTTTTCTCTATTCAAATATCGTGCCAACCGTAAAAATTAAATTTCAAACGAATTATTCCTCAACTCGTTGATAAAAACGAAAGAAAATGACGACGAAGGCCATTTTATAAAGACTAAATTAACGGGCGGTTTATTAACCAAGAAATTCGTTTCACGAAATCTTCATGCCGCGGGGATAGTATCCGCCGAGCGTTCCTTTATAAAGACGAGGAAGCGGAAAAAACCGTCGGCGTCGAGGGAGAGAAAAGAGGTTATGGCCTTTATCTATATATCGACAGTCAATAAAGGAGCTTTGGAAAATATTGGGGTTTATTTTTTCGAGAACGGCGTGTGCCGTCTTCGCTTACTTCGCGACTGTATCGCTTCCTTCGTCGTTTCGACCATAACCTTCGGCTTTTCGTGTTCCTCGACCGATATTAAGGCAGACTCGCGCAGCATCCTGTACACCCCCCACACGATCATTCGCGCGCGCGCGCACACACACACACACACACACACATACACACAGCCGTTTGGCTTTTGTAACGAGCGCACGCGGAGTTGGAAAACGCGGAGGGTGCGATATCGAGAGAGGAACAGCTTGCGAATCCCAGGCCAGGCCGGATTCTGATGCCTTCGTTGCCTGCCCCTCTCCCTTGCTCTCTGCTCCTCGCTCGCTTTTACGGATAAATGTATTTTTATTCATTGTGCTCGAGCGAGTACGAGAGAGGTCGTCATGAAAAATTTTCCTTTGTACCTCGCTCGATCTCCTTCCTTCGCCTTTCTGCCCCCTGCCCTCCCTCCCCCGCCCCCCACCCCCCACATGCCCGCTCCAACATTGTCCTTTAGCTTAGCTCGAAAGAGCTGGAATCGCTTTTTCCGATGAAATACGATTCTCATTTTTTGTTCTTTTCTTTTTTCTTCCTTCTCTTTTTCATTTGTCAAAAAATTCCGTCCTAATTCGGCTTTTCGTTGGCCTTACGGACGAGCTTCGTAATGCTATCCGGCATTCGCGCAGTTATTTATATATTTTTACGTTTATTTACTAAGGCGCGCACGCGCGCATTCGCTCTCTCTCTCTCTCTCTCTCTCTCTTTCTCTCGCTATTTTACGTAGACTTGATGAAATTACTTTGCCGCAAACTACTACTGCATAATGTATTAAAAGCAAGTCTCAAATTTCTTGATCGTATAAAATAACAAGCGAGAACTGTCTCGCGAATAATTTAATGTAAGCGTAAACAAAATTTTCGTAACCGTTCCGTTTAACTTTAAGTGTGTAAACTCGTTTTCTCGAGTACTCGAGCAAAGCTTTACCCTGTCGTTTAATAATTTTTCAAATGATATCTTAAATATACTAGCCATTAAGTCCATCGAGCATTTGACGGATACACTTGTAGCTGCTGGACGATTTTTGAATGATTAATGACCGACGTATTACCTTCGAACGTAAGAGCGTCATTTACATTTTACGGTATTTCATCGTTTCCCCATGATTTCGTCATGAAATATTTCGTAAGGATATCATCCATCTTGTCCCTGGTTTAGAAACAATATTTTTAAAACACCGAGTCGTAACCTGCCGCTAACCGGACATTTTTCAGAAGAACACAATATCTCAAAAGGTACACTCTCTCTCTCTCTCTCTCTCTCTCTCTCTCTCTCTCTCGACAAGTGTCTGGAAAATCCCGGAGGACTAATGGTTCGATCGAGTATCGCGAAAGATCGTTTTCTCGTTTTCTCTCTCTCTCTCTTTCAACTCTTTCTCGTATTATTCTTGAACCAGATTAACATTCTAGAGATGGCATTGACTGCTGTACGTTAAAAGCTCATTTTAAAGCGGCGATTCGCCGAATCAAAGTGCATTTATTTAAACCGATTACGAATTAGGTTTATTTGTAAAAAAAAACGTAATTTCAATGCTGCCTCGACGTTAGCTTCCTGTAGGTCATTTAGTATTATATTTTTATTAAAAATATCGACGATATAGATATGGAAATATTACTTTGATAAGCTGTTAGCAATTTGGTCAAGTAAACAATTCGATGCTTTTATCAATCCAACCCATATTAAGAAGAAAAAAAAATAATTTTTTTTATATTTTAACGATTATAATATTAGTTAGCAAACACAAAATTTTTAACGGCAAACCAAAGCGTAGAATTTAATGCTGAAATAACCGAAATAATGTTGGATACATTTGAAATATCGTGCATTATAAGCTTCCTTTTTTACTTGCAGCTAAATCCACGACCGATTCAATTATTTAAATTACCAAACGTAAAATAAACCATTCCCTTTTTCTTCATGAATAAATAGTAGACGGATCATTAAACCGATACAACTTTAACATAATAGAAGCCGCCGATTTATTCTTGAGAGAGATAGAGAGTGAATAGGGAGGGAAAGGAGAAAGAATCCGCGGTGAGCGTTAGCTAAAATAAAAGTGACCGAGAGAGAGAAAGAGAGTTGATTTTGATTGCGGGTCGAACGAAAATTAAAAGGTAGAAGCGAAAAAGAGGGCGAGGAGATAGGGGTGAAGAAGGATTAAGAAAAGGTGGAACAACGGACAATCGCAGTTTATCATTTGCTCGTAAAACAATAGCACGTCCGCAAACGCAGCAAATTGAGAGAAGAAAAGCTGCCTATTAAGGGACTCTGGCAATAATTGTTAGGGCTCGCGCGTGCTGTATACCAGAGACGTGTGCGAAGAGGGGAATGAGAGAGAGAGAGAGAGAGAGAGAGAGAGAGAGAGAGAGAGAGAGAGAGGGAGAGAGAGAAAGAGAGAAAGAAAGAAGGGAGGAAGGAAAAGGCAGGAAAAAGTGGAAAGGTCTGGTGTGGCGCGCATAGGGTGTCGTTAGTCGCAGGGGCGGAAGGAGAAACGGTTAGGAGGAGGGAAACGCGCGAGCGGAGCGCTAAAATAATTGGACGGTTTTTGCACGCACCATTTAACACGTGGACCGTGACGGTTTTGGTGTTGGCGTTGCTCGGATGGCAGGTATACTTTCCACTGTCCGCCGGCTGGGCGCGTTGAATCAGAAGGTACGAGGTCGTCTGCTCGCCCTTTTCCGTGATCACCGACACTCCGCCCCTCGGACTATCGTAATTGATCTCCTGTGAACATCAAATATACAGATGATACGTTATTAGAGGCCTCCTCGTGTGCACGAGCACACACACACACACACGCACGCACGCACACTTTTACACACACATACGCGCTAGATCCGTGGACGAAGGATTTCTCTGGCGGACACTAGTGGCTCGTTTCACGCGCGCTATCCTCCCCCTCTCCCATGTGCGTCTGTGTACTTTATGCGCTTGTGCGCGCTCGACGCGTATCGACTTTTCACGCGGAAATAGCTGAGATAAGAGCGAGCCGCTTTACTTTTTCCGCAACTCGACGCGTCGCCGGTATCTCGCGCGCTCGCGTACTTTATGTCTTTTCCGGTGCGGTTGATACACGCGCATGCGGACACACCGCCGATCGCTCGATCGTAAAAATTCTTTATTAACGTTACGCAAACTGCGCGACGTGAAAACTTGGCGCGCTTGTAAGCTTTCCTTGTAAAAGGCTTGTAAAAAAAACGAGCCGGATAGCGAGAGGTAAGAGATGGTCATTATGCGGTAACGCGAAAACGGGATTTACCCCTCTTTATTCTCGAAACGGAATTCGACGGAATGCGAATGTAAAAGGTAAAGTGGGAAAGAAGACATACGATCGACGAGTACTCGATAAAAAGGACAACGAAAGAGAGAAAGAGAGAGAGAGAGAGAGAGAGAGAGAGATCGAGGTCTTTGTTGGGCGAACGGAAGCGCGTAAAATTGATGGGGTGCACGACGCCAAAGTTATTTTTACTCGGCACAAGGGAACAGCGAAAAGCGCAAAAAGTCGTAAAACAGTCCCATACGGCTATTCGTAAGAAACTTCTTCGCTACATCGTACTTCGGCTCCTATTTGGGCAAAGGAAAGCTATCACTTTTAAAGGTTATCTTTATACCTCTGTATCATTTACGCGTGTTGTACACTAAACTAGTCGTTAATCGAATTAAATTGAACATTTATAAAGTATAATATTTAATGCAATATGCGCATACGTTAGTTTCCTAAACTTTTCAATCGCGATACAAATTCAATAATGCTAAACTAAATTTTATTTTTAATACTAAATTAACTTTTTGAATTTTTTTTCGTTAGTCTTTTTATTTTTAAAATTAATAAAATTAATAGCAAAAAAAAAAAAAAAAAAAACAGTTATAAATAAAAACATGCAGTAATTTAATATTATTTTAAAATATCAAAGAAAATACGATTCGATATCGTTGAAACTTGAATGTTTAATAAAACAAGTAGTTAACAAATTAATCATTAAAGGAATCAAAGTACTAAAATTAATTCATTACAATTGACTTTGTTAACGTAATCATCAAACATCGTTTCGATTTAACTTTCATTATTAAGATTGAAAATCCATTTTATGTAACCGCAATACGCGTTGTTCAGTAGTGTATGTCCGAATTCGATCAGACAAGTTCAAATAAATCTAATTTTTAAACGTCGTAAATTTGAATATTTGACTTTCATATTATTCACAAATGAATGGTATTTACAAAATTGGTTTAATTTCAAACGCCGACGTTTATACATTCTCGATAAACACAACTTTTACATAAAATATTAAATTTAAAATTGTGCAAGAAGCCGGATGAAATTTTCGTTGCGCGATTTTAACGAATTCGCGTTCGTTAGGGTGGAATAAAAAAAAAAAAAAAAAAAAAAAAAAGAAAGAAAAAAATAGCTACAGCCTCGATAACAGACAAAAACAACACGACTCGGAATTTTATTAAAGCATATATTTTCAATCTCGCGTACATGTTTAAAGTAATCAAGCGTCGGTATATCGATCGAGGGAACGAGAAGCGGTAACGAGGGCTAGCGTGTACACGATTCGCGTCGTATGTAGGCCAGCTTGCGCGGATGCATGCAGCGAGGTGGGATAAAGGGGGAGAGGGGGAAGTCAAGGCGCCCGCTTTAAGTCTAAAAATAGTAAAGAAGAATGACCTCCTTATTGTGGGTCCAGACGATGGCCGGTGGTGGCTCCGGGCTGTGCAGTACCACGCAGGTCAGGTTCATGGTGCTGCCTTTATTTATGTACATGTCCGTGTCTCCGAGGATTTCGGTCACCGGCTCTGAGTGCAATTTTCAAAAGGTACCAGTGGTTATATATATATGCGCTTATCTATACATACTCACACATATCTGTCTATCTATATATATATATATATATATGTGTGTGTGTGTGTGGGTGTGTGTGCATATATCTAGGAGATATACAGGTACAATGGCCGCCTGAGCTTGATTGTCTCTAGTGATTGACAGTTTTATCGGCGCGCAAGCCGGATTGGCGAATTTAAAATTCAGATTCTCATCTTCTCTCGAACCTCTTTTATTTGCTTTTTTCATTTTATTTTTCATTATTTTGTTTTTTTGTTTTTTTTCCTCTTTTGTTTTTTACGCCCCATTCAAGCCGACCGATCGCTTTTTTTTCATAAATCGATCGTTTGTATACTTTATTTTTCAAAATACCTTCCCAACCTCCTATACGATGTCAAAGTTTACAACTATTACCGGATTATTGACAGAATTACTTGCTTAAATTTTAATGTACGAGGATACTTTGTTAATCATTAAAAAAATAAATAAAACTTTTACCGCTTCACTAAATACTCGATTCGCGTATGAGTTTGTCTGCCGAAAAAAAGCAAGTCAAGTAATGAAATATATTGAGAATATTTTAGCTGTAATTGGATCATAAATTTTGATTAAAATAAGCCAAGTACTTTGGCTCAAGGGTAATTAGTTAATTAAAATGATGCAAAGGTACTCTCGCAACAGGAAAATCACACGACTTTTATACGAAACGTTATGGAAAGCTATAAGAGAAGGAGCGACCAACGGACGCGCAATAAGCTTAATAAACCTTTAATTTAAAACGCGCAGGAGAGAGATGGACAGACAACCATCCGTCGGCTGAATATTAAAAATCTCTTAATTGAAGATGAAAGATACCGGCTTTGAGCTTTCGCTCCGAAAACGAGTTTGGTTTTTGCTCGTCGCTCAATCTCAAGATGAGCAGCGACGGCAGTGGCCCGTGCACAATAACGAAATGAAAATTTCTCACGCGTTCTCATACGCGTTTCGCGTTTCTATCGAATAATAAGAAGACGAAGAAAAAGGAAGATATGGCAGAAGAGATGAAGAATATTAGGTGTGGCTTTTTACTCGCGCCTTAAAAAATAAACTCGAGGAAACACAAAAGCTTTGGAGCTTACCGGCGTACTTAGTTTGTGGATAGGGAAAGGTGTGCACACTACGGGGGCGTATTATATCCGCGGAGCGCAAAACACCGGCTCACGTACGCCCGGCTAAATGCGATGGACCGGATAACGAAGTACTTCTTCGCGCACATGCGCGGAATTATCAATGCTCGAGGAAAAAGATATCGTCAACTGTTTAGTTTAATTGTTTCCACTTGGAAACAATTTGAATTTTCTTAACGATTCTATCGAGTGTTATAAAAAAGAAAAATAAAAAAAAAAAAGAAAAAAAGACAAAAAATGAAAAAAAATAGGAGAAAAAGAAAAAATAAAAAAAAAAATTGTATTTTATTGAATTCTGTATTGTACGTTAACAAAACAACGTTTTTCGATAGCCAATAATAATTTCCTTTTGCTGTTTCCATTGTAATAATGAAAATCAATCGAATATTACTCGGCACAGCGCTTAGTTTATCATAATTAAAAACGTTAATTTTATTTGCAATATGAAAAAGCTTTTAAAGTTTACCTTGAGAGTGAGTGCGTTATAGATAAAATTAAAATTGGAGAAAAGTTTGTTGTTCGTCATAAAGCCATAGTAGCTTGGAGAATTACATATTCAAAAAGTTATCCACTCTCTCTCTCTCTCTCTCTCTCTCTCTCATTTCATTGTGTGAGAACTAGCTAAGGTAAAGCTATATACGTATAATTAAACTTTTCTATTATATCAATGAGAAATTGCTTATATCAACTTAATTGATAAGGTAAGGTATCTCGAAAATTTTCAATAATTCATGTTTCACAAGTATTATTTTTACCTCTAATTATTTTGTAAAACTTGTTTATACGCACTACACGCATCTCTTTATATATATATATAGCTTTATATATATATATATATATATACTCGTACTCGTAGTTCAAGCGAATTTTCTGTAAAGTTCGGTATATTATTTAACAAACTTTTATAAAACTATATATGTATTTGTAACCTTTATTATTTGTAATATTACATGGCTTTATTTGCTGTCATAACTATCTAATATACTTTTATTTTTGAAATACCACTGTGTATTAAATATAATTTAATTTACCAAAGGTATCGATCAAATATTTGTATACATTCCGTATTTTATTATCAAATTCACTATTGAAATAAAATTTTTGTGCTTTGATAATTATTTTGCAGAAAACAAAATTTTAAAATTAAAAAATTAATTCACATGAATCGTTTTAATAATAAACTTTAAAATCATTAAAATTAAAGCGATATTATGTTTGAGGTTGTATTTGTACGTTGAAAGAAGAATTTTGCGAAACAAAATAAAATGTTATATTACGCGTGTTTTCAAAAAATTTTACTATGATAGAAATGTTGGAATTGAAAAAATTTATCGTCCTGCTTAAATTTAAATTCTTTTTTCCAGCAATTGTTTAATATATCTATATATGTATATATACACACATGACTATAATTTAAATTTTATTGGTATATTTATAAGCTACTCTTTATGTAGATAGAACTTTTTCATTTTAAAGAAAATGTTCCACCCACTGCGCAATTTTGTATAAAACTTGTATCAAACTTGTATTAAAAAAAAAAAAAAAAAAAAAAAAACAACCAAGTTTTACAAGAACTTTTTTACAAGCTCGCGAGCTTACAACAAATAAATTTTAATTTTTACATTTTTTACAATACACAATGTTTAAAGGGGAACAATAAATGATCATCGAGAGTCGCGTAAAAACTATAAAGAACTGCAAAGAGTTTGTAGACGAAAGTTTATAAAGAATCGTTAGATAAATCACAGAGTGTATGCTACTAAATGAAAATGTAAAATTAAAGAGAGCCGTCGAGTTGTTTAAGCGCTCGGAGCGAAACCGACGCTTCGGCGGATGATGGCGGAGAGTGCGTTTATACAAGGAATGAGAGATAGAGAAAGAGAGAGGCCAAAAGTGCCCTCGAGTGTAGTACGGGCCAGCAAACACGGGGAAAAGAGCCGTCGAAGACGTCTGCTAACCGCCGCGAGCTCGTTTAAACAGAGACAGAGAGAGAGAATGAGAGAGAAAGAGAGAGAGAGAGAGAGAGAAAGTGGAAAAGTGGCAAAAGGCAACTGACCGACCACCGAAAGGTGCATCGAGTAACCAATGGGTGGCGTCGTCGAGACCTGGCACTCGTACGTCCCGGAATCCCGTCGTTGGGGAAACCTCACTTGGAGGGTCCAGTCCTCCGTCCTCGGCAGGTGAGACGCGACGAACCTCCGGTCGGATGTGTACGTCTCCCTTCCCACCGTTAATAGGTGAATGTCTCGGTGCCTCACCCACGACACCTAGAAACAAAAACACAAGGATTTTTTTATTCCCATTGTGCGAGGTTGAATTTACATGTACAAACAAATTTACACACACACACATATATATATATATATATACATTAATGTGTGTATGTGTGTGTGTGTATGTACGCTTTTCTTTCATTTCCGTATCATAGCTATAAGCGTACACGGACGCTCGTAAACATAACGCGTAAGCCCCTATCTTTCCTTTCCTATAGCATATTTCGCTGTTCTAAGCTATAAACTCCTTGTTTAAAAATTCCTCCATCTTTATGCTACGTCTTTGCTCTTATTATTCTTTCTTGCCTCACGCGCGCGGCTCCTTCTCCAAATTTTTTTCCGATGGCACTTTGGTCGCACGGAAGATTACGAGCAACTCGGCTATCCTAAAAATGTCCGGCGTCCTCGCGCTCCGAAAATCCTTTCGACGTTATTTCGGGACTCTTCCTCGCCCCTCCTCCCCCCGCGTCCTTCTAACACTTTAGTTTTGTCCGACTTTTCCCTATATACTATACATATACACATATATATTAGCCAATAATTTTAAAATAGCACGTAGCATTATAGCGGCATCTCTATACTCTCTATAGTTTAACCACAAATTTCAATGAGCTACAACATTTGTTCCTGCCTTCATACAAATTCCGATAATTTCAAAATATTATCGAATGCTCATTTTTAAAGCAGTGCGCCATCGTTATTTTAACTCAAAAGGAATTCAATAATCTGGAAACTTTATGGCGAGATGCCGTCTCAGTTTTGTTTCTTTTTCTTCTTTTCTTTTTTTTTTTTTTTTTTTTTTTTACGAAGCTTGTGACATTTTTATTTTAAAAAATCCGGAATGCATATATTTTTGTGGAAATATGTATTCCGCTACGAGTAACATAAAGTCATTTTATAGTATATTATGTTATAGTCTGCATAAATTTTAATAAATGAAAAATTTTAATTTTAAATTATCAAAAATTTTTCGACTTTGCAATGTATATATATATTGGTACTTGGAATTATTTATTTTATGAATATGAGTATTTCATGACAAATTATTCTCAGTATTTGTAAAATAAATTATGTAAAACAGGTAAACAAAATTTTTCCGCATCTCGTCTCCGCGGTAATCAAAACACAGTGAAACATGACTTTGCTTTCTTTTTAAATCTCTTTTTCCGCCGTTCATACTCGTATTTCTATCTATATATACGCGTTATAATCTTAAAAGCAACACAACATACGTAGATAAAAATTTTATTTTAACAAAAAAAAAACTTAGTTAAATTATATTAAAAAATTATATATTTTCCGTCGGTTATGCCCGTTGAAAGAAAGGCGACTCTTGCGTTTAATGCAATCGATGAATTAACCGAATAATAGAAAAGGATATAAGGGTGTCGGTTTAAAAGAACAATTAAATTTAAGGGAGAAAAAGGAGTGCCTATATCTAATTAGATATTCCTTTTGGCAGGAGCCAACTTTCTTCGGTCTTATTCCGACAAAGAATTCAAGCGCGCGACCGCGAAAGGCTTAGGTCTGAATGGTCCAATTATTCTTAATGATTCTTGCACTTGTATCAATTATTACTTGGCAAATTATAGTCACGCCAAGACGCACGTACGAGCTGCTCGGAGTGCCTTTTTGACGTTAATTACTACTAGCTAGAGCTCGTATCGCTTAATCGGCCGACTTAACTATCTATTCTCGTTACCTTGAAGCGTTTCTCTTTACTTTCGTCCTTTCCATACTTTTCCATTCCTCTCTCTCTCTCTCTCTCTCTCTCTCTCTCTTTCTCCTTCTTTCTGATCTTTCTCTCACTTTCGGTTATATTAAAAAAAAAAAAAGAACGCTTATAGTATAGAAAGGGAGAGAAAGATATTCTCGTCGTTTCTCCTAATTGCCGTTGCGAATACAAAGCCTAGAGAAACGAGCGGCGGCAACAACGAGGCATTTTAATCTTCAATCGAATAAAGGAAGACTGCGGAAACGAGGAAAGAGAGAGAGAGAGAGAGAGAGAGAGAGAGAGAGAGAGAGATCGATCTTTCGACAAGCGAATTCCGAAGCGGTGTTTAGCGCGGCAGACTATCGCTCGTCGTGTCTTTTCAATGACAATGTGAGCGTGAAATTTTGTACCGAATTAAAAAATTCCAGTCACCGCTCTCAGGATTCTTCCGCATCACGGACCTCTAGCTCTCTTTCTCTCTCTCTCTCTCTCTCTCGGGCTCCTTTATTCACCAGAAGATAACTAGCGCCACTCCGCGCCAAGCGAGAGTCTACGGCCAACTCCCAGGGCTGACTGCACGAAATTAATAAGACGAGCGAATCATCGTTTCCCTCCCGGCGTTTCCACTTTGGCATTCTTCTTTTCTTTTCTCTTTCTCTTTTCTTTCTTTTTTTTTTTCTCTCTCTTTCTCTTTCTCACTCTCTCTTTCTCACTTTTCATTTTTCACGAGCGCCGAGAGTTCGCTTTTGGTAGGGTACACTTTTTATCCCTTTTACACGCGCCCGGAGAAAAGCCGCCCGCCCGTATTACTCCTACTCGTAATTACTGCAAAGCGTCGCCGCTTTTGCCGCGCTTGGCTTATAAAGCTGAAGTTTCGGATGAATCGCTATCAATGCTCGGAGGCTCCCGCGGCACGATGTCATCGGCTAGTGCTCATTGTCCTCCCGTGAATGCAACGCGCGCTTGCGGCTTTAATTGAATTTTATTTTTTTTTTTTTTTTTTTTTGATTTTTTTTTTCCTTTGCATTCGCGCCGTTGTTAATGCCAATTGCTTGTTATGCTAACCAGCAACGCTTCCATTATATTTTACAATACATCTAATTGTCGGATTTTTTTTAATACCAACCGTTATGTTATCCCTTTCAAAATATAGTAGTTGTGTACCTTTACTGCTGAGGTTATGCGTTTAAATTTACTTGAATTGGCTATTATATAAGCCAAAGACTTTTTCAATGCGAAAGCAAGCATGATCTCGTTGTTGTTGTTGTTGTTGTTGTTGTTTTGTTAAACTGAATATAAATATCGAAGCAACGAGTGCAAAAAATTTTAATATATCTGTGACATTCCAATTACAATATATATCATCGACGTCGGAACGCCGAACGCGTTGACAATATTATTATTGATGTTCCTCGTACGTGCATTATTTATTTATTTATTTATTCTTTCGCATTTTGTTTATCATTGGATAAATTTTTAAAAAACTTTATGAGTGCTGCAGATTTCACAGATACGTTTGTATTTTTCTTTACCGGTATATTCAACCAATTTAAATGTAATTGCTCGTCAAACGAACAAACATACACGCGCGTATTTAATACACGCGGCAAATTAATAATTTCGATACTTTTAATAGTTCGTTTAAGCAAACGTCTCTCCATTGATATTGACGAATATAACAGTACCATTGATTTATTGCAATTTACGTAATGCTTCGATATTGCAATCTAAACTCTCTACACCGACGATTCTCAATTCTTGTCTATTTATGCAAATTAACCCTTTAGTCGAAAATTAAAATTCAAACAACGACAAAGCAATGTTTCCAGATTATTTTTATTTTGCTTTTTCAAATTAATTTTCAGCTTTAATTATAAATTATTTAAAAAAAAATAAATAAATAAATAAAAGATT
This sequence comes from Chalcis sispes, assembly GCA_949987625.1. NCBI lineage: Eukaryota > Metazoa > Arthropoda > Insecta > Hymenoptera > Chalcididae > Chalcis > Chalcis sispes. The sequence goes on along the minus strand of OX465094.1, from coordinate 6,913,738 downwards.
TTAATATACCATTTTAACGGATTATAAAATAAAAAAAAAAAAAAAGTATCCGGCAGCTATCTTCCCTTATATTATCGAAACAATTATCATTCTCATTATCATGAAAGTGCACACCACGGCGATCAAAAAAACATTCGAGATAAGAAAAATTTCCGAGGATAATTTCAGGTCGGCTCTCCTCCGACTATAAACGCACGTTATCGCCGCAGTGTGTATACTTTTTGCATAACCATCGTCGGTGGTACTTTTTAGCTGGCTTTTCCGACCCGAAACCAGATAATAAAATGGCAAAACTGGTCGGAATTGAAACGAACGATGGCGCGGATAAAAAAAGATAAAATTTTACCGCGTTTATGCAAAAAGCGCGGAAGAATAAGGGACGAGAGGGGTACTGCACACATTGCCAGAAAACGCGCAACGGAAAATGGGGATGAAAGTCGCGTTGACATATCGTGTAGTTGAAGTCGAGCGCGTAAAATCTTTATTTATAGTTTAGAATGACGAGGCGCGTAAAAACCGGTCGTAAAACGCCGAAAGAGAAAGAGAAAGAGAGAAATAAAAAGAGACAGTGTTACGTATCGAGTGCGCATGTACATATACGGATACGTACTAAACTCGACGTACGATCGGTATACATATACTCGGTTTAAACGTACGAGCGAAGCTTGCGTTTAATACTCGCGCTCGTCGTCTTCCCTTACACTCCGCGAACTTCCGTTACACTCTTGTAAACTTTCTCCCCCGTTTCTCGTTCTCCCTTCCTCTCCTTCCGCTCAAAGTTTAGCAGAGCTCCGCGTAATCGCATAAAAGTCTCGCGAGCGTAGAAATAAGAGGATCAAGGACGACGCTTGCCTCTAACCGTTGCGAAATTTATCCTCCTCCTTCTTTCTTCTTTTTTCTTCCATCTAGCCCACAGTTTTATAATCCATTTTGCCAGGAGCGTTAAGCTGATTTCCCGGCGCTCGCTAACGAGAAGCGGTCGAAGCGGCTCTTTTAACGCGAGCGCGTTGCGTTGCGCGGAGTTGGAGAAATAGCCGCGCGTTCTCGGTTCTAAATACTCGTATACACTCGCGCTCGCCGCGACGGCAAAGGTGTCGCACACCTGCCGTGGATTATGAGAATATGAGCGAATGTTATCCCGCCACCGGAGTATTATCCTTGCGCGCTCGCGTTTCTATTCCGATACGAAATTTTTGTTGCAACCTTCTTTCCTTTCTCTCTTATTCTTCATCTTCTTCTCTTATTCTCTCGCCCTTTCTCTCTCTCTCTCTCTCTCTCTCTTCTTATTTTTACTTCACTTTCGATTTGAAATATTACCGGCGTGAAAGAGAAATAAAGCAGCATCGCCGGAAATTATTACTGCTCTTTGCTCTAAAGCTATTGTTTCGTAACAGCTGGCCTTTTTGCGCCGACAAGTTTATAGAGGTTACCTGGCTGCAGTGGTTGTCTCTTATATTTTTTATTCGACGCTCTTGCCACATCGCATCATTATGCGATGAAAATAATAACTCTTTTTATTTTTCGCTCTCCCGAATCTAATGAATAATTTTTGCGGTAATGTTGCGCGAAATGTTGTATGCAAATCATTATTCTGCAAAAGTTGCCCCAAAAAAAAAAAAAAAAAAAAAAAAAAAAAAAAAAAAAAAAAAAAAAAAAAAAAAAAAAAAAAAATACTTTCGTTTTTATTTCTTTGTAAAACTTATTATTTCTTAAAAAATATTTTTTTTTTTTTTAAATGTTTATTTCCGTGGGTGTGTATCAAAATTAGGTTACACACCGCGACTAGTCTCAAATGTTATTGATTTATTGACCGAAGTAAAATACTAACTATGCAGTTAATAGAGAACAAATCTGGTGTGCAAAAATTCGCGAGCACAAATTTTCACTTTTTCCATACTTGGATTTTCAATGAACTTTTATGCTCGTGTATGCATTTAAATTATGAATGAATCCACTCTTTAAACAAATTAAGGGAATATTTTTTCGCGAGTATGACAATTTTTTAATATTTTAATGTAAAGATAATTGTCGAGAAAAATGTAAAATGTTTGTAAAAAAATTTTATGAAAATTTTCATCGCAATTTAAAGTCCGCGTGGATTAAGGGGCGCTTGTAAAAACTCTCCAATAACGCGTGAAAATTAGCAAGAAAATTTTTTATTAAAAATAATCCGTGACCGCAAACATAGTAAATAAAATACGTTATGAAGATCTAAATTTCAATGAAAGATATTTCGCTGTCCTTTGTCGCGTTTTAAAAAATAAATAATCCATCGTTAATTATCAATAATTGATAGCTATTATAATTATAAATTATTAGTAATGCATCATTAGTTATCAATGTTTAAATATATTATGACGATTTTACGTATACCTATGAAATTTGTATGTAATAATGAAAAGTATTTTGTAATTATAACGGACAAAAATAATTATCCGAGACGTAATTTAAATGAATTCATTAGCAATTTTCAATGTATTTCCGACACAATGTATACTAAAAATACATGTCGATGAATTTCATGCAGACGCTTTATCATTATAAAATTGATCGATTTATTTGATATTGATTATTATAAAAGATGATGAATATTAACGTCGCTTTTCGTTAAAAATAAACAAAAAAAGAACGAAAAAATTTAAAAAAAATAAAAATTAAAAACGTTTACATGAAAAATTTCAAATTTTAAATTTTAAATTAAAAGTAAAATACTTCTTTCCAATTAAAAATGAAATGACATATTATTAAAAATAATATCAAAATAATTTAAAAACAGCCGCGTAAAAGTACTTTTGCAACAAAGAAAAAAAAAAAAAAAAAAAAAAAAAAAAAAAAAAAAAAAAAAGAGCCATTACACATTTTATGATAACCCATGGATAATTTGTAACTTGAAAACTTGATTTGTAATTTTATGATAACCTAAATAATTCTCGACAAAGCAAGAAGAGCGTACGCGATCAAATTCGGGTAACATATCCGGCCGAATTATTGTCATCGTCGACGATACAAAATTACAATATGACAAAAGCAAATATTTTTGAACGATCGGAGCAAAGGTAAATTCGTTTGTAGGATTGAGAGGTATTTAAAAAAAAAAAAGAAATGAAAAAAAAGAAATGAAAAAGAATACGCGGCTTAAAAATATCGATATTCGACCGTTCGTAAATATTTCATTTACTCGTTGAAAGAGACCGCGAAGCTCCTCGCTTACGTCCTCGTGATTGATTTAATGTTTTCGAGTTAACACCGCTATTATACGATACTGCACCGTTGCAAGAACGTTTCCGATTCCGCGATCGCACAACGATTCATATACGTAGTCAGGGCTCGCGTACGCGCACGATTAAACAAAAATCGAATGCACGCGCTCCTCGTGCGTTCCCTCTGCGGCATAGCGCGACGTTACATAAACGTTACCGAAGCGGTTGTTTGCGTGTACGCGATATTAACGTGTGCAAATGTACGCTTATTGGTATATATATATATTTGCGAGGAGGAGAGAACAACCACAGTCGTGGTTTTCGCTCGCCGCCAAATGACTTCTTTTTCGAGCAAACCGAGAGTATAGAGAGGACTCAGGAGAAAATGGGGCTGGCGATAAAAATAGGCAGCGGCTCGAGAGGTGTATAGATATAAAATGCGGAAAGTAAAGAGTTCCGCGATTGAAACGCCGGCATTCAGCCGCGATTCTTGCCCGTTTCTTATGCGCCACGAATTTATATTCGGCGAGTGTTCTCGAATGTTTCTTCGTACCCTATATATATATGTAAGCACCAATAAACCTTAAACATTAAAGAATTATGCCATTTTTTTCTCCCTCCCTTCCTCTCTCTCTTTCTCTCTCTCTTCTTTTTTTCGAAAAAATCTTTCCGTGCATGATCGACGCAGCCAACAAAACTCAAACCATCTTTGAGATAATGTTTCCAGTGAATGCACGTATTTACACGTATTATTTATTCACGCTCGCTATCCTCGTTTATAAATCGTTGCCATCGTTTCAGCGCTCTTCGATTTATAAAAGTTAATAACTTGGCAACGCTCTTTTCAGGTGAAGCGTTCAAATATTGATTTCTTTTTGATAAATTATTGTATATATGCGTGTATATGTATAGGTTAAAGCTATTTTATATATCGCGATAGTTTACGCGAACGTACGTTTGACGATTTTTTATTCGTTTTCATGATAAATAATAATTTTAAACTTTTTAAATAAGCGATTCGCGTGGAAAAAATAATGAGAAGAAACATATTTGCATTGCGCGAAACATGCGATTGACGCTTCAAGAATTAAAAATGAAGAGACCTACTTTTTCAGATTTAGTAAATTTTCCGGTAAACAAGATAAATTTTCGTATATTTGCTTAATTTTAACAATTTTTTTTTTTTTTTTTTTTTTTTTTTTTTTTTTTTTTTTCATTTTGCCTTAGAACAAAAGTTTCGAGGTTTTTCATCGAATTAAAAAGATTGTAACAACCATCGGTCCCGAGAGAGCTTGTTGCTCGTTGCGAAAAATATTTCCGAGTGAAGTTTGTCCATTGAATTATTAAAAGACATAGAGAGATGTAGCAGAGTTTTCGGTTCATAAAACGTCTCGAGTAGAATAAGTAGTCGCGAAAGATGAAGCGCGCGAGCTAGCTTTACGAGTCCAAGTGGAGGAGAATAGATATTTCATAGCCGCGTAATAAATTCGCAGTAAAGCGTATAACGTAACAACGTTTAATCCAAGAAAATTTACATGTAATTTAGTAAGAGCGAGAACCCCGAGGAGATAATTCAGCGGCTCGGGAGTTGTAAAATTCAGCGGTAAATTTGCAATTCTAGCGACTCGAGTTCATTTATCAAGAGGTGACGCGTATAGCGCCGCGGCATCATCGAGGGAAGCGAACACGTCGCTCGCTCCGAGAGAAGAAACTCATCCTCGTTCTCGAGACATCGCGAGGTGTCCGTGCTCGCGGGCTAACGCGCGCGCGAGCGATAGAGCGTTTCTCTAATCGAAATATTATACGTACCGTGCGGTCTCCCAAATTGTGAACGCGACAGTTGAGAAGGGCCGTCTTGCCGACGAGCGTCGTCACGTTGTGCGACGCCGATGGATCGAAGTAGGGAGCCAGATCGAGCTCCAGATGCTGCTTGCCGTCGTCGCTCCTGCACCTGGCCGAGCCTGCAACACAACGCAACGGAATCGGACGTGTACCAAATTTAATCTCTGATCTATATCTCATACACACACACACACACATACGCACAAACGCATACACGAGCCTGCGCGCGACCATCGAGGGCCTAATCGATCCATTATTTCACCCCCCCCCCCCCCGCCCCGTCTCCCTCTCTCCGCTCCCATCCCTTGCTCTGTATGAATATGAGCAGCGCTCGCGGGGACGTCTATGGCAGCAGTGCCGTTAATCGAATCCAAAGCTCTCTCTCTCTCTCTCTCTCTCTGAACATTCGATCACCTTTCACTCAGCTCATGGAAATGCGCCGCCGTCGTGCTGTAGAAAAGCACATTGCTCCGTGTATTTGTCCGAGTGCGTTTCCGAGCTCGCGAATACCTCCGAGCTTTAACGCTTATATTTAAATTGTAGAGATTAATTGAACGCGACTCTCCCGCTTGCACAATCGATTTGTCCATTCTCTTTTACATAAAAAACCTACAGAACGATATTTGATTTTACGCTTGTTACGTTAAACGAGCCGCTTTTAAATCATCCTCGAATCTTATACCTCTTGCGAGTATTTTCATCCTACATAGAAAGAGCGTATACCACTTTAATTAATTAGTTCAAAGGCATTAATTACTTTCCTTGAAAACTAAAGCGAAAAAAATTTCAATTTTTCGCCTCAATTTTCGAGCCAACGTTGGATATTTTTACCCTTCGATAATTTATAAAACGCGTACACGCGCGCTCTTTTCTCGCGTTAATATTTTTATTTATTTATTTATTTATTTATTTATTTATTTTTTTTTTTTTTTTTCTTCTTCTTTTGTTTTATTTTCCTTTGCTAGTTAATGGAATTATTTTTCACCGAACGTTTTACTTTAATTATTAGCGGGAAAAAATTTACGAGGATAATATCGTAAATTGCGAGCCATTTTTCATCGTTAATCATATTTCAAAATAATTATGTATAACTTTATTAAAAGTGTTGAGTATTTAAACGTGTATAATCTACTTGAAAATGCTAAGAAAATTTTAATAGAGTTCGAATTAAGTAAATTCTACTCAACAAGTCAAGCAAATCTTACTTGATGTCTTGAGTAACTTTCGCAGAAAAGTTGATCAGTCAAGTAAAAGCTTCTTGACTTACGAGTAAAATTTGTTTGAACGTCCAAAGTAAATTAAATTTACTATGTATTACTCAACCTGTCAAACATATTTCCTGCCACTCTAATTTTTCGTGCAAAGCATTAAATGTGTTTCGCTTAAAAATTAAAAACAAATTTTTCAAATATTTATGTAATCTTGCCGACTTAATTTCGACTGTTATAGACTATGGTAGACGAAAAAGAAGAGGAAGAAATTATTCTACAAATTGTAAGGTTAAAATTGTAGCGGCGTTCAGCAGTTATTACGTATTCATGCAACGGAGCTACTTGAGAATTTTGTGGACGATATAGCCGCGGGTATTTAATTTCCCGGACACGCTTCTTAAAACGAATCAACAAGTACAAGAGGGTGAATGGTACGCCGAGAGGCTTGTGTCGCTCTTTCTCTCTTTTTCAGCTTTCTATTTCCATCGAGGAGGATCTCGGTAATTCTTAAAAGCATTTATACATCCAAAAAGGGTGTAAAATTAAGATCTAAGTGGCTAAAATAAGGAAGAGCAACGAGCTCAGAGGAAAGATGATCAAAAGAGCACACCGGTAAAAGAGAGACGTCACGGAGGAGTTTCCGCGAATGCGAGAATAAGCGAGAAAAAACGAGAAAGGAAAAGCAAAAAACAGACAGAGAGACAGAGAGAAATGTCTCGCTAAGAGCTTTGACGCATCCGAGATGGCAGATACATAAAGAGCCTTTTGAAGATTACAATCTCATCAGAGGAGTATCGAATTTATCGCAGCCAAAGAAGGAAGGAAGAAGGAACTTCAGTTTGCCTATACCCTACTAGTACCTACTATACTAGCGCGCGCGAGTGTGAGCATACGTGTACATGTATATATATATATTTAAATATGTGTGTGTATGTGTGTGCGAAAGAGAGAAATTGAGCGCATGCACATCTCGAAGTCGAGGTCACGAGAGGTTTGAAGCGTAGGCTTATGGCCCTCCCATCCCCCGCCTCTCCGGCGAGCAAATAATTCTGTGTTTTACAAGCGACTTGGCACAGACGTCATGTGGAACGAAGTCCTCAACCTCCTTTTTCCCGCGCGCCTCATCCTGCCCGTTTGTGTTTTTCTCGACTTTTCTCCATTTTTGCGACATTGCGACATTTTTGCCTTTTGCCTCCCGTCCCAGGGAGAGAAGGGTGGAGAGGGAGGAGTAAGGGGGGGAGGGGGAGGGGAAGGGTAGCGAGCGCTAGGCAAAAATTTTTCGTGCCAACGAGAAAAGGAAGGGCTCACCTCCCTCCAGCGAGAAAGCAGCTGCCAAGCGCTAATAAGCATACACAGCACCGACTTTGACAATCTCAGCGTGAGCCGATGTACATATCCTACCCCCGGTTTACGTAACGCGCGCGCGCACGCGAGAGACAGAGACAGACGGAAAGAGCCCGCGCGGACCCATCGCTCCTGCCTTTTCCACCCTTGCGCACCGCGCGTCCGGAAAAATCGTTAAATCGCACTTGGCCGCGCCCGCGGCTAAAAAAACCTCCTCCAACAAATCGTCCGGAAAAAATCGAAAATACCTCACGATAGTCGAAGGACGCGCGCTGCTGCCTTCGCGATGAATTACGCCCGAAAGGGGGACCGCCCTCGAGGTAGAACGGCTACGGTCCCTCGTAAACGGGGTGTGGACTTTATTTTACGCCAAGTTGGAGGACGTAAACAAGGAGAAGCGTCGCCGAAGTCACCTTAAATCACGCGCGTAATGCCAGTCAAGTCGGCCGAATCCCCAAACAAGCGTCGCGGAACAAAACGCCGCCGTCTCGTGTCGTCTCATTCGGCGCTTCCTCCGAGCGCTTGTCCGTGCGGATTACTTCGATGATTTAGGATTGAAAGTCGTGGACGCTCCCGAACGTGTACGTGCACGCGCGCCGAAAACACATGGCGCAATTACGGGACGCAATTGAATCCTGCAATTTACCGCGACAGCGAAGAGAAACAATCGAGGGAGAAAAAAAAAAAAAAAGAAGAAGAAAGAAGAGGCGAAAGATTAAAACGCGAAAGAGAAACGACCGAGAAGAATATATAGAGATCGAGAACGCGAGACAACGACGATTCGGCTGTGTTTCCCCGGCGGCGGCAAGAAAGAGGGGACAATAATGAAAAAAGGGAGCGAAGATATAGCAAAGTGGACCAAGTGGCTGCCGGAAGAGAAAGAAAAAATTAAGGCGACTCGGAAACAAAGGCCTACTGCCTCGCGACCTCCTCGGCCTTCTCTACTCCTGGATTAAGTACATTGATAATATCCAGCCGATAAGGGAAAAAAAAACCATTCGTTTTATTTCCCTCATATCTATACGGCTTGGGCCGTGTTTCGTTATACAATGAATAAATATTAGCCGTCGAGTGACAAATGAAGGGAAATGAAGGAAGTTCCATCGAGAATGACGCACATACCCTCTAACTGACCCAAATGCGAAAAAGACGACACGTGGCTGTCGTAGGGACGGTAAAAATGAAAAAGGCGCACTACGCGCTGTTAAACGAGTACGGGAAATAAAGAGAGAGAAAAATCGTAGAAAGAGGCGGATAGGTTATTGCACCAACGAGGAGGCATGCGCGCGGCCTTTCGAGCGCGCGAATGAGTGGCGCGAAGTTATTTCGCGCGGATTCCCGCTGATTTTGCCGGAACGAATGAGGGCTTCGCTTACTGGAGTATTGTAAGAATATCGATCAGCCGTACGCTCCGCTTCGTTCTTTGTCTCTCTCTCTCTCGCGCTTTCTCTCTCTCTCTCTCGCTTACGCGTTATACAAGCGAAACGCAAACAGAATTGGCCTCTCGCGTATGCACGATTATCGTTTTTTAACGAATACCGCCGCTACTCGTTCTATCGTAATATAAGCTTTATTATCGATGAAAAGTTACTTTATGCCAATTTTTTTTTTTTTTTTTTTTTGTTTTTTACGAAACGCCCGCAATACCTTTTTTACGCGATTGTATAACGATACACCCCTGCACTCTTGCGTAATATACATCTTTTATATCTTTTAACTAACGATTGATTGTATAAAAATAAATAATGCTTCATGAATTTATTCGAACGACTATTACAGAGATATGCGAGAATAATAATTCATCACGTAAAAGAAAAAGAAAAAACAAACAAAAAAAAAAAATAATGGAAAAAAATATACTCGGCAATGTGTGCTCGATAATGTTCGATGGACTTCTCGGTTATAACCGTGAATGATTGGAAATCGTAATAACGAAAGTTTAAGCAATTCATTCTGAAAGTAGAATGAAACAGCAGTATGTAGATTAATCCCGAATGCTGGCCGTGCAAAATCGCTATCTGATTTTGCCCCGCTAACTGTTGTTACGGCAAATTTAAGTCGTCGATGCGCAGGCTATAAGCGTTACGAAAATAGTTCGATTATATGGTAACCGCGCATTACACTCGGATTAATTAAACCGCTTCGTCATATTGGCTAATACAACGAAACTTGCCTCGATATCGAAATTAAGAATTATTATTATTATTATTATTATTATTATTTTTTTTTTTTTTTTTCATCTTCCACATGCAAAAGCACTTAAAGAGTCGACGAAATCGCGCCGATTGAATTTTGTAAAAATTAATAATTTTAAATGCAAATTACAAGTATATACGTAAGGATGCGCATTCTTGAGACGTTAGTAAAATTCCGGGGCTCGAGGAACATCACCCTAAATCAACGTCCGATAGCTTTGGAGAATAAGCGGCGTTACTACCTGAATTACTTCCTAATAAGACCCTTAAAAGTTCTCGGTTTAACCCCTTTTCATCTTTCTCTCCTTTTCTCATCATCGTCTCTCTACTCTCTCTCTCTGTCTCTCTCTTTATATATGTGTCTATCTTTTTCTCTCTCGCACAACTTCTTTCGAGCAAAAACTTGAAAGTTCCTCGGTTGAGTTTTGTTCAAAAGCACCATCTGTTCCGCTCTTTCTCTCTCTCTCTCTCTCTCTCCTCCGTTTCCTTCCTTCCTATCCATCTATTCCCTATATTCGCTAGTTTAAGATAAGGTTGGCAATCTTCTTTGACTCGTTGATCTCTTGCCTCACGAGACTTTGAATAAAATTTGTAAAGCGGCTTAGTTGAAATCGCACAACGCTTTACCTCATAAGCGAGCGAGGACAACTTACTAGCTCTCCGTACCGACCGCGCGTTCTCTCTCTCTCTCTCTATTATCCTATATGTATGTAGGTGTCAGTGATTTATTAACTCTTGCGCTAGCGCGCCGTTCGAACCTCGCCGTCTTTCTAGTCCCGTAGCGTCGAATACGTACGACATAACAAACTACCTGCAAACTATATACCCATTTATCCGTCTCATTCTACTCGCCGGAAAACAATCGTATTTGATTATATTCAGCAATGAGTCCACCAATTTCGTTATACGCGTTTTTCGATTCTCGCTATTTATTTCGACGAGAGAATAAAATTTGCAAAATAAAAGCCGCAGTTCGCGCGCGCGCATACACCGCAACTACAAGCTAAAAACGGTAATTCGTGAAAACTCTACGGGTTTTTTACGCTACCGTTGCGTTATTAACACAAAAGCCTCGTGATAACAATTCAAGTTGCGGGCGCGAGAACCAATTTTAACTATATCGGATACAAGAAAATAAAAGCCAATAGAAAATATGCGAGCGAAATAAATTGACTTATGTTTCAACGTTACCAAAAATGTTTTCAACGATAAAATATTTGTCTAAAATAATTAATAGCGGAAAATATACACGATCGTGCGTAAAAAAAAAAGAAAAAAAAACGTCATTAAAAATAATTTTGAAAAAGTTTTAACAACAAGTTTATTTTAAAATCCGATCGACTTGTAGTAGTAACAATAAAGTTTTAAATTTTTACCAACGTAGAATTATATATGTGTATAATAAATAAATGTTTTATTTAGGAATTTTTTGAATTATAATATGAAATAATGCGCAGTTATTATGATTTGCGTATTTTTTTTACGCACTTTTCGTAAAAATTCGTAAAAATAAAGTCGGAAAATCGATAGAATTAATTTTTTATCACGCAGTACATTATTCATAAAAATTAATAAACCAGCATTATTAATATTGTGGCCCTTTTTCTTTTATTTTTTTCAATTGTTCAGCTTCAAATTATTTAAATTATTATCTTTTCGAATAAAGCGTACGTTGAAAATTTAACAATTCATTATAATAGATTATTATTGAACGTTGAATAAATGCGTTAAATTTCCTTTTAACAATTACATTTAAAAATGGCATTGTAAAGAGTATGAAAAGTTCACTTTTGTATCGATGATTTATTTAAAATGCATAATGATCCAATTGTCTTGTAACAATTAACATTGTTAATTTAATCAAATCCTAAATTTTAAAATACGCAGCAATACGTAAAATTTTTTTTTAAGCTTATGCACGCGACGATAAATTTAAAATTTTTATGAATAAACAATTTCGTCGATGAAAAAAGAAAAAAATAAATAAATAAATAAATAAATAAATAAATATAAAATTAACAAATTTTCGCGTTTTATTCCATAAATTATTTTCTACAAAATTAACTTTTGTAAGAATACGAGAGATAACGGTTTATCTCGTTGGCGGACCTAGTTTGAAACATTGCAGATTAAGAGCATTAATACGTGAATTTGGGTAAACTTTAGGATGGTTAGTTCCTTGTAATCGTACAATATAAAAAGAAAAATAGCTTCACGGAAAGGGAGGCGAAAAAAAAAGAAAGAAAAACGGGGAGAGAGGGAAGGGGAGAAAAATCCAGGATTCGCAGACAGTTGACCCACATAAATTTTTCCTCACAAAAGGTAGATTCTCATTAAGGTAAAAATTGGCTGACTAGTTTCCTTGGTAATACTGTGTGTGTGTGTGTATGTGTGTGCGCGCGCACGCGAGACAGCATCTTTCTTAAAAGCTTTTAGAGCATAAACTACAATGCAATTTACTTTAGCTTCTAGCTTTGTGTCTTTTATCGTTCGCCGGCCATCCCATTGTCTCAATTCATCTTTCTCTCGCATTCTTGTCTCCCTCTCTCTCTCTCTCTCTCTCTCTCTTTCTCGAGCATACCGTCATTGCTCCATCTCTATTCTAATTCCTCCTGTTTTCCCAATATTCTCACTCCCTTATCTCCGCTCTCCAATCTTTTCCTCTTACTTCCGCTCTTTGCCTCTCTCTCTCTCTCTCTCCTATCCCCATTTCCTCTTTGCCCCCGGCTGTCGTCCGCTTCTCTGTGTACCGCGTCTTCCGCGTTTAACCAGCCTTCAATGAAGTTGGAAACGAGGCCAAACTCGCGCGTGTTTATCGTTCGGCTTTCTACGCGCGGCCCCGTTACGGATAAGTGCGCGCGCGCGTGTATGCACGAGCTCGTAAGTGCACGTAATGTCTAAACGCGCGTCGTCGACGCGAAAAACTGCAGCGCGAAAAAAAAATGTTTAACCGACGTTATACACATATTTATATATGCATGGATAAAAAGTTGAACGCATTGGCGAGCGATCGGCCGCATAACTCTTTACTTTTCCTCGGACTCTCACCCTTCCACGCTGCCCCGCCCTTGTTTTTATTTTTCATTCCACGCGGCAGTCGTTCCCGTGCGCTCGTTGGCTGTTTGCACCGATGGCTTTCGGAAACTGTAAATTTCCTCGAAAAATATTGCTCGAATACTCGACGTACACACACACACACGCACACACACACACACACACACACGGTCACACATATGCACGAACGGTTAAAATAAGCGATTGAAAAATGCGAACTTTTGCGCGGCTCGTTATTTTTTTCAAAACAAGCCAGCGAAATATAACGAAATGAAAAATCATCGAAACTTGAACAAATTTATATTTATATGCGAGGAAGCCGGCGGTTTGTAGAATTTAATTAATCGATGATAAAAAGTTAAGCTTCCACCGGTTATTTCAACGAATCGAACCGGGCGCATACATCGCAATTTAAAATTTTCCAAACGTTCATCCTGAAATATTCCCTGACTTTTAAATTTATTTAATCATTTCGTGAGCGGCTTTTAATTTAACATTTCATTGATTCCTTTTTTTTTTTTTACGAAATTTTCTTTTTTTTTTTCTTTTTTTTTTTTTTTTTAACATTACGTATCGATCAACTGTAACGTCAACGTACGTACCGAATTTAATTTTATTTGACAAAGAATAAACGATCGAATTGTGGTTTTGTATTTTATTCTCGAATTTAAATTTGTTTACATTTTCAATTTACCTTTTATTTTATTATAAAATTTTAACGAGATAATATTTTATATATGAATAAAAATGTTTGAAATTCTTTTTAATTTGGAATCTTTTAATACAAAAGTCACGTTGTTAAAAATGTTCGACTGCTTGATCTTTATTTGTTATAAAAATTACTTATGTAAATTAAACAATACTTTAACGATTTGAAAGTTCAAGGCTAGATTTGAAAACTGATAAAAGTATCATTTTGCGATATTACGCAGAAGCATAATAGTAAGATAATATCTGCTGAATTTTGAATCTAAGAGCCTATTCTCATGTGTGTATGTGTATATCTATATATATATATTTCTTATTGAAATACTTAAACATAATTTCTTACGATTACGTGGAAAATAATTTTCCGTTGTTACTGAAAAAAAAAAAAAAAAAGAAAAGACTGTCGTTTTAAGGCTTGAACTTATAACTAGTATGAACTTCGAGTTACGGATTCTTTATTACGAAGACTTTTATACCGTTGACTGTTTGCTTGTTACTATGACTGTTTACGAAAATGATTACATTTTTTATGAATATTATTAAAAATATTTTATAAAAAAAAAAAAAAAAAAAAAAAACTTGCGAAAAAGTATAAATAAATAGTAATTTTAAAATTAACGACTAAAAGTGTATAAAAAATGTTAACTCGAAAATTTATAATAATACTCTTAAAACGTAATGCTATTTGCAAACATATATGTATATTCGATAATGCAAGGTAACAAAATATTTTACGATACAAACTTTAACGTATTGGCAGTTATCCTTTAACGCGCAATTTCTAAAAAAGCAACAATGAAGCCCGAGAAAATAAGGATTCTAAAATGCGCGTATTAAATTCCAGAGGATAAAATAAAAAGGCTTCTTCTTAAACACGGTAAAATTTAACCCGACCTAAACAATATTCGGCACTCGGTGCGCGTTAAACGTTACGCATAAAACGTTTTTAAAATTATTATTATGCGATCTTTAAAGACAATTTATTTAACTATTTTAACAAAGCTTTCATATCGATATATAAATATGTATATATGTACATAAGAGAACTGTAACTGAATAGCCATCGTATCGCAGAGCCGGATCCAATAAAAAAAAAAAAAAAAAAGTACTTTGTGCATTATATTTTGATTTAATACTAAGCCCGCCGACGCTCTTTTACTCGCAAATTTCTTTTTTTTTTTTTTTGTCAATTTTCATTCTCTCGCAGCCGGAAAATAAAAACGAAATTAATATTCATATGGGAGTTTATATACAGGAAGCTCGAACCTCCCTTCTCTCGCTTTAAAAGCTTTAGATTACGTTCATCCGCTGCAGCTTTAAGAATGCCGACTGTACCTACGTCTCTGTGCGCGTGTCTCTGCGCGTGTACATATTTGTGTATATTTCCGTATCTGCGCGTGTGCGTGCACGCGCACACGACGTCCGCTGCTTTTAGAATATAGCGCGAACGAGGGTGAATGAGAGACACGGAGAGGGAATGAAGAGAAGAGCGGGACGAAGGAGGGAGAGGATTTCGCACGTTCTTTTAATGCGTCTTTATGCGCGTAAGCATTCAATTCTCGTTACCGGAAGATCGTTTTAATGGGACACTTGTCGAGTAGCTCGAGAGATAAGCTTGCGGAGCGTATCTTCGTTTTCTATTATTATTGTATTTTCGATATAAAAATAGAATAAGAAAATGAAAAAAAAAAAAAAAAAAAATAAGAAAAGGGAAAAAAACGATACATATGTTTTTTAATGAAAATTCGTTAAAATTTATAAAAACCATCGTGTGCACACGACGAATTTTTTAAAGCAGCGAAATCTTATGAATTATTTTTATATCTCTTTGTTATATTAAAGTAGAACAAGAAAAGTATTATACCTTTGGGTCACGGATACGATTCGAACCTGAAAGATGTTTCTCGATATCAAACGGTAGAATCCAATATCGGTAATAGTTTGATATCGCGGATATCGATATATGCTTGATTTATAAAGAGTAAAACCAAAGATGCATCTTATACATTACTATATTATAAAAATTTAATATAAATTACGAATCGACGTATGATTAAAGATTGAGAAATATAAAATTTTCCTACGTATTCAATTTATACGAATGAAAATTTTTAAAATTAGTCTCTTTCGATTAAAATAATTATATTAAATGTAGAGTTACGCCAAGATTAAATTACTCGGCTTTAAATATTTCGCGTGTAAATTTAGATTTAACAATTTATCGGAACGTGAAACGAAATTTAGAGCGTTTCTCAATAATTTAATGTTGCGAGTCTATTTACGATATGAACGAAAAAAATAAATAAATAAATAAATAAATAAATAAATAAATAAAAATTGATATAATATTATGCCTATTTTACTCGAAAAATATAACACTCTATAATAATATCAATTATCAAGATATCGGAAATACTTTATTTAACGATTCGATGTAATATTTCATAATTCATTATGATTGATTTTTATTAAAAATCTCAAGATAAATCTGCATTACATGTTTATTTAAGCTATAAATTAAGCAATAAATCTTGATTAAAGGAGGGTTAGGGCCGCACGCGAAATGTGAATCATAAGCCAAACAAAGTAGTTATCGTGATTAAGGTCTATATTTAAGAATTTCTTGCTCGTTAATAAATAACACAAGTCATAATAATTTATTTGCATATACATATATTATTAAATAAAAATCGTTCAACAATAATAATGTAAAATTAATAATGGAAATTCAACCACTGTATAATAGAATATTATTACAATACAGTTATAATAACCGATGAAATTATAATCTAATAACAACAAACGCGTTTAATAATATCGTTATCTCGTGAACGTTTGTGAAATTTCGCTGCAAATTATTTTATTGAAAAAAAAAAAAACAAAAAGAAACGAGGCAAAAGCCGCACGCCTCGGCACATCTAATATTTATTATCGTCCTGGCCTCCGTGCCAATACGAAGTAAGGAAGGAGTATAGTCAATTTTCTTCTCCTCCCCCTCCCTTTTTTTTTTTTTTTTTTTTTTTTTTTTTCTTTCACCAATAAGCAATATATAGATTTTATTCGAAACCAATAGCGTTAATTTTAACGATACAGCTGTTTCTATACACGCTTTACGTTAAAACACATAATTTTTTTCGCTTTCTCAGCAATGCTCGATATATCGCGCGCGATAAAACCTCCCACGCTCTCAACGCCTGCTTACCTTTCCCTCCCCCCTCTCTCTTTCTCTCTCTCTCTCTCTCTCTCTCTCGGTTTCTCTTTATCTATCTCTTGCCCTCGCACCGTCGTTTCATTTTATTTCGTACATCATATACGTATATACGCATTCACTCGTACATGTATGTATATTTATGCGCGGGCTTATATAGCAGTCGGCATGTTGTGAATTTCTATTTGCCGATACCCTTCATTTTAATCGCATTAAATTTGGTTTGTTTAATACCGGTGTGCTCTCTCTCTTTCTCTCTCTCTCTCTCATTCTCTCAAATATATATTCGCGAGCGTATATTACTTAACGTCGCGATGGTCGATTGTAAATACCGGGTAAATAGACAAACGAACCCGAACCCGGGCGCGCTGCTCAAAAATGTATATAATGTAACTTTGAAAACCCGTTGGCTTAGCGGTGACGTAAATTATCTCGTTAATCATCAATGCGAAATATCGAAACGGCAATTCAGATTTATATTTCCTCTCTTTTAGCTTATTGAATTAAAGTAAAAAATAAAAAAAAAAAATGTATAAAAAAGAAAAAAAAAGAAAGAAAGAAAGATAAAGATAGAAAAAATATCGTTGGGCGTAAAGACGAGGAAGAAAAATTTTTGACCACCGGATGACAAGAATTTTCAGCGTACTGAAAAATAAATAGAGAAAACTCGCTGATCCATATAAATTTGATTCGCTGTTTCAGCGAAGTGTTTTTTCCGTGCGCAAACACCACAACGATTGTAACGGCAGCTTTCCATTTCTCTCTCTCTCTCTCTCTTTCTCTCTCTTTCTCGCGCGCGCACTCTCTCTGACGATCCACGCAAATGTTTCCCTTGCCCAACTCCACAGCTCTCTGCCTCTTTCCGGTCTCTCTATTTCATCGGTTCGTCTATCTCGGTCTCTTTCTCTCTCTCTCTCTCTCTCTCTCTCAGTTTCGGAGTCTTTGTCTACATCGTGCGCGTGCTGTTAGAGTCAACGTGGAAGTGGTTGGAGCTGCCAAAGCTTGTTAAATTTTCTACAGCTCTTTCTCTTCGTTCTCCGTCTCTCATTCTCTGTATGTATACGCTTTCTCTCTCTTTCTCTCTGTCACACACCGTGAGCTTCGAGGGCAAGCGACTCGTTACAAAGGTGCCTCGACGCGGTGAGCGACTAAAATGCGTTACGGCGATGGACTAGAACGCGCGCAAACTTTATTCCAAAATAAACGTACACACATACACACAAGCGCCCACTCGTTACTCTTATTTTTTTCCGTCTTTATATATATATATATATATATAGATGAACATTCACTTACACGCTAAAGTTTATCGAAGCGACTGCCAGTCGAATGCTTCGAGAGCGAACCGACACAAACTACGAGCGAGTCTGAGTAAATTTAAAGAAAATAGGGATACTACGACCTTCTCTCTCTCTCTCTCTCTCTCTCTTTCTCTCGATTTTCTCTTTCGATAATTTTATCACTAAAATATGGAATCTACATTCTCGAAAAATTTTCGCTTTTTACTTTATATCTATCCACTGCGCTCTATGAAATTTCTTTTTCCTCGTAACGAAAGCAACATATTATTTCAACTTTATATATGAAACTTCTAAATTTTCTGTATTAAAAGCAATTTTATGTCAAATTAAGGTTTGACATACATAATTATTAAATGTCATGATTAATAAATGCATTCAAATTTGTAAAAAAAAAAAAAAAAAAAAAAAAAAAAAAAAAAAAAAAAAAAAAATACAACTTAATCGACGTTAATATTCTGTTTACATCATTAAAATTTTCATAAACTTTTGCATATTTTAAAGCTCTTATTATAACGGTATTTTATAATTCAATCTTGTATATTTTTAAAGCATTTTTTAATTTATAATGTAAAAGCGTTAATGGCACTTATAGTCCTTTATCAATGCGCGAAGCATAAAAAACGACATAATTTACGCGTTCAATAACGGCAATTATTTTTAAGATAGTTGAGAGAAATTGTTATTTTTATCATAGAGAGAAAGAGAAAAAATAGCGAAATTAGGATGTATATAGAAAAGTGAATTGGACGATTGTTGAAGTTGAGCGAAAGAAAAATTAATTACTTTTTTCCTATTCAACGATTTTTCTTAACATTTCACTTTTTTCGATTCGGAGCGTCGGATACTTTTTACAAACTTTTTACCGCTGCTGTGTTACTCTATCGTTACCGCACCAATGGGAGAAAACGAGTTTTTTTCCTATTCAATGAATGCATGGAAAACCTCGAGAAAGATGAAAGGGAGAAATTGTAATTGAAATACAAAAAATAAAAAGAAAAAAAAAAGAAAATAAGAAAATAAAAAACAAAAAAAAACAAAAAAAAAACAAAAAAAAAAGAATCGCTGAAATAAAGAAGGAAAATAAAAAGGCTTCGTATAGAAGTCTCATGCAGAATGTAGAGCTAGGATGCTCGAGTGTGAAGACTCGAAAGAAAATTACGCAAGTATACGAGTGCGTCTCCGAATAAGAAACGGAGATACGATGAGAAAGAGAAGGAGGAAAAAGAAAATCAAGCGACAAAAATTTTCATATACCATACGTAACGGAAATTTTTTCAACGCGCCGCAGCGATACGTCTCTTTTTCCCTTTCTGCGACTCTTCCGTGTATAACGACATGGTGTAACATCTTTTTGGATGGCAATTTGCATAAAACCGTCGTACGTTCGTTTGGCTGAATTGCAGTAGAGGACACTCGGCATTTAATAAGAAGTAAAACAGAAAGCTTGATGTATTGTTGCACACCTCGACGACATCTGCACTAGACAATTAACAATATTGCATTGTTCGAATAAGAAATGCAAATTTAAGCGATAAAGCATAAAAGAAGAGCCGTTCACCTAATATAAACACTACGGTCGTCCCTCATCTTATTATTATAATTATATTTAAATTTTAAGAGTATAATAATTATAAAACTCGCTTTTCCTCATACTTTGAGAAAATATTCCGTAAAGTGCAATTTTAGCTGATTCCCATTATCTAACGAAAGTTATTAAAACTTCACATTATAGCGAATTAAAATTTTAATTATCTTTGTGATAAAAGACACCGCGCCGCATCATCGAAAAAATTTCAAAGTCTAATAATGCGCCGCTTTACGTATAAAAAAAAAAAAATAATAATAATAATAATAATAATAATAAAATAAATAAAAAACGCAATTTTTTTAAAAATTGACGGGACTTTATACACATCTTTCGCGACTTTATTTTTCCCCTTCAAAATTTTTCATTATGAAACGAATTAAAATGCAAAATTGTGGAATGTGTACAAAATAGAAAAAAAAAAAAAAAAAAAGTCACCGCTATTAAAATTTTCACTCGACGACGCCGCAATTTTATACTTAACGTACAACGAATATTTATTCTATTATTATTTTTTTTGTCCTTTAAATTAAAAATTCAATTAATTTCGAATGAAAATTATTAGGGCGACGCGTTTAACGTTTTAAAATAAAAGCTAAAAGTTTAAACGTTGCGCGAAAACGTCAAAAAATATTCCCCTTCTCGGCGCTTGCAACGGGTCGAGTGCAAGTTTAATGACCCGCGTTAAACTACGCAGCTTCATTGTCGCTAAGTTTTATTTTAAATGACGCGATTCAAGGGATTGGATTAGAACGAAGCTGGAATAGATTAATATCGGTTCGGCGATAAAAAATACTCCTTTTACGAAATTTTAAACGGCTTCATTCTACATATAAAGTTTTTTTTTTTCTTTTTTTTTTTTTTTTTTCAATCCGAGATAGGTCCGAAAGCTTTTTACAGATTTTTAAAACGAAATTATCTTCCTCGTGATTACGAAAATGTAATTTTTAGCCGCGCGAGCGCAGCTGCTAGCTAAACTAATTGGCGTTTTAAAACGCGTATAAAGCTGCTTAAATCCATCTCTTTAACGCTTATGAAATTTCATGGTCAGAATACGGAGAGGATGGGAGGATGGAAGAGGAGCGTTTTGCTTGCAAAAGAAATTATGCAAAAGACTCGCTCGTCTCTCGGACCCGCTCGCGTGGACTTTGACGTCGTGCGTGTCCCGTCGCATACGCGCCCGCCCGAACGTACGCGAGAGAAAGAGAGAGAGTGAGAGAGAGAGAGAAAGAAAGAAAGAGAGAGAGAGAGAGAGAAAGAGAGAGAGAGTCTAGAAGAGCAATATTTGTCCAAAAATAAAGTAATTTTATGCATCGCCGGATGAATTTGCGCTCTCTCCCAGCGCGAGCAAACATTTGCGTTACGAGTGCGCAAGACAAATATCAAGAATTCGCCGTGGGAATTGTCCGTGATGATTTTCTCGCGCGCGCGCGCGTGCACACACACACACACACACATACACACACATACACACACACACTAATTAAAACTCAAAATTTGCTCGACGGATACGCGAGTGACAACGACTCGCTCTTTATCTCCTGCGCCGTCTTTTTTATTTTCAATCCGTCGCATCCCGCGATCGTTTTATTGTACTTGAGCCAAGAGTGGGCGTCTTTTAACTCAAAATCGCGAATTTTTCTTCGATATCAATCTTACCGGCTATTGTTCGTCTCGTGTACGTGCAGATTTTCATTGTTTAATTATTAGTTGATACGCAAACGTACGAATGATGTCTCATGTTGTAAAACTTTTTAGCAAACTATTTGTTACTGTTACTACGCGAAACCACCTCGCTTTTTTTTTTCTCCGATGAATTTATCAGACTAAAGATTATATTGATTGGAAGATTTTATTCGTAACGTTTTTATATACAATATTTTTTTTATCTTCGATAATTGATAATCCTGACAGATAAAGATACCTCTATCGGTGATATTTTGACTTTTATAGTTCGCCAAAAATTTTTATAAATACTTTTTTTTCTCTTTACATCGACGGCTTTTCGACGTTTAACGATTTCAGTTGTTGGTAAGAATTTGTTTTGATATTACTTTATATGAATTCGATAAATTGTCATTACTTGGACTGCGTTAATTAAATAAAATAATACCGATTGACATTGTAAACATTAATTAATTATAATTTTATTCTCTTTTTAAATGTAACATGTGCATTTTAAAAGATGTATATGCACATATAAAACGAAAAAATTGCACTCGAATAATCTTTTGTAAAAATTCCTTCAAACTCGAAAACTCAAATAAATAAATTTTCAATGGAATTTTTAATTAAAATTAAATTAAATATATTTTTTTAAATTTTGTATTTTTTTCAATCGGCGACAATAACGATGCACAATAAAAACATTCTTTTTTAAAAAAAATATTAAAGTCGATTAAAAATTGTTCAAAGCCACAATTAAAAGTTGCTTTTTAAATCGGAAAGTAATTAAAACTTTTGCAAAATTAGCTTTGACGCTCGTAGTAATTTTATCAAACGATCGGACGAAAGCTGTAATATTTTCAAAGCAAAAGGATGAAAATTGAACGTTTTTTGTTTGCCGATTTCGGTCGATCGCGCCATCATTACCTCCGTTTTCTTTTCCCGTTCCCGCGATAAATCTGCCCGATAAAATTCGACGATTAGCTTTTCGGTCGCTAAAAGAGGCTCGCGTATTAAGGATAACTGGGTCACCGAGCGCCCAACAAACGAGCCCGGATAAATTGAATAAGTAGCCACAAGGTACACGCCGACGGTAAAGGTTTAAACGGGAATGGCAACTCACCGGCGAAGAGCAGACTCAGAACGAGAAGTACGCTCCTCATTTTTCGTGCTTTTCTCACGTTCGCAGTTTAGTCCGCATCGTCTTCCTTGGACGGCGAAGGCGAGGATCCTTTTTGCTTCTTTACGAGAACTTTCAACACCTCGCGGATAATCTTTTTCTTCTCATGTTATATCCTCGGCTTCTTCTCCCGTGGCGATTTCCCGAGTGCCGCTACGCTTTCTCCTCGTCCGTGTTAATTAATTCACGATCGTAGCGATGCGTCGCCCAGCCTCCGATCACCATTAACTATTCCGGGCTGCGACTAAGCCAGCTCGAACTTTTTTTATGTCTTTGCCTTTATTCTCTCTTCGCCAACGGCGGCAACAACGATAACAACAACGATAAAGCGACCCTGGAGATTCGAGCGGATTTCCCGTGGATTTCGGGATAAGCAAACGCTCGTCCCTTTGCTCCCTCGTGTGGCGAAACTTTCGGCCGGTATACGCGATTCTCGCCACGTCCCTCTCGACTCGTCTTCGCTTCTATTTATTTTGTCCGGCCTTTACGCCGAACTCTTAATTTCTCCTCGAGCAAAAACAAGCGCCGGCGATTTCCGAAAGTACGGGGCTCTTCGTTTGCTTTCCCATTGCTCGTCCCCGACTTATTTACAGGAACGACAACAAACGAAAAAAATCTCGCGGTGAGCTCGAGTAAGAAAAAGCATCGAGATCGCTTGGTCGACCGCGCGATCGCTCGTAGTACGCGTATATCCGTTCGTTCTTCGCTTCGGGAGAATAAATAAACTTTGCCCTCAAACGAGCTCCTTGCGCTCGAGCTCGTCCCTCCGTTGGCTTTTCCCTCGCTAGATTTGCACACGCGCACACACACACACTGGCGCGCGGTATCACTCACTGTTGTACGTTCGGACGATATATTACCCGCGTATACGCTCCTCGCGTACACTTCGGTAAGCAAGCTTCGCGTCGCAATCGACGCGACGTATGCGCGACGTATGCGCGACGTATACGCGACGTATACGCGACGGATCGACGCTCTTTGATTACAAAAGGGTCGTTGAGTAGCAACAGCAACGGCAGCTGCAGTAACGCTGGTGCACGCGTACATCGGCCTCGACTCTCCCCATTTCGAGGAGAGGACGGCGCCCGACGAGCTGGAAATCTCCGAGACGGCTCTTTTTTTCTCCTTCTTCCGCGCTCCACCTAGGCATTCCTTGTTTTTCTCCCCTCCTGAAAGAGCCCTCCGGCTGTCGGCCGACCTCTAATTGCCCTCCTCAAACGTTCTCTCTCTCTCTCTCTCTCTTTCTCTCTCAGCAGTTGGCGGCCTCGCTGAATTTAAAAGAAGAGGGAAAAAAATAAATGCGCGGTGAACGACGAGCTCTTACTCTTCGTCCGGGGAACGCGAGAGACGGAGGAAACGGGAGAAAAAGGGCGACGAAGAAATGGGAATGCTTAACCTTCGAAAGACACCCGAGGGATACATTTTTACGACGCGTGACCGACGCGTGCTCGAACGAATCGTAAACTTCGGCTCAACGAGTAAACTCAGCGATCTTTTTTTATTTTTTTTTTTTTTTTTTTTTCTTTCCTTTTCATCGGCTTTGCGATAATACCGGCCCATTGCCTCCTCGCTGAATTTAAACCGATAGCTTTATTTTATTAAACAACTTTTCGCGTAACGACGATTGCGGCCTCCTTGGCTTCTTACGTTTTTGCAGCCTCGCAAAAAATAAAAAAATGTAAGAAGAAAGTTCAAAACGAGCCTCGTTAACGGAAAGAAATAGGCCAAATTTTTTTCACTTTTCACAAAATAAACAGTAAAATAATTGTTATAAAAAAATATGTTATCTATAGCTTGTTAAACATTTGGAAAATTTAAATAGCTATTAACGCTGGTCGCTGAAACCAATTTTTTAAACCAACTTTTACTCGGTAATATATAAACATTCGTATAATAAAAAAAAAAAAAATTTTTTTTTTTTTTTCGCTCAATATAACAACATAAAACATTATTAAATCAACTTTTGACGAGTATTTTGTTTACTTTGAAATGCAGTTGAATAAACAACTTTGCAAAGCCGCATCGTGAAACGTTTGAAAAATAAACATTGACGAAGCACTTTAAATAAAAGTCCAAAGCGGCGAAAAACGAATAAGAGCTACGTTAAATCTATAAGCCGCAAAAAAATTTACCAATCAAAGCAGTCGAGGAACAAACATGCAACCGAAAATCAAAATCGTCCGTCGATCGAGCGATTTTACGGTTGTGCGGTGCGTCGCGGAAAAATATCGAAAATCACGCGTTCCCCGCGAGAGCCGCTGGCCTTCCGGATCTCCGATACATTGAGAAAAAAGTAACGTCTTCCGAAGGCTAAGGAAACAATGCACTTACGAAAACACACGCGTCACGCTATAATAAATGATCCTTAGTGGGTTGAATGGGGGGGAGGGGGGGAGGGAGGGCGGAGGAAGAGAAAGAGCTCGCGATTACGAGGCGGGCACGCGGGAGGCGAGAAAAAGCGCGCGCGCGCTCGCTTTCTCTCTCTCTGTCTTTGATACAGCCGTGTCGGAGCTGTCGAGCGCGGCGCGAGTTCACCCCGAGTTGGCCACCGAGTTTCGACTGCGGCAGATCGAAGAGAGTAAGCGCGAGCACCGGTGTGTGTGTGTGTGTGTGTGAGAGCCGCGCAGTTGTGCCGGTTCGGCCTCGTGCGCAAGCGCTGCGCCGCGCTAACGCGTCCACGCGATCGTACCGTCCGGCTCGAGAATCTCGAGCGCACTGACGAGCGACCGAAGAAATCTCTCTCTCTCTCTCTCTCTCTCTTGTCACCGGGAACCGTCGGAGCGGGCGCACGCGCCTCGTATCTCGCGGCTGCGCGACGAATCTCGTCCCCGAGCGCGAGCGAGCGAACGAGCTCCTTCGGCGCGCCTTACCCGGACTCGAATCGCTCGCGGATCTACCGATCGTCCGATCGCTCGGCAATTTACGATTGCTTGTTCCGCGAGCTCGCAGCTTGCATTATTTAAGCCCGCGGCCCGAGAGCCCACTAAGAGGTTTATCGCTTGGTAAATAAGCTCGAGTTGCTCGGAGCTGCTCTTACCCTCCCCCCTCTCCTCACCCCCCGCTGACACCGACAGCTACTCCCTGCTAAAAAACGAATCGACCTTCTTCTACGAATGCCGAGTTTTTCAAAAAAAATCAAGTCACAAGACTTGCCGAATCTTTTCTAAAAAAAAACATCGATTTCTTTCTTTAAAAAAACAAATAATCCTCAATTATTTTTCAGGCAACGTTGTGATATAATTTGTTCGTTTCGTAAGCTTATTTATTAAAGTAAATAACAAGTTTACATCAAAGAATCTTACTCCAAAGTTTAATTTTTTAATATCAAAGATTAGGTCTTAAATTCGTTATGATTTTCCATTTCCTTGTATTTACCTTCTTGCTTGAATTATTGTGCGATGCTAAGAACTCCCGAGAAAAGGGCGCGGCTGCCTCATTTCCCTCCGTTTTTTTTTTTTTTTAAACTGTACTGCTGCATGTTCAAATAATGTAACAAGGAATAGAAAATTTTTAATGGATGAAAATATTCGTGCAAATATTCGAAAATAAATGAACAAACTTTCGATGTTACATAAAATTTTGAATCTGTAAATTAACAAAATCAATTGTTTTCAATTAAAAAAAAAAAACAAAAATATTTATTTTGATGTTTGTAAAAAGAAAAAAAAAAAAAAAAAAAAAAAGAAAACTCTTTTATATTAAATTTTTCCCTTTACTCTACTGAACAGCTGGTATTATTTTACGAATAATAATTTACTTTAAAATTTATAATTTCCAGTTTCAATTGATTCTCCTATAATAATACGGCAAAATTTCAAGAGTACCATTATTATCGGATTAGGCGCTGTTATCGAACTATCTCATTGTACTCCTAATGTATGTATTCTTCTTGAATTACTCGAATCTTCGGTAAAAGTAAAAAGTAAACATCCGCGTATTTCATCATGGAATAATCTGCGCGGCGATATTAATTGCGAGCTTTTTATTGTTTTATTTAAATTTTCATCGATAAAAATAATAACAATACAGCCTTTTTCAAATAAATCTAGACGTATGAATCACTAATTGATTATATTACCAGCACGGAAAAATATTTTCCACGTTTATTCATTTGTAAAAATGTTTAATTAAAAATTGTTTACGTTCCAAAACAAACATCATATAGTTTGTAAAACTAAAAATACATAAATGTGTTGATAAAAAAAAGTTTCACAACGACGCTTTTTGGGTATTTACGTTGTAAATTTTCACAATTTCATTAAACATTATTAAAAAATAGAAAAAGTTGTGCCCTACAACGTTTACAAATTTTACAGTTTTAAAGGCGTTTTTTCGACAGCCATACGTTTACGACACCCGTCGAATCCACATTGCCATTAAGCGCGCAAAGTGCTAAAGTCGTCTAAGTGATTTAAGAGTGAAAGGGACGTCTTTTTGAAAAAATCAAGAAATGAAACTTGAAATTTGAAAAGGAAAAATGAAAAAAAGGGAGGGAAAGAATGGGAAAGAGAAAAAGAGAGAGAGAGAGAGAGAGAGAGAGAAAAGGAAATGTTGAGGAAAATATAACGAAAGACAACGAGAAAAACGTGACTTTAACAAACCGTATGCTTTAAAGCGGCAAATCCAACGCTAGCGACTAGCCGCTCGTTCTTGTACGAGCGCCGGGAAAAAGGCCACGTGCCAAAACAAGATTTTAAACTTTTATCTTTGCTGGCACAGCCGGAGAGAAAATCCGAGAGACAAAATGCGAAGTTGAGCTCACGCAACGGCGCGGGCATCACTTCAAAAAATGTCATCTTTATCGCTTCTACCCCTCAATTACGAGCAAACAATCCAACTCTTTTCCTCTCTCTAACTATTATACTATAGTATACCACCGACTCTCCCTCTCTCTTTTTCTCTGCTTATACTCAAGAGACGAACCTTCCTATTACAACATTTTTATTTTCATTGAAAATATATTATATCCATTTGGATGTAAAGGATAAGACTTTATAAATTTTATAGCACCGGAGAAAAAAAGCTCGGAGATTGTCGAAATTGAAATCTCATCCAAGATTGAAATACAATCTTGCGCGCTAGCATTGTTTACGCTTAATTTATCATCAGGCGTGTTAAACGTTATTTCAAATCTAAGTTATTCTTAATATGCTGCGCTGCGCGTAAAAAATTATCTCCTCGTGAACTAAATGTCTAATCGAGCGGTTGAATTTTTTTGTGCGCTAATTCGAAGAAGAAAGACAGAAAGGATAATCGGACAACGAAGTCCGCGAAAATAATTACGCGTTTACTTAGATGCGCCAACGTCAAACAACGAATCGATCTGCCTTTTTTTTTTTTTTCGAATATAAAGTTTACTTTTCATTAAAAGTGTGTTCACGTTCAATAACGGCCTAATAAGTTTTTCGTCGTCAAAGCGTTAATAAAGCGTCTAATTGAAGAGTTGACAAAACGAATTATACTTTACCAACTGCCTCAACAAATTCCTCTATGACAATCTACAAACATTTATTTTTAAAAGTTTTTCTCTTTTTCTCTCTTCCTCCCTCTCTCTCTCTCTCTCTCTTTCTCTTTTGTTCAATATACCAGCCAGAATACGCGGTTTAATTTGAGCGACGCATACACTTGTCCTTTGTACAATTCAATCCTCGACTTTTATCTAATGGAAGCGAGAAAAAGTTTTAAACCGCGCTTTGCGATGCGGGCGCTTTCCATTTTATTTTTTACCTTCATACATGCGACGAATGTCGACATGCGCTGCGCTTTTAAAGTTTAATCGGTTTCGCGTTAATTCGGAAATACATATGTATACTTTAAAAAAAAAAAAAAAAAAAAAAGATCGTTAAACGTTGTAACGCACGAATCGTGTGTTCTAACGCGTTTCGAGCGAAGAATAAATTTTGAATAAATTAATGCGCAGTTGCAAAGAGAATCATAAAACGCACGTTTTCTTATTGCTTTTTATTATAACGTTTAACTGTGTAACTTCGAACATTTTAATATTTAAACAACTTTTAATGTATACGTAAATTTTCCATTTCTCAAAAAGTTCTATCTCGCAAATTGCGCTTGAGCGTGTGCGCGCTTGTATGTTGTGGCGTAAAAATAAATATTTTATCCGTTATTATGGGAAAGCATACCGTCGCCGAGCAGCTATGAAAAACTCTTCCATCTCTGCCCTCGCGAGCATTTTCTTCGCCTCTTGCGTAAAGACCGCGCTCCTTCGCGCGAACTCCGCGGTACTTTTTATATTTTCAATTTTATTAGCCCTCCTCCTCCTCCTCCTCCTCTTCCTTCTTCTCCTCCTTCTTCTCCTCCCTTCCTATCTTTCTCGCTTACGCTGCGCTTTTTTCCAGCTTCCTCGCGCGTTTTGTTTCGCTCGCGAGGAGGACGCGGACGAGCGAGTGCTCGTCGTTTCTCGCGCGAAACACTGAGCGCAGAGAGACGCAGATTGGCGTAAATTTGATAAAAGCGAGGACGCAAGGTAAAGTTTCATCCGTTGCGTAATCAATTATTAACGTTAATTAAGGACGACGTTAATGCACCTCTCCCGGTAGTAATAAATAAATTTACTATACATTAAGTATTACGAAAGCGAAAAAAACGCTGAAAAGAAATGAATACAAAAAAAAAATGAAAAAAAAAAAAAACACGCACACACACACATACACACACACACACATTAACGCACATACAACCGATAGAACGAATAGAAAAATTATTTAAACGGCTATGGTAAATTTTCGCGAGCCCATGTTTGCCGATCGTTTTTTCTCCTAACGACACGACCTTGCGTTTTACGCGCTTTTCTCTTTACTCGCCTTGTTGCAAAATATTTTTACAATAACACGAAGATTTTGTAATTTTGGCTTCGCGTTAAATATTAACTTTATCGAAATAAAACTGTTTGTTAAATTCGATTTTTATTTTGTTTATTTTCTTGCCTTTTTTTTTTTTTTTTTTTTTTTTTTTTTAATTTATAAAACTTTTTACGTCGGTTAATCCGCGCAGTATAAATAAAATAAAATAAAAACAATTTTGAAACGAAAATTTTAAACAAAGCATTCGGACTAGTATTTTAATTTGTAATAAAAATATTATTTTTAACACATGATCTCACATTACAACGCGCGTATTTTAAGCTTTTCATAAATAAATTAATTCTGCAGGATAAACGATTTTAATTCGTTATTCATTGTTTCGTTACAATTATGACATTATGCTTTTGTTAAATTTTTACATAACTTTTTTAAGAATCCAATAATTCCCCGCGATATTCAAAAAATTTCAAAACTTTTAATAAACTATTTTAAAATAATACAAATTATTTATATGCCTGGCATTTACATTCATATATTAGTGCAAAATAAATTGAATAAAAATTATCTTATACGTTAAAATTTACGAAATATTTTTATAATCGTACTACATTGACACATCAATGCATCTATATAATCGTTATTTATTAAAATATAATCTTATTGTTATAATATAGAAACCAATCATTTTAAAATTCGCTTTAAGAAAGCCTTTATAAATTTATTTTCCGAAACTTTTGAATAGTCTATAACGTTATCGTGAACGTGACGACCGCAGTTGTCGCGTATTGAATAACGCAGAATTTTGAAATGAATTTTAAATTAAATACCGGAAAATTTCGAAATATCGAATCTATACTATATCGGGCGTTATAATATAACGGAATAATAATGACTTCTTTTTCACGAGCGAAGATTACATTAGCAGCTTTGCAAGCTTTCAACATTTACAAAGCTCCGTTGAGAAAAAAAAAAAAAAACGACGCTCTTTGTCTCTTGTCTGCGTAATTCTACACTGTGTATAAAGCCTACACGCTCTCGTATGAAGTTCGTATGTTCTCTACTAGTAGCACACAAGTCGACAAAGACGATGAAAGCGAAAATGGAAATCACATCTTGAAAAGGAATAAAAAAGTGGTGTGCGGTTGCACACATTCGTTGGGCATGAGATAGACTCGAAGAAAGTAGCTGTACAAAGCGAGAGAGAGAGAGAGAGAGAGAGCTAGAGAAAAGTACAT
This sequence comes from Chalcis sispes, assembly GCA_949987625.1. Taxonomy (NCBI): domain Eukaryota; kingdom Metazoa; phylum Arthropoda; class Insecta; order Hymenoptera; family Chalcididae; genus Chalcis; species Chalcis sispes. Next base: position 6,883,189 of record OX465094.1, on the reverse strand, counting down.
AAGAAACGAGAGCAAGAGGACGAAGAAGATACGAGAAAGAGAAAAGTTCGTTGTCCGTATAAAACTGCTTTCTCTCTCTCTCTCACTCTCTCTCTCTCTCTCGCAGAGAAAATGTCCTCGGCTTCATCAACATACCTTGGCTCATCAACGCGTACGCGTATACACTCACACAGACACACACACACACACACACACACATATATATATACATCTAAAACCGAGAGAGGCAAATCACAGCCCTTGTGCTCTCCGCTCCGCTTTACATCAACGAGTAAAGCATACATTATATATGCGCGATCTAAAATTAAATATTCTCATCAGGCGCTCTACCTGGAGGGAAATTTTAAAAAAACACGCATCAGATTGTACGTTATGTATTTTATTCTCATTTTTATTTACACGCAAGAACAAGAACATAAAGTTTAAATTAAATTTTTCGTTTTGCTCAAATACTCGAGTCAATTTTTCCTTAACTATTTATTGAATTATTTTAAAAGAATATAAATTGTCTTATGATAATAATTGAATATGAACAATCAATTGATATTAGAATACATAATTATTACGCTTTACATTTGTTCATTTAAAAGCAACAATTTTTTTTTTTATTAAAAGTACGAACAAACGTAAAATAAGAGTTTACAAATGAATAAAGAAACTTTCAATGATTTAAGATATTTGTGTTTATTTTTTTTTTTTTTTTTTTTTTTATTTTTTTTATTTTTTTTTTTTTTTTTTTTTTGTATACCTTTGTATTTGCGCAACGCTCACTAGAATCCAGAGTTTTTCCTCTCGGGTAGTCTAGTAGTCCCAGGATTACTGTTAGAGTGTTGCGAAGCGACGCGCTCCAGCTATGGGTTACAACATTTAATGAGATTAGCTCTGAAATCTTTGTAAACACTATTCTTAAAAATTTTATACTCAAACGCATGCGTGTTTTATTTTTCTCTCGTTGTTTACTTTTTTTTTTTTTTTTTTTTTTGTTTTTCTCGTTTCACATAATCGTTTGTATTACGTTAAACGAGTAATTTTAAGAGAGAGAGAGAAAGAGAAAAAAGGAGCTCTATTTCCGTAAACATGATTTAATTGCTTCAGCCTTTTATTTTTTTAAAGCAAATAATTATTTTAAGATTATAATTTTCTCAAAAATTTAATTTAATTAAAATTTATAAAAGAAATAAAACAAAAAAAAAATTTAATTCATTTTTTGAGAAAATTATTATTGTTTGCAAAGATTACTAGTGATATTGAATAACTGTATTGATAAATGAAAATCGTTTAAATATGTGAAAAATATTCTCAATTAAAATCAATTTTATTCATATTAACTTTCAACGATCGTTTGCTTTACGTTACAAAACGAAAATACGAATTAATTAAATAAAAATGAACTCGCGTCGTATTTTGCAAAAGAGGCGTAATCGTCCCGTTATATTGGCGAATATTACAGGTGTTTGTAAAATATTTAAGAACGCTTGAAATTTACAAAATTTTGCCGGTAATAATTTATTAAGGAAGTGCGCCCTGTAATTATGTAAGCGGCGGCTGCGGCATACCCTTTACGTCCAACTCGGCGGCATTTCATCAATGCTTAGTTAGGTAACACATTGAAAACCGCATACGTAGCGCGTCGCAAGGATACACTTGCACAAAACGGATTCAATATCATGGATAAATGAATATAAACTTACGGCGCTCCTCCTCCTCCTCCTCCTCCTCCTCCTCCCTCTTTCTTCTCCGCTCGTGCTCTCTACTCGTCGAGCTCTGGCGCCTCTGGAGCTTTGACTTTCAACTAGGAAGTGGGTTAAATTACACAAAGTAAATTAATTTTCTGACGTATAAGGCATTTCCGCGCGTGTCGTTATAGAGAACGAAATTTTTTAATACGCGTACGCGTGTATAAACGCGCTTGCGAATAATTCACCAATTAATTTTCTGCCTTCTTCGGTGTATAATTATTTCTCAAAGCTCGACGCTAGAGCCGCTCTTTCCGCTTGCTAAAATAAACGCAAAAACGCGTGCCGGGCCTCGATTCTTATGTTTAAGTTTTAAACTAATCAAAAGTCTGCGCGTCGAAGCGATTTAAAGACAACCGAAGAGTAAAGCAATCGCGCTTTACAAAAGAAGAAGCCAAACGGATGACAATTAAATTCTCGTTTACAACGCGCGAAAGCTGTCTCTCTCTCTCTCTCACACACACACACACTCCAGTCTACTTGCTTTGTTCAGGCAAATATATTCTCTCTTTGCGCTTCCTTAACTTTCTCATTTTGTTCTCGCACCGTCTGAAATCATAAATTGCGAGCGCTACCTATCTCTCTCTCTCTCTCTCTCTCTCTTTGTCTTCTCACGTTGGACTATATATATATATTTATCATCGCGCACTCGCTCGTCTCCTCTTTCGGCGTAAGCGCGAAAATTTCGCTCGATATTCGCGATTTCAGCTAATCTCGCTTTTCGCTTGTATTTTTTCAATTTTGTTTTATTTATTTTTTTTTTTTTTTTTTTTTTACGTTTCATTTTTAGGTTCATTTTTTCGAATAATCCTCGTTGAACGTCGTGTTTTATCGCCGTATATAATACGCGGATACACCTTTTATTTTTTTCAAATTTTTCCGAATTTTTCGATAATAAGACTTTTAAAGAATAGGTACTCGAAAAAAAAAAAAAAAAAAAAAAAAAACAATCAAAAACGAAAAAAAAGAACGTATTAAATAATATTAGCAGCAACACTTAATGGTTTGAAAATATTTCATTAAACCGTTTAATCAAACGCTTGTTTAAAAAAATTTTTATTTCACTCATTCGAAATATCGAATTTGTAATTTTCCGTTCGATTTGAAATTTTCGTTTCAATTAGATGAAAATTTCACTTGTCGTACACGAAGGAGGCACGTAAGCGAGGTCAGCGGCAACATTCGATCCTTCGCCGGAGTTTGCTTCACACACTCTCACACACACACACACACACACACACACACACACACACACCGAGAAAGCACATACATCGGAACGAGAAAAGCTCGAGCGTAAGGTAAAAGATTTCGGCCGAGAGTAAAATTCGGGATTCTCTCTCTCTCTCTCTCTCTCTCTCTCTCTCTTCGATGGTAAAAAGCCCACAGCTGGCTTGCGAGGGAGCGCGAGCTCGTCAAATTTTTCTTCGGCGAATATAACGCGAATTCGTGATTCCAGCCGAGAGGATACACATCCGCGCCGCGCCGTTCGGGAAATCGCCGGGAAGGAAAAATCCCATTGTCAAACGCCGGAGCAAAAACGTCACCTGGACTCGAGCCAACCACTTTCATTGCGCATATATACGGCTCTTTATTATCGCGCCCTCGCCTCTCGCCTCTTCCCTCTCTCTTTCCCCCCCCCTCCCCCTCCCCCTCCTCTCCTCACTGTCATCCCGTATACATATAGTAGTACTATAGAAGAGAGGAGTACGCGCGGGCGAGAAAGCCGCGAATGCCGCTGTCCTCCTCGTCGTCGTTGCCGATTTCCACCGACTATCGTTCCCTCGCACGAAATTCCGTCAGAGTACACGTCTAACATCTCGCGACCTCATCCTATCGTCTCGATAAAAATTTTTAACCGGCTTTCGCTTTTGATTCGCTTCTCCGATCCAGACTCGACGCCTCTTCCTCTTCCTTTCTCTCCCTCTCTCTCTTTCTCTCTCTCTCTCGCTCTTCTTCAAATTGATGTCCTCGAGACTCTACATCCTATATTTGTTCGAGCTTTTATACGCGATATCGTTAACGATCCAGGCTCTTTTATTCCGCGCTCCTTCAATTAGTATACGACTGTGAGAGCAATCGTGTAAAAAATGAAGCTTGCGGATAATAAACCATATCGTTATAAACTTCGATGGAATTAACTATTATGAGTTTTTCAATTAAATTAGTACTAAATCGTACGAGGATATTAAAAAGTTTGATACACTGTAAGATTTAGATTTTTTTTTTTTTCCATGACAACCGGATAATTCCTTTTATTTTTGAACTTTTAAATAACGTTACTGATGTTTTACATTTTTTTCACAGATTTGTTGAAGCTTGGTTATTTTATTTTTTAATAAAATGTGAGCTCTGATTTTGTGAATCAAATAAAATGTAAAATTCAATTTATCTCATTCTCTTTTTATTTTGTAATGTTTCTTTTTTTTTCAAATAAATGTAATTCTGTTAAAAAATAGCTTTTGATAGACTGACGACAAAAATTATATATAGCTGATATTTCAACTAGAGTGAAAAATTTTATCTCTGTGAAATAAAACGTGAATCTGTATATGTAGAATCGACGAAAAATGATAATCGTCTAATTTTTTAATATTATTTAAACAAGAATCACATTTATGACAATTGAAATTGCATTCGAGATAATATCACTGGAAGAAATTATTTATCTCGCCAAAATCTTTCATTGGCCATGATTCATTTTATGATCAATAAAATTTAATAATACCTCACCGATTTCATTTTTATTATTGCATTTTTTTATCTTTGATTATAAACATTTTTATTAAGGGAAGGAGCACAATTTTAAATTACTTGTATTGCATACAATATTTTTTACCATTAGATAAATTTTAAATTAAATTTTTGAAATATAATAATTATATTGTATAAAAGTCAAAATTACATAAAAATAAATTAATTAATTTGTTTAAATAATGAATGAATGCTTTAATTAATTTTTATAACGATTGCATTTGTTTATATTTCTTGATCGACGTGATCAGAATGTAATAAGCGTAATAAAAAAAAAGAAAAGAAAAAAAAAATATATATATATATATTTAGAACATTAAAAAATAATAATTTTAATTAAAGTTACTATTTTCTCATTAAATCGGTAAGTTAAATGAAAATTTTTCGTACGATTATTAGGATAGTGGAGAGAAGTGCGGTCGATTAACGCACACACACACACACACACACACGTGTACTTAAAATTATTGATAGCATTAGCTTGACACATAAATGTAAATATTTTACCATTTGGTAAAACAACAATTTAGTAATTGGTTAGAGTCCCGATCGTTTAGCTAAAAAGTAAATAACGCAAATGTCGCGAAATTTTTCGCTTTTTCAACGTTTCGCGGGCGGGCAACATTGGCGGCCGAAGAAATTAGCTTTTTGTGGCTGTGACGGCTCGCGATTTTCAATACTTGTCCAATGTGTCGCTCAAGCTTCGCGTTTACGCGCTTTTATAATTGACAAACTGACAGTGAGCTTTTTCAAAACGTCACGTAAAGGCCTCCGCACACGCGTATTCCGCGCTCGGCATCGAAAACACGGATTATTATTATTATCATTATTATTATTATTATTATTATAAGCAACGGAAAAAAAAGAAAAAAAAAAGAAAAAAAAGAAAGGTTCGCGCGCGGATTAGCCACGACTGTATAATCTGCAGCTTTAATAATATTTACTCGATACGTCTGCTTTAATTTGCCTCCGAGACAAATACTTACTGCACCTTTGCGAGCCTTATTTATCAGAATTTATTAGTCGATGCAATTATAATACGGTACGGAAGCAAATCAATCATTATTTAGGTCGTAATTAAAAATAGATTACGAGCTTGCATTCGCTTTATTTATATGAAAAGGAAGAAGAAACATTATTATCAGTTATAATAATAAAAGAAAATAATAATTAATAAAGTGCATTGTGATATACTTTTATGATTTTATAAACTTATAATAACGTTTAATTTATTAACTCGTTTTACTTTATTTTTCCAAAAGATAATACACAATTTATCTATAATCTATAATTTTCTTTCAAAGCATGCGGCAATATTTTTTTTTTTTTTTTCTTTATAATAATCCGACAAAATATTTTATTATTAAGACGTTTATCTAGTTATTGATAAAATATATCCTCTCTTAAAATAGTTTAAATCGTAAATTCAGTTAAAACAATTAAACTGTCGGAAAAATTATATTTCAGCATTCGGGAAAGTAACGTATAAGTAAATGTGAAGTACTTAAAAAAATTCATTTATTTTTATAAAATTTTCATTTGTTCTCATCACTTTAGTACATTTTTTATTTTAAAATTTACAATACTGTGATTTTATTTTTCAATTTACTGTTTTTTTTTTTTTTTTTTTTTTTTTGTATGTCAAACTCAAATCTGTACATAAAATTGAATTTTTTACATATTTTTTTATGTTTACGTTTTAATTTCATTTAAAATGGTCATCATTTTAGTGTCAAAAAAAATTTTTCCAATTTCCTTATTAACATTATCAAAGACTAGTTTTCTCAATAAGTTTCAAATATAGTTAAGTATCAATTATTTGTTTAAAAAATTATATTAAAATCATAATTTAAATTAAAATTCAACGTTAAAGTATGAAATTGCACTATGTTTATCATAATCTTGTATGAAAACTAAAAATAATGTCTCCGTATTTTTCTTCATTTGGGTTAATATAAATAAATATTATACTTTATGTATTTTTAATTAATTTGATAAAAATATTTTTTTATCAAATTAATCAAGTTTCATGATAAAAAACATAATTCATACGACCTAAGATTATACGACAACCATAAGCGATTACCCATTTTCTTTATGACAAATAAGCAGCGTGGGGGAGGAGGGGGGGGGGAGAATATAGAAACTAAAAAGAGGAGAAACTACGAAAACAAAAGCAGCTTAAGTTCTCGTAAGTTATTGAAGGGATCTCTGAGGGAAAGAAGAATGCAATGAAAAAAAAAAAAAAAAAAAAAAAAAAAGAAAAAGAAAAAAAGAAAGCAACGAACACACACGGCTACTTCTTACCCTTTCTATATGTTCATTCTGTTCTTTTCTCTCTCTCTCTCTCTTTCTTTTTCAAGTGGATGACTACAAAAATGCAAGAATCGAGCGACTCGCTCTCGGTGATTTATGCCTTCCATCAGCGAGCTTACCTCGCTCTGCGTATGAATTGTAGGAGCATTTTTTTCCCTCAGCTATTTTACTCGCTCGCTCTCTTCCCTCCGCTTCCCTCTCTTTCTCTCTTTTTTTTCTTTCTCTGTAATATTATTATATATGTACAGTACGAGCTGGAAAGAAAAACTGAAAATTGATTGCACGCCAGCTGTGAAGCCGCTTTGACAACTTCACCTATCGTCAACGCTATCACTTTACTCAATCTCACTCCATCTCTTCCTCGCTCGCAGATTCTCTTTCCCTCTCTTTCTCTCTTTCCCACTCTGTATACTATACTCCTTTCGCGTTACCTCATATATCTCGCATGGCCCTCTCTATTCTCGCTCTTTTCTGCGTTGTACATTATATTCGCTAGCAGCACCGATGGCGTCTTTTTTTCCTTTATCCTCAGCTTCCACTTTAACTTTTTTCCCCCATTCGATCTCTTACTTTTTACAATTTCACAATAAATGTATATATCATATGTATATTGTGCATGAGTTTCGTACAATCACACATCGAAACATTTTTTGTTTTACATTTTTCTTCTTAATCGTTACAAATCAATAAAAGTACGCTTTTTTAATGACTTGCTAGCTTTTATCGATTGCTATCGAAATTTCTTAATGTTGAAATAATAATAATAATAATAATAATAATAATAATAATAATAATAATAATAATAATAATAATAATAATGAGAATTGTAAATAAATTTTTTAAAAAATATTTGTTTATATAAATAATTCGTTCGATAGTTAACTAAGTAAAAAATAAATGTTGTAGATATCATTAAAAATTATTAAAATATTGTTACCTTAACAACTTTTTAAATAGTTAAAATTAAACTCGAAAATTATACTCTAAATAAATAAGAGTCTTCTTTTATTTATATGTTTATTTTTTACTTTTGATTGAAAACAAATTCTTTTTTAAATGAGCAAATGCGTAAAAAATTTTTATACGGTTCAAAACATTTCGCGCTCCTTACATTTCATTATGGCACATGCGCATTTTTTTACCTATCAGCTGACGTACTTTCATAATTAAACTACGTACACAGTGTCAAATATACACAAGTTTTAGAGCACTACAGTGAAAAGTAGAATATGATTGTTGTTAATTGTTTTAAATTAAAAAATTTAATCGTGTGCAATAAAAAAATTTATATGTCTTCTTTTTATTTTAAAAGTTTGAACGTACAATAAAAAAGATTTTATAATACTGCAAGTCATTACTCGCAAGTGTACAAAACTTACAAATTTTTATAATTATTATACATCATGTCTATCTATAAGTAGTTTAATTCATTTTTATTTTTTCAGAAAAGAACTTTGCCTGTATATAAAATGGCTAACAATCTCAAATATTGCATCGATCTTCTACAAGATAATGAAGAAAGTGTAAAAAGTGAAGCTAAACGTATTCTTTTAAAACTTTGTGACAATATATTAAAGTATCCAAATGAAATGCGTTACAGAAAAATCTATCTATCTGATGCACTTGTCTCTAATCATCTTATGCCAGCAGCAGGTGCAATTGAATGTCTTTTTGAAGCAGGGTTTATTGAAGTAATTTTATTCTTTCGTCATTTTTCATTTTATATACTATTTTAATAAATTTATTTATTTGCTTTATGATTATTAGAATGACGATGGCTTCCTTTTACCAGTTAAAGACTCATTGACCGGTATTAAAGAATTGCATGATTTTTTAAATAATAAAAGAAATTCAACAAAATCTCAGGCTAAATCAAATTTACCTGCCAATATGCAAAAAATATCAAACACAACTAAAAATCTAAATTCTATTAAAGAAAATAAAGAATTTTCAAAAAGCACTTTTTTAATGCAACTATTAGGATATTTTCAAGATATTTTAAAATACGAAGATAAAAATTTACAAGAAAAAGTTAAATTGATATTGCCACTCGAAAAGTTACAAATTCAGGCAATGGAAAACTTACGAAAAATTCAAAGGCAAATAATTAATTTGACAAGTTTTTTAATTATTTTGTAAATATTTCTATATATAATCAAACGTTATTTTTATTTTCTCAGAGAAATGAAAATTACAAATATTCAAAATGATGTAGTTATTGAAGATTTGTTATTGAACGAATTATTAAAGTGGTTTAAATTTAAATTTTTTAAATGGGTTGATAGTCCCGCTTGCAGTAACTGCATGGGTGAATGCTCTTTTTATGAAACCATACCTCCCTCTAATTCTCATAAGTATAGAATTGAAATTCACAAGTAACAAATTTAAAATATTGTGCGTTTGCTTTATCAATTCTTTAAAACCTAAACAATTTTTATATATGTATTTTAGGTGTAAAAGTTGTGGATATAAAAATGAATTTCCTCGATATAATGATCCAGAAGTTTTACTGTACACTCGAAAAGGTCGATGTGGAGAATGGGCTATGTGCTTTACTTTTATATGCCGTGCTGTTGGATTTGATGCAAGATTTGTGCTTGATACAACAGATCACGTTTGGACAGAGGTCAGCTTAAAATATAATTAAATAAAAAAAATATACAATGAATATTTGTAGTAATAAAGAATTAAAGAATTATTATACCAATAAAGAATTAATTAATTAATATTACAGGTTTGGTCAAATGCTCACAATAAGTGGATTCATGCGGATGCTTGTGAAAATGCAATGGATCAGCCTCTCATGTATGAAAAAGGCTGGGGTAAAAAATTATCATATATAATAGCTTTTTCTAAGGACGAAATACAAGATGTTACTTGGCGTTACACTCGCAATTTTAATGACGTTATGAAACGTAGAAATCAGATTTCTGAAGAAAGCTTAATGTTATTTATTAATAAAGTGAATGTAATAAGACAAAATAGTAAAGATTACAGCGAAGCTAGGAAGAAATATGTTGTTAAACGAACCGCACTTGAGCTTGCTGAAATGATAAAAGCACCTCCAAGCCTCAAAAAGCCAAATGAAATTTTAGAAAATGAAAATAATTATGGTGGTAGAACATCAGGATCGTTAGCTTGGAGAATATCACGCGGAGAAGTAAATGTAAATAAATAATAATTAATTTTTCTTGTAATTTACTATTTTTCTGAGTTTATAAAATTTTTTAATTTATAGAATATTGAATTTAATGCTATGCAATGGAACATTCCTCAAGGAGTCTCAAATTTCGAACTTGAGTATTCTATTATTAACGACGCTTATGTAGCTAAAGACAGTGCAAGTGGTAATATTTTAGAAACTAAAGAAAAATGGCAAAATGGTATTGAACTTTTAGAAGGTCAAATTTTTCGAAAAAAAGAAGAAGATTGGCAAATGGTTTACTTAGCTAGATCATCTGAGACCGATGTTGCCAAAATAACTTGGTCTTTTGTTATCGAAGACAGTGTGAATATGTGCGTGAACTCTGTAAAATTACAAGCAGGAACGGCTACTTTTAATGGAGCATCCATAGAATGGAAAATTGAAGGTTTTATATATAATAGTAATAACACATTAGAGTCAAATAAACTTATATCAATTAGTGATGGTAAAAACTTTGAAACAAATGATTTAAAAGGTACAATAAAAGTAAGTGTAAGTGCTATTCTTTCTGGAGGTAAGGGAAAATTAGCATGGCAACACGCTCAATTATTTCGGCAAAGTTTAAAAACAAATGTAGAAGTGCCTTCTTTGCTGATAAAAATAGATTTATCAAATAAAATTTTAACTTAAAAAAATTTTATTTTTTATTGATATAAAAATTAATTACAACTAAGTATATTTAAATCTACATTTAATTATTTACAATTTCTATGCGCTTAAAAAAAAATGCACAAAATTATGATAGCTGCACATATATTAATATAATTTAAATGACATGATTTTCTTTTACTTTTGATCGATACAAATAATTAACAGTAAACAAATATGTAATTGGCAATCAATTTAAATCATGATAAAACCTGTCCTATTAAAAAATCTAAAAATTAGGTAACAAAATAACAACTCTATAAAATTAATTACACACACACACACACACACCTTAATATTCACATTAATATTCACACTAACTGATTATTAATTACACGTTCATGTATTAATTTATTAGGTAATTGAATACTTATTAAAAATTTTCAAATTTCATTCTTATAATTCAGGAACATCATTAGTACCACTTGATAATTAAATAATGGCACACACATTCAAGAGATGCAGAAATCCCTAGATTTAATATTGGCCTCATGACCGACTAAATAGATGATTTTTAAATTAAAAAAAATTTGAGTCTATCCTAAATTATTTCTATTCCGCAAAATAACAATTTACTATATAACGCAAAAATTATTACAAAAAGTCCAAGTGGAAATAAAATTTTTAATCCACTTATAAATTTATCTTGTAATTATTAAAAAAAAAAGTTTTTCTTAACTTTATTCATTTTGAAAATTTTGATAATAACTTAATACCTAATAAATTTTCGAAAACACGTTTTACATATCGAATTATTACATTTATAGTCAGTCTGATTTTAAAAATCAAATGCGAGTGTTAATTTTTTTAATACTCATTACTGACTAAATCTCTAATATCTTTGCAAAGCTTTGCAAAGTCAGGTCGTTGATGGCTGTGTATGTGCCAACAAGGATACATTATTTTAACATATACTTCTTGTGGACACGTAGTTGGACAAGGCAACCGCGCTCCTCTTTCCAGTGCTTTAAGTAAATCTGCACTTCCTTCTTCTTCAAAAGTATTAACAACTTTAGAAGATTCTTCAGAATCATTTACATTACTACTACAAAATTCTGGTAATTTTGGATCTTCGCCAAAACTAAAAGTTTCATACATGGTTACACCAAATGACCAAACATCGGATCGAGGTGAAAATTTTCCATCTCTTAAACTTTCTGGCGCATACCTGAAATAATTTAATTTCATTTTAATATAAGTCAATTTATTTTAAAAATACGAAAATTCTGTAGAAACGTTTAAATACTTTTCAATTTACCATTTTATTGGAAGATCTCTATTAGTTTGTATTATATAGTAATCATTTTTTCCAGTTACTTGTGCAAGACCAAAATCACTAATTTTAACTCGACTATCTTCAGCAACAAGAATGTTTCTTGCTGCCAAGTCTCGATGAACTATGCTTTTTCGACCGAGATATTCCATTCCCGTTGCTATATCAAGAGCAAAACCTAAAAGTCTTTTATAAGTGAGACTTTCACGATGTATTGCCAGGTAACTTTGTAGAGAACCGTGTTTAACGAATTCCATAACTAAACAAACTTCGGGTTCCGAAATAACGCCTAAAATTTCAACAACATTCGGATGTTTCAAAGTCTAAAACATAAATTTTATTACTCATTTATTAATTATTAATAAATTTTATTTTTGTAATCAAGTGTAAAATACCTTCATTATATCTATTTCTCTTTCAAAATCACGTAAATCTGCTTCAAGAGCACGCATTTTCAATTTTTTAACAGCCACTTGCTGAGGTTCGGTGTCTTTTCCATTCTCTCTTTCTAATGTACCAAGATATACTTCTCCATAAAATCCTTGACCTATACGACCTTGTAAAATTACATTACAATCGGCATCCAGTTCAAAAATGCTTTGCATATGTCCTAATAAACCACCATCATTGTCATATCCATTATCGCCAGGATCTTCACAACTGCCACTTGTTTTAGCCCACCAACCCAAATAAGTTGAAAGAACATCATCAGTATCTTGAAATGGTAAACCGCTCCATTCTAGTTGATTGAGGCCTTTATAATAAATTTGTTAGCATTAAAACAAATTCAATAATTCAATAATTCATATATAAACGACTATCATTAAACTTTTATAAATTGTCTATATACATTTACACAGATACTCGAAGTGATATATAAGCAATTTAAACTAAAATAATGCATTAATACCTCCAGCATTATCTTCAGAATCATCCCATGGTAAGCTTGTTCGATCTGTAAAAAGACTGCTAGCTCTTGATTCACAATCAGAAGATGAATTATGCTCAGTAACTTCACTAAAGTCATCATCTACAAGTTCCGAATCATTAGCTCGTTTTGGAAACGCAATAGCATACGCGTGACTTCTTCTTGAATTGTATACTTGGTATTTAATTTGATTAATATCTCGCATTATAGCTTGTGGTTGTTTTCTTGAACCTCCAATTTCACCCCAACAATCTGTCATTAGTTTATAAACCTCAGGTGGACAACCGCTTGGTATAAATAACCGTTTACCACTTGCATAGAACTAAGAATAATAGAAGATATATATAGATAAAGATAAATAAAAAGAAATTTTTAAAAGACTAAATTTCAAAATTTCAAATACTTTTTTAATTGTATCTGGATCATTTTGAGAAGGTAAAATTGTTCCTCTTGAAAAAATTTCCCAGAGAGTTGTAGCTACAGCCCAAACATCCGCTTGTATATTACGTCTAGCTAAATCTGGATTGCCGTAACATTCTGGTGGTAGCCAGTGCACGCTAAAAATATTTTGCAATTTAATTTCAAAGGAAATGTGTAATGAAATAAATATTTTTACATACTCGACGGGTTTATAAGAGAATATTCCAGGATCAGCAAGTTTTACTATAAAACTATTGTCCGTATGCGCATGTACCAATAATTTGCGGCATCGAATATTTCCATGTACAACTCCGTTTTCTTCCTGTTTATAATAGATTTATTAATAAAAATTATTTATAGCCAAACATATAAAAAAGTAATTTACTTACCAAGTGCCATACTGCAGTAGCAAGACATGCAGCAGCCTCAACCATGTCCACAGTTTTAATTGTTTGTGGAGAGTTATTGCGTAAATATGCATCGAGTGGACCTAATTTTACAAGTTCTAATAACATTCCTATTGATGGTGCAAGAGTCACACCATACAATCTATTTAGAACATAAATAAACATTGTAAAAAATATTAAAAGTTGTGTTAAATAATTAATTTAATTACCTAACTAGGGCACTTGATCTCAATTGTCCCCATTTCTGTGCCAATTTCAAAAATTCTTTTGTAAGCTGGCCTTCATCTTCTCTTAATAATTTAATGGCAGTCTCTAACCTTTTACCTTTCGTTATTCGCCACATGGCTCTATAAAGAGTTGTAGCAGGCCCTCCACAAGATGATGAATTTATTCGAGCTAAACTTTCTTTACTCTTTGGAAAAGGTTGAGCTTTATAAACTTGTAACTCATGAGGAGATATACAACATGGTCTTCCTTCCAATAACCCAGCAATAATTTCTTCATCCGCTGCAACATCACTTCCTAATCCTTCAGGAGCACATATCAAAAGGGACGATTTATCTAGATGATAAAATTGCAGAAAATTTAAAAATATTTTCCTTTTAATATAAATAATTAAACGATTAATTGTTATGAAAAAAAATTAAATATTGTTTAACAAGTGATTTACCATACTCTGACGGTGGTAAACATTCATTAAGATATAATGAATTTTCAGGATCTTGATGGGCAGCAATTAACTGAGCTATAGATTTAAACCGCTGCATAGAATCTGATAGTGCAAAATCCTCAGGTCCAAGCTTTTCAATTCTTCGCGTTCTTGGCTTTGAATCTTTTCCGCAAGCGTCTAAATAATACGCATCGTACTTTGATTCGCTTTCACGTAAAATAAATGTTCCAGGTCTATTCGCTCGTTTTTCTTCAAGTTTTGAATATGAAAATTCTCCCCTACAGATTTTATACAAATTTTTAATTTGAGATAAAACTTTATTAAAAATTTGTATTAAAATATATGTTCATACCCAACAGGTCCATGGCATTTTAATTTATGCAAACGTTCTAAACTAGGTGTAACGGCATCACCACAAAGATTGAATGTCCATTTTATAGATAATCGATAATATCCATCAAGAGCTGATGCAAACGACATTAATAATGCATTTGTATTGAATTTAAGATATGAAGGTATCCCATTTTTCCTGGATACTTCTACAGTATTATCTTGCCTGTTAATGAATATTTTAAATTTAAGATATTTTAAATAATTTAAAGTATAAATAGAATATTTCTTCTAGTAATTATGCAATTACCTAATGGAAACAAAACAAAGATCTTCTATGGCACACAATGTTTTCCAAATATTATTATTTTCATCTATTTGACAATATTTTATCTCCGCAGCATTTATTTTCAATAATACACGAATTGGAGGATTAGGTAATCCCTTATCCATAAGTGCTTTATATTCTTCACATAAATAGTTAGGAGCCATTGTTTCAAATTGATTAAGATATTGTTCTTTAACAAAAGAAGCATCATGACCTGATATTCGAGCTAAAGCATTATGAATAGGCTTTTTAATAAAGAATGAGTGTCGTTTGATACATTCTTTTGGTATGTATTTTTTATAATCTGATTCGACTGCTTCACGTGCAAGATCTTTTTCTAACATAACTCTGTAAACATAAAATATAAAATTAAAAAAATCTATTATCAAAATTGATAAAAATTTTAAATGCATACCTGTACATATCACAAACACCTAATCCTATGAGTTCTCTTTTATGTTTTTCATATACAATATCTAGAACTTTATTTTCCAACACATCTCCTCTTGCTTGTTGAAAATAATAATCATATGCCTTAACATCTATTTGTTTTAGTCTACGAAGACTAGATGGTTTAAATCTTAACCTGAAATCAAATTTATATTTTTCTTTTCCATCAAATTTATATCCAGAATGAAACCAGTATTTTGTTGATCGATTCCTTAATGCAAAAAGATGTCGAGCAACAGGTCCTATTCCAAACTGTTGACATATCTATAAAAATCGATATTTATATAATTTAAATTAAATGATAAAATTGTATTATAAGTAACAACTAATTATCGTTGCTTATAATATGAATTATCATTATTTTTAACTTAATTATAAAAACATTAAGATTCTAACCTTGATGCATAAATCCTCTGCAGTCCAACCAGTAGCATAAGGTATATTTATTATTTTAACTTCTGTAGCTACATTAATTACGGCTATTTTATCTTCTTCCATCATTAAACGATAAATAAAATCTAAACTTATTTACAATTAATCCATAATTAATAATGAAAATTGGCCGTTTGTAAGTTGTATTTCAATGTTAATTATAATATGCAAGTCACTACTAAAAAATGAAAGATTATTTAGATTTTCGGATCTACCATAAAGATAGATTATGTATTTATCAAACACAACAATAGTAAAAATTTTATTTTAATTATTCATAGATTTTAGAATACGTAAATGTTTATACATGTTTGATGCTGGTGATAATATTTTGATAATAAACGAAATTGTATTGTTGTGTATACATGCGTAGTTACAAAACATACTCGTACTGTGGCGCTTCTGTGCTACCGCTATATATTTACAGTTATATTGCCAACGTGGCTTACTTATCCTATTTCCATTTTACCGTAATTAAATATAATAAACAATTATTACGGACGAGTAGTTGAATTAATTAAAAATTAAAAAATAACAATATTTTTTTTTTAAGATTTTTTTTTAAAAACACTGAACAAAAATATAATAAAATATCTTTAAGTTGGTATGTTTAAACCGTTCTACATGAAAAACTTCTATGCATTCAAACTATATCTTTAACAATTTAATGGATGAAATAAGAACATAGTATAATCTCCGCATAATTAGCCTGCTTCGCAGCTGTAGATCGAACAATCTTTTAAATCTACATTTATTTTGTAATCTTATAATGAAAAGATAATTAATTATCAGTAAATAAAAAAGCTTAAGATAAGAAAATAAAGTTTAATATCTAACAAACGTTACCTCTAATTAAATTATTAAAAATTTTAAAAGCATTTTTTAAAATATGGCTCAACAAGTATAGTTTTACGATACAAACTTTATGTAAATTAAAACAAGCCATTCAAACTTATTTTTCTTTTTAGACTTATGAATACAATGTTGCTATGACATGTGAAGGATGTTCTAATGCAGTAAATAGAGTTTTAGGAAAGAATCCTGGTAATTATAATATTATCTGTGTATAAAAAAATAAAAAATAATTTTATTTTCATTCATTTTAGCAATATCCAATATTGAAATTGATCTTTCGACAAAAAAAGTATATGTAACAACAAGTCTTGGTCATGAAGAAGTAGCAGAATTAATCAAGAAAACTGGAAAATCGTGTTCATTTGTTACAGTACGCGAGTAAATATAGAGAGACATATTTTTGGTACAAATTTATTCATTCCTTATCTTATTTGATTTTTTTACATTTGTTCAATTTAAAAAAATAAAATTTTTAACATTTATACACACAAATTTTTTATAATCTTTAAAAAAGAATTACAATTAATAAATAATCTACTTAAGCACAATCATTATTATATAAAATGTAAAAAATAAATGATACATTAGAAAAGTTTACTTTTTGAATTCATCTTCAACTAAAGTCAATTTTTCTTTCAAAAAATTAACAGTATCATGCAAAATAGCAATTTCTTCTTTAATTTCTTTAATACTATTGGACATTTTTAGCTTATTCACCTTTGAAAGTGTATTATCATTTTTACAAATTGATTTTGAATTCAAATTTTCTTTTTCCAAATTTAAATGTTTATCATTCATATCTTCAATATTTATTGTAAATTTAGAAGTTGAATCTTCTTCATTTAATGTTGTCTACAATATAAAAATTAAAAATTAATTTATATATTATGGAGTTTTATTACTATTGATCAGAATATGTTACCTGAATTTTATGTTCAGATTTTAGATTTTCTGAATTCGTATTATTCACGATATCAAATGTTTCATATGTCACATCCTGCAATTTTAATTCAGTGTCAAGTGGAATAAACTTTTCATAATTCATAACGGGATTTTCACCTTTATCGAAATTAGTTTTCCATACAAAAAGTTGACGATCAGAACTTCCAGAAGCAAAATAATCTCCATCTTTAGAAAAAGTTATAGCAGTGACACTATTTGTATGACTTTTAAGTGTATAAATTGGCCGGCCTTCTAATAAATCCAATACCTAAATAATATAAAAATTTGTTAGTAAAATATTTTATTAAATTTTTATGAATTGGTGCATCGGTATGTGTACTTTAACAGTAGAATCTTGTGAAGCTGTTAACATAAATTTGCCATTTGGATGAAATCTTGCTTTAAATACTGAGCCTTCGTGAATATCATAACATTGCTGTAAAAATCCTGTTTTTAAATCGAAAATTTTTATGCAACCATCAGTACTAGATGCACCAATTGCTAATCCACTAGGGTGAAACTCAACGTCAAAAAATGAAGCTATAAAATATATAAATAATATAAATGAAGCTATAAAAATATGTTTAACTGTTTACATTTAAAACAATTTATCTAATAAAATGTATACCTTTGAGTTCAGGAAAGGTTTTTATACATTGATTACTTGTAACATCCCATATCTTTATAGACTTATCATCACTGCATGATACAATAAGTTTTCCATCTGGAGAAAATCTAGCATACCTTACCCAATTTGTATGACCTGTGAATGACATTAAAAATCTTCTTTGACAAACCATCCACAGTTTTATATTTTTATCATCAGAAGATGTCAGTAACTGAACAAATAACACTTTATTGATTGTATTCATTTTATTTATTTATCATATGGAAATTTGAAAAATATACCTTGCTACCATCTGAATTAAATTGTACAGATCTAACAGCACCTTGGTGTGCTACAAAATCAAGAGATTCTCCATTAACTTTAGGCACCCATATTCTAACAGTTCGATCTTTAGAAGCACTTGCAAAAACTTCTCCAGAAGGAGCATAATTAACATCTAAGACTTCATCTTTATGGGCATGAAACCGATAAGCTCTTGTGGTATCAGCTATATGCCAAACCATTAAAGTTTTATCCACACTACTTGAAACAAGTTTTTTTGATTCAGGGTGAAATGATAACCCTGTTATTAATCCATTATGACCTTTATAATGCTTTTCAACTGTAGGATCAAACTCCATAATTATAATCTACAATAATTGATTTCGTTAAAATGAAGTACATATTATATTTGAATTTTTTATCCGATAAATTTATTAGTAATAAATTAACCTATGTAAGAATGTTTAAATTAAAAGATATATATTTTCAATAAAATATTAGAAATGTTAAAATAATATTATTATTACTACTTATCACATCTTTTATTAAAATATAAAAACCTTTTGTAATCATTCATTGATTTAATAATTTTAAAAATTATTAAACGCGACTTATTACGCGGTTTTTGATAAATTTGACCGTTGATTCACAATTTAAATTCTGACACTTAACCTAAATTTATTTACAATTGTTAAATATAAAAAAATAATTACAGTGTGATAAAATATGTTAAAATTATAATTTATTTTGATAAATTTATAATTTAAATAAAAAATATTTATTCTTTTTAAAAATAAAATTAAACATAATGTTTACATTTATTACAACCAATGGCGTTAAAATGACAATTATAGATTACATTTTTCAACTGTAGATGTGGCTTCAGTCGCAGTATAAAAATTTAATTTCAATTTAGTCAAGTTAAACATTTTTAAATTCAAATAAATTATTTAAAAATATTAGTTTAAGAATAAATTTATACATTTCAGTATATTAAACAATTTTCGAAAACGAACAAATTAATTTAATTTCACATTAATAAAAAAAAATTAGATATAAATACTTTATAACATGTTTAAAAAGATATATACTAATTTTTAAATATTTATATTTGTGCACATAGTATATTAAATCAATAATATACTTTTAAGTTTTTATTTTATCTGAAATTTATTTTATAAAATTTATATATTAAATATTTATACTATTTAATTATTTAATAAATTAAAAAATATGACAACGATAATTATAAATAGGTTGTTAAATATTTCGTTCGTACTGATAAAAAAGAATATTTTTAAACAAAAATCATAATTTAAAATATAAATAAAATTTATACAAAATCAAGAAGTATTAACTATATTTATTTTCAATAGAAATGCGTACATTTACAAAGACAATGAACAAATTTTATTGGTCACAATATCTTCTGCATTACATGGAAGAAATCTTATAATTAAACTCGTATCAACAAAAAATAAAAAATCTAAATAAACAAGGATAATCAAGAAAGGGATTAGTCATTGGATGAATTGCAGTTTGTTGTATGATCCTTTTATTACTGCTTTTTATGATGAACAAGAAAATAAAGATTTTATTACTTGCTACCAGTGTAGGTCAGTTGAATTATAAAAAATTGATGACACTATTGAACAAGCCTAATATAGTCGTCCAGTAATATCGTGGTGAGAATTTAGCATTTACTATTATCCCAACTGTTGGAGAGGCTCCAAATTTTAGTTAAAATAGTAATTTATTCTCACTGGCATTTTTAATTTCAATTTTTACTTTAATTTTGTATACATTTACTTATATACATTTTCTTTTTTATATTTGGTTGTATTATTTGTCGATGACTATGTATAATAACAGCGATGATCGCGTGAGGCAACGTGTGTTCACTCCACATCCTTTGTGGTATTTAACACTAATAAAATCGCTCACTTTCACACCGTAAAAACACGATTGTCTACTTATCAACTGCAAACATAATAATTTATTTTTACAAATGAAAATTATTCTTCTCATCGCATATAAATTTTATGAAATATTGAGTAGCTTACTTCACGGTCGGTCTACGTGACGGTTCGGATGCAGTTGGGGGTGGAGGTGGACCTCTGCGTGCCAACTCCTCTAAGTATCCCATTAATAAACGCGTTCTTTCAGAAGCAGCAGCTTCAAGTACAAGAAATCGTTTATCTTTTTTCAAAATATCTTCAATTTCTATTAAATGTGAGCTATTTTCTTGCACCTTCTTATAAGTTTTATCAGTTATCAATTTCGTTTCTTGAAGTAGTTCTCTGAAATCCGCTTTTGCCGCTACCAGTTTATCTTTGATATATTCTTTAAATTCTTTCTCGCATTTCTGTTAATAATAAATATGTAAATAAGATAATAATAATATGTAAAAAACTTAAAAAATTGTAATTAGTTGTTAATTCATTTTACTTACCCTATCACTAGAAGAGAATTTAAGATACCTAGGATCATCCTTTAATAATTTTTTCACGTCTTTCCACGAGGCCGTTAAGTCAGTAGAAGCTCCAACTTCGTTTAAAAGTTCCCTAAATTTGTCCCTTTTCTTACGACCTAACTGTTCAACATGCTCATTGAATAATCTTTCTTTTTCTTCCCTATCCAAACTATCGACTAATTCCCATCGATGATCCTTCCTTAATTGTCGTTTTGCTTCACGCCATGCAAGATCGCCATTTCTTACCTTAAAAGTTATAAATATTTATTGTAAAAATATTAAAATAAATAAGAAAAGATTTAAAAAGTATATCATAATGCCAATCGCACCAAGTCCGCTAAAAGTGCATTAAAATGCTGTACAGCTTCAGTGTGTCGATGATGCTGCCTTTCCTTATCCCGATCCCTTAAATGCGTGGCTAAGGTCCTTTGCACTTCTCGTTCACGTTCTCGAAGACTTACTTCAGCTCTCCTCTCTCGCTCTCTCTTCTGTTTTTCACGGTCTTCTTCTGCCGCTGCAGCTGAATCAGACTTGTCGTCGTCCTCGTCATCGTGCCGATCACTTTCCTGAAATAAAAAATACATAAATTATAAACAGATATTTTTATCTTTATTGATTTTCTGTTGATTTGTATAAGAAAAATTAATGTATTCTTCGATAAAAAAAAAAAAAAAATAGGTTTGCTAGCATAAAAAAAATTTAATAAAGTGTTAATAAAGAGTTTTTTATTTTCCCTTTTTTCGTGTTTATTTATTTAGACTTCAACTATTTAATGAAAAAAGTAAACTTACGTTATCATTGTCTTTGCTCAACGAATCTTTATGATTACTTTCTTCGGCATCGTCGATTTCGCCGCTTTCCTTCTCCGTTTCTCTTTCCTTAATTTTCTCCTTATCTTTGTCTTTGTCCTTGTCCTTTTCCCTATCCCTGTCCTTGTCTTTGTCCTTGTCTTTATCTTTGTCTTTGTCTTTGTCTTTGTCTTTGTCTTTATCCTTATCCTTATCCTTATCCTTATCCTTATCCTTATCTTTATCTTTCTTTTCTTTGTCTCTTTCTTTCTCATGGTTGTCTTCGCTCTTGCGCTTCTTTTTCGAGGAACCCTCTTCCTTATCTCTATCCTTGTCGCGGTCCTTATCCTTTTTATCCTTTTTGCTGCTCTTCTCCTTGTCTCTGTCCTTCTTATCCTTATCCCTGTCCTTGTCCTTTTTATCCTTATGGTGCTCTTTTTCCCGATGCCTTTCCTCTTTGGCTTCGCGCTCTCGCTCCTTCTCCTTTTCTTTTTCCTTTCTGCGCTCGTCCTTCAAAGTCCGCACGTAGTCTCGGAACCAATCTTCGCGCGTGCTCGCCGAGTCGACGTTTCTGTAGCGCCAGTCCGACTCCAGGCGCTTTTTACAGTCGGTCCAATGCGAGTGCCGATCGATGTCCTTGTGCTCGCGCAGCATCGCCAGGAAATCTTTTTTCACCTGCAAGCAGCGTATACAAGAGTTTTGTGTTTGTACGAGACTCGCGACCGTTTTTTATTCATTTCTTATAGTTATTTTAAATGCTACAGCACTATTGCACTCTTCATTTGCTTTCGCTCACCCTCGCGTCTACTTACATTTATTTATTAAATATTATGCATGCATTTTTATTAGAAAATTTGACATTATGTATGTATATTTTAAGATTATTTTTAGCAACAAAAAATCGTACGTATTTCGATTAAAATTTTTAATCGCGCGCGATTTATTGAGATTTGCCTTATTATCCTTGTATTTAAAGCTGAAAGAAAAATTTTTAATTATGATGCTGTAAGAAAAAATTTTATTATACACCATCCGTCCTCATTTTTAAGCTTTATGCCGAATTTCTCTATTTTAGTTACATTTACGGAACAATTTTATAAATTTTATTAAATATTTTTCTTTCAAATTACCAAATAAAGTTGGCATAAAACTTAATTTTTGTTCACAGTACAAATTTAAGATGTTTGTCGGCTTACTGCTTGCTGAAAAGAATATGATTAGTTAAATACTAAAATCTGCTAAACGTAAATAAAAATTTAATATTAAATTTGTTATTAAAATAAAAACTTTATATTATTCTACATAGCAATTTCAAAATATATAATAATAGTAAATAAAATCAATTTTTTAATCTTCTTTAATTGATAAATATTGCACAATGTTAGTATTATAAAAATAAATTAAATTCATTCCTTTGAATCTTAATAAAACTATTTTAGATGAATTTATATATAGTTCATGGAAAATTTTGAAAAATATGCACAATCTTTGAAAAATTTAATAAATTTTAATTCGCATATTTTATAGTAAGTTTATTTGTTAAAAAATAATAACTAATACATTGAAAAGTGAAATTTTTTTTTTTTGATGCTCAGATTATCAATAATATTAAAAATTTACCTAGTGATATTACATTTGTTATAAAATATTTACACTTAAATCATGCTAATAAATGATGATATTTTGAAGTATCTTTGAAAAGTAATACCAATCATTAACATTTATATGCATGATAATTTCATCTAAAAATTTATTGCTTTAAATTAAAAGTAGTTATATAGAATTATATATAATTTTTTTTTTTTTTTTTTTTTTTTTTTTTTTTTTTTTTTCTATAGTTAATAATAAAGTAAATTCTGCAAAGTAATTTATTATTATTTACATTTGATTATCCTCGTAAATAAAAATTAAAAGTATTTATTTGGGCGAATAGCAAATTTGTTAAATAATAATAAAAACAAAAAATACTTCTCTTAGACTGCATTTTGCTATGGTATACTTGCTATGCACATTTACCATAGAGAATTCTTAATTTGATAATGGACAATTTGAAACAAGTCTTAAATCACTATCCGACTGTTTAGTAATTTGTTTGCTTTTTTCATAATGTTCTCAATTTTCCATACGAATAAATGTATTACTCTATGCAACATCGATTTTAATTTAACGCGATACAATTAATAAAATTAATTTACACACATATAAAATCGATGAAAAATTAATATTTACCTTAATAATCGTGATAAATAAAATAAGTTAAATTTCTTTTTTATAATTATTTTTAAAAACATTTTAGTAATTGATTACTGTTTTTGTTGTTCTTGATTCGATTAACGAGGATTACGAGTAATATACAAATACCGAATTCTTTTATTCTCATGACTCTGCTTTGGAGTAAAGAATGCAGCGCGCGAGGGTGCCAACAGTGCCGCACAGTGTGTGTGTGTGTGAAGGTGGGGATGGTTAGATCACATCTCATCCATGCCACCGACCAGCAGCTCCAGAGAGCGAAACCAAGATGCCTCTCTGTACTCCACATATGGAACCTGTCCTGCCTGCATCCCGACTGACTGACTGGTGGAGAGTTCAGAACACATGAGTATACACACAAGGAACCACGTCACATGCTAACAATTTTTATTTCTCCATCCCTAACAATTCGATTTTATTGATCTTTTTCTAGAATTCAGCTATTTTTACGTTCAATTGTTTTATTTTTTTTTTTTTTCTTTTTCTTTTATTTATTTATTTATTTATTTACTTATTTAAATAATTAAAAAATTTAGTCATATAAAAAGATCATCTTGGAAAAAGACTTTGAAATCCTCAGCAATTTATAAAAGTATTATTTATTATATTATGGAATCAAATTACCAAGACGTACTAGTTGAACAAAATATTATCAACATACCTACTTAACCTGAAAGAATATCAATTATTAAACCTGAAAAAAATGTATTATCAAATATTTTTATCCTTAAATAAGTTGATTTGTCCTCAAGCATGATTCATTTTATTACATTGGGCTTACATTTAATAAAACAAAAAAGAAATTTGATTTATTACTTTTATAATTTTTGTGTATATTATGTGGGCATTTAAAAGAAATTAGTCTAAAAATATTATGCCCTTCTTTTTGTATCTATTTTTTATATTTTATTTATCTTAAGAATAATCTGCCATAATTGCTTTACTTTATGTCATGTATGTTGATCTGATCTCAAAAGCTAAATTTGAAAAAATTTCATTAGTAAAAATAGCTCGTAAAAAAGTACGTACCTGTTCTCGTTTTGCTGCTTTCTCTTCTTTTTCTCGCTTTCGTACTTCCAATAAATACTCATTGAATAAGCTCTCGCGTTCTCGCATTTTTTCTATATTCTTAAAACGTTCGTCACGACCATATTTTTGAGCAAAATCACTAAAGGACGACCTACATAAATAAAACAATTAATCATTAATTTTAAATAAAAATACGAAAATAATAAATTATACATAAGTTTTAAACATACTTTCCATGAAGATTAACTTCTTCAAGCAATTTTTGAAATTGTTCTTTTCGCTCTTTCATTTTATTTCTTTTTTCTCGTCGTTCTTCTTCGGCGCGTTCTTTTACATATTTCTCGAACACTTGTTTTCTTTCCTTTGACGTTAATAATAAATAGCGATGATCGAAAACAATTTTGTGTAATTCTTTTTCCCAGGTTCTAAAGGCTGATACCTATTTAACAATATTTTAAACAATGACAGTTTTTAATATACTTATATTTTAATTATTAATAATCCAATTGAAATTAAAAAAATTAAAATTCTCACATCTTTTTCTGTTAACATTTCTTTAAATGATTTTATTCGCGTTTCTAAAGGAACAATAGCTCTTTCTCTAGCTGCACGTACTTCCGCTTCTATGGCGGCTTCTTTTCCTATATCAATTGTTTTTTTACTATCCTTTTCTTCTTCTTCTTCATTTTTTACTAAATTAGCTATTTAATAAAAATGAAGCCATTATTTTGAAAAATATAAAAAATAAAATTAAGCGAAAAATTATTAAATAAAAACCTTTCGAATCTTCAAGCTTAATTTTTTTCGAGGGTATAGGCCGATCTTCATCACCGCTGCTATCACTTGTATCTTCTGACTGACGGGTTTCATTTTTTATCGTAACATTAGCAGTTGCAGTTGCATCTGGTGGCGTAGAAATCATTTTGTCGACATCTATTCTACCAATAAGTTCATCTGGTCTTTCCCACACTGAAATCCTTGACGATGGATTATAGAAAAAAACGCGTCCATCTCCTGTCCAAACGACGCACCTTAACAAAGTAAAAACGTAATAATGAAATAATTATTCAACAGGATTTTTCTGTTTCTTTATCATAGAACTGATTTCAAAAATTCTTACCATGGTGTACCAGGAACTGGAGTACTTGACACTGGTCTAGATTTATCTTGTGGTTTTGCTGCTTCTTTAGTAGCAGTTTCATCCTTCTTTACTTTTGCAGAATCCACACCCTCTACTACGTTAATACTATTTTCAGTACTGGATGAAACTTTAGTTTCAGAAACAATCTTCGCTGCCGTGGTACTATCGGTATTACCAGACGGTGTAGCTGTCACTGAGCTTGACGTTGCTGTCGTTATTGCTAAGGTACTGGCAGTTGATGACGATACTATTGCAGTTGCTTCTTCAACTTTTTGCCTCATTAATGCAGCTTTAGCAGCTATAATTTAAAGAGAAATAAACATATAAATAAAATTATTTTACTTTATGAAATATTTATTATTTTCATTTATACATAATCTTGCCTTCAAAATCTTTTAAAGCTTGAGGTTTTTCCCAAACCGATTCTCCCGCTTTACTGTTATAAAAATATGAACGACCGTCGGGGGCTCGATGTTCTGTCCATACCATAGCATTTGAAATAATTTCAGAATCTATCTGTGCTAAAATAGAAGGGTCTTCGTTGGACATAGAAGCTGTTGGTGTCATTGGCTGCTGCATAGCATGTGTCATTTGAGGCATACCTGTATATATCATTTGCATTAAAATTTTAATTATAATTATTCTTTAATTAATTTTACTATAATTTTAATTATAATTATTCTTTAATTAATTTTACTCTAATTTTAATTATAATTATTCTTTAATTAATTTTACTCTAATTTTAATTATAATTACCCCAAGCAGTTTGAGGTGGTCCATAATTTGCCCCAAATGGTTGAAAACTTGGTGGAGGCATACCATAAGGTGTTCCAGTAGGTGTTCCAAAAGGAGTAGGCATACCACTACCATACTGGGTTGGCATTCTGTGCTGCATAGACATCATTGGTGGAGGCTGCATCATTGTACTATTTGTTGTCATAGCTGTAGAATTGACGATTTGCGCAGTAGGTGCGACAGATGCTGCAGCGACAGTGGTACCTAGTACAATTGTTTTTTTAAATATTAAATTTACTAATTAAACTTTATTTAAATTTTTTAATGTCGATTTTTCAAAATATAATTACCATTTGTCTGTTGAGCCTGCCCCATCTGCTGCGCTGCTGTATCCAAAGATGCATTTGTTGTATCCATAGATTCAGTTGTTCCAGTCGCAGTACCAGTTGTGGTAGTAGTACCTGGAGGAGCTGTACTTACTTGACTTGTGTCTACATCGCTGGTATTTGGTGTAGTGGCAGGGGCAGAAGAGGGTGTCTCGCTACCTTGCTGCTGCATCCTTACCTCACCACTGCTATTTCCTTGTTGTTGTTGCTGTTGTTGCTGCTGTTGTTGTTGCTGTTGTTGCTGCTGCTGTTGCTGCTGCTGTTGCTGCTGCTGCTGCGGCTGTTGTTGTCCCATTGCCGTATTTGCTGATGAAGTATTCACTGAGCTTCCTCCTGCCTGCTTTGAAGCTCCATGTACCAACTGTTCCAACTAAATAACATTTTATAATTAATCAAACCATTATTATTTTTAGCATTTCAATGATTTTCATTAAACCTACTCACTTGATCTTGTACCATTACTTTTACATTTGGTCCTTCTGGTTTACTCCAAGTAGTTTCACGAGATCTTATATTGTAGTAATAAAATTTTCCATCCTGTGTTTTTGTTTCCACCCACACCTCTCCATTGAGGTCAAGTCCTGGAATGTTGCTCTGTTGCTGCATTTGTTGATGTTGAGGTTGTTGTTGACCTGGAATCTATAAAAATATAAAATTTTATTAATAAATTGGCATTACAACATTAATATATTGCAGAATAAAATAATTGAAATGTGAATTTACGTTGTTCATATTAGGAGGTCCCATTCCTGGACCAGGTGGTCCATATGGTCCTGGACCTCCTCCGCTACCCATTGGTCCATTCATCATATGTGGTGGTGGCTATATGAATTACAAATTAATATAAATCATTAAATATATAATTATTAAGAAATCCTTTTTATATTACCATTCCTCCTGGGGGGTGGCCCATCATATTTGGAGGTCCCATCATGTTAGGTGGCGGTGGTCCCATTGGCCCCCAACTGGGATCAAACGGTGGAGGACCACGAAATCGTGGTCCTGATGGTCCTGGAGGACAATTGGGTGGTGGACGAGGTGGTGGTGGCCCTTCATATGGGTAGCCATTATTAGCACCTCTGTACATTGGGCCACCACGAGGTCCAAAACCTCTACCTCTAAATCTGGGAGGGCCTCCTCTTGGAGAATAATCAAATCCTCGACCACCTCCTCCTCTCCCCCTTAAATCGTTATCGCTTATTGTAGCGAATAAACATTATGAGATAAAAGTCGCTGCCATTTGATACTAATATATCATACAAAATAATCTATGTACAAAAACTTTAAGAGAAAGATTTTTTATGCAACATTTTATGACATAATTAACAATTGAATTTTATTTGTAATTATTCAATTGTAATCAGTAATTGTATCAATATCTTTAAAACAAATGAACATAAAAATTTTGATTGGCAATTGTATAGCAAAAAAAATAATTTAACCTTACTGAACATAGAAATAAAACTATACAAAAAACTATATGACAGAAAATCAACAGAGTAGGCGACGCTATATTATCAATTCAATTATGATTAAGTATCCATAAAAAATTATTACCTAAAACCACCTCTACCTCTGGGCGCGAAATGTCTGTAATCGTCGCCTTCGTAATAGTAATCTTCGGACTCTTCCATGCCGACATCATGATCAACGTTATGCTCTTGTTGTTGTTCGTTGTTGCCGGGGTTTTCCGCGGCAGTAATTTGCTCACCGTTTCCTTCCATTTTTAGACTTAATCAATATTTCTTAATTATATTAAACTTACAATACCTATTTTTTGATTGACCTAAAATAATAAATTCGCGATTTGACACGAATTCTTGTTCCAAACAAACGTATCCTCTTTAACAATTCACAACATCGTCGTATACTGTTTGACCCGCTTGCACGCCTCGAAAATATTTCGCTTGACTCTATTTTTCAAGCTGAAGATGTACCTTGCACATTATCTAGTTTATTTACAATAAAATGGATATAATAAGATGCACCATGATTAACAAAATATTTTGGAAAAAGTATGCATATATA
Source organism: Chalcis sispes (assembly GCA_949987625.1). Lineage (NCBI taxonomy): Eukaryota > Metazoa > Arthropoda > Insecta > Hymenoptera > Chalcididae > Chalcis > Chalcis sispes. The sequence continues at coordinate 6,853,779 of OX465094.1, read as the reverse complement.
TATATATATACATATATATATATATATCAATAAATTAAAAATTTCTTGACGATAATATGATGCCGCGATTACAGCAAAACGAAATGAAAGCTACGATGATGCGACGGCGGCTAGTTGGCGCTGTTAGTACATTATGGCGGATCTTCGAATATGCGCAAAAGATACTCTCTCTTTTCAACGAAATTCAAAATTATGTACTCCGTACATATACATATATACGCATGTACATATCAATACATACGGCTATTCGAACATTGTATCGCAAGATAGTAATTTTCATAATTTTTGGCACATTTGCATGAAGTGAAAATTATAGCTTACATACTAACTAATTGCAACGTGAATGACGAAAGAAACCATTGTTTCTTTATTGAATTTTCTCTAAAATAATATAACGCTGGTAAAAAAAAATTTTTTCTTATTATGTTTAAAATAATTTTTTCAAAGATATAAATATAATTTCTCTTTTTATTTTAACGAAAACAACTCATTTAACTGTACGAGTATTAGGAACTAAAATTTTTAAAATAATTATAAAATTTAAATAAAAAGTAATATTCTATAAACAAAATATTACATCGACTTAGTAAAATAATTATTTTTTTTTAATTTTAATAGCATTCAATTTTTATTTTTTAGTCACGTATAATGGCGTGAAAATATTGCAAAGTAAAAACAAAGTGTAGAATATTCATAAAGAAATATTAAAAAAAATTATGAAACGCTGTAAAATGTTAATAAAAATTTAAACCAGTTTCTTATAATAATTTGTATTTGTTTTCTTCCTTTGCATTCCACTGTAATTAGATAGAAAAAAAAATTTTTTTACAATATATTCATTAAAAATATAAATTTATTAAATACACTTTGAAAATAAAATTTAATATGTATAATAATATATTAAGTACATGTGTAAGTACATAAATTATTGGAAAAATTCACTGACTTTTAGTAAATTCTATAACGCTTAGTGTATAAAAAGTGAACTCGTTGAAATGTGATGTAATAATATATATTTACAAGTGAAAATCGATTTTTTTATGTAAAAAAGGAACAAAAAACTGCATGCCTGTATTTAAGTATGTATACTGTGGAAGAAACGGTATAGAATAAACTTGCGGGAGTAATTATCTTTGCGATCTTGGACAAGGCTGCATGGCGTACGCTCGAAATCCTTTGTATGCCTGTCTCAAGTGGTTCATAAGACATGATTTAGTTTCCTCGAGAACGTCCAGTAACGATTCTCTTGATTGGCTGTCCAATGCTTCGGTGTACCTTTCAAGCAGAGCCAGGTCAATTTCCGATACGCCGTCTAAATCCTCGGCTGCGTTCAAGGCCAAGTTAACGTCGTATTTTAACGACTCAAGACTGGACTCACTTGTATTCATACTGTGAAATCAAAATAAATTTTTTTATTCAAATTGTATTTTTTTCAAATATAAAAAATCTTTACGAATTATGTAAAAATTCAGTAAAATACTTTTACTTTTTCAAGCTACTAAAAATTGTTTAACAAAAAAATTATTTTATCATTAAATTAATTAATTTATTTATTTATTTTTTTTTTCGTATTTTATTAAAATAAATTGAAAAAAATAGCCAGTTGTTTAATTAAAATAATTAGATGACGAAAAAAATACACAAAATTTAGGCGCCATAAAAAATTTTAATTATTAAAACATTTATAAAATATTTAAAAAATATATTTTTTGTAAAATTTTTTTTCTTTTGTTCGTAAAAAAAAAATGATTGATTATAAAAATTTTATTTATAATTTTTTATTAAATATTTATTAAAATATGTTTTAAAACTTTTGCTTCGTTTAATTTTTGTAAATTTATACGTATGTTAAGATAAAATTTAGTTAAATAAATGGAAATGTGAATAACTGGTCATTTATTTCCGTACTTTTAATCATGTAAATTAAAAGGTAAAGAGTCTCAAATAAGTAATTAATTAATGTAAACATAAAATGTAAAATACTTATATATCCTATTATTTAAAGTATCTAATTTTGAGTAAAGTGAAGGGTATGCAGATTAAAAATGCGAATACTGAATTGGTAATGATAGTGATAGTGTGAGTCATTGAGCTTGCTATTAACAGAATCCTGTTCCGATAAATATGACGCTTGTATCAGCGTCAGTGCGCAGTCTTGCGAAAACTAAAACAAACCCGCTGGCTAAATCGCCGGCCGTTGCTGCACACTTAGAAAATCAGCGTCAGCTCAATATCTTAGTATTTAGTATTCATATATATGAGGCCATAATATTTAGTGCGGCATTGATAATTGAGCGAGGCAGTTTCGCACGTGAATCAAACTTTAAATAACAGTCATACCGATAAGAAAACTCCTTATCGATGTATTCGCAGCACTGTTCGTACAAATCCAAACACGCGAGGTCGGTCTTCCGTTGACCTTGAGACAGATACTTTCGGAAGATGTTTCTTCCCTCGAAATGAATCAACGTATTCTGGATGTTATCGGTGATGAGATCGAGTTCCGTCGAACTAAGTCCACTTGTACAATTGCCAATGCAGCCGATGGTCTTGCCCCCCGACGAACTCGATGGATTCATTCTATGTGGTACAATTCACGCTGCTCATCCGGTGCATCTGCAGCGAATAACAAAATCTCAACAACTGGGGGGGGGACATTGTGCTTTTTGTGTATGCGAATGTTCTTGGCTTCTAGCGCAATCGACTTTAAAATTCCCGCGCCGCGCATGCTATTGTTGTCGCGATGCGCGAGTAACTACTCTTACTCGCTACTTCTCATACATGTACGTTTACAGCGTGACGCAGATAATTGCTATTACAAGCGAAAGACTAAACGAAGGGAAAAACTGACTAATGTGTAATAATTTATGGAGAGAATAGAATGTTGCTCAACATCCGAATTCGTTTATCTACATACACCCAGCGGGAAGCTTCGAAATTTTTATTTATTTATTTATTTTGTTTTTTTTTTTTTTTTTTTTTTTGTAATCGAGTAGCCGAGTGAAGAGTAAAAAATACGTTCTTCAATGACAATAAGTAAACATCAAAATAATAACGAAACTTACCCAGAATTATGGAAGTGCCGTCCGATGTCGAGGGGCAAGCCGCGACACAGGACGCTGAAACGAATGTTCTTTGGCTTCACGATATCGATTGCGTATTATTTTCCCTCTTGACGACGACGACCACCCGCGTCGTTCGAGCATCGTCGCTCGATCAACGAATTCGGACGATACAGCAAGCCGACGGCTCGTGCAACTCGACGTCGCTGCGACGGTCTGCTGCCGGCAATGGTGGCGCTGCGCTCATCTTCTCCCGCTCCCTTGCCCTCTCTCGGAGCGTTCTAATTTTCGCGGGTTTAAAAATATCGTTAAAAAACGCGCTTTTGGAGCGCTTGAATTTGCCTCGCAACCCCATGTATTTTGCATCCAGTGAGTTCGTATAATGCACGACTTATAATAACGATGACGTGGTCGCTTCTCGGAATAATTGGCGCAAAAGGAAAGCGGTGCAGCGCGCGAACGCGTAACATTCGAGAAGGCGGTATTTTATCGTAAATCCTGTTGCCTTTTTTTGTCGTTCGCAAGGGCTCGCGCTGTCCTCGCGAGAGCGGCAGGCGCGAAATGTGAGCGGACAATATAACGCAAGGAGAGCTCGCGCGGAGAAAGCGCCACTCGTTGCATAATGTGCGCGAACGGAGAGTACACGGACATGCACAGAAAGTGGCAACGGTAGGAAATTGGCGCGGGCCGAACAAATCCAGGACAATGGGGCTATTGTTGCTGACGGAGCTAGCTCGCCGAGACGAAGTCAGCGAGCCGGAGAGCGCGCTGTCCTCCCGCGCGCGGCCTTTTCCCCCGGGCCCCCGACGCGTGTGAGCGGCGAGCGTGTACCCCTGGTGTGGGATAGCCCCCCTGCCAACGGCCGAGCGCTGCGTCTCTATAAAACCGTGAGCAGCCCTTTCCCCAAAGACACTCGCTCTCGAGCTGCCTCACGCCTTTCGATTTTCGGTCTACTGCTCCGTACTTCAATCTCGGAGAACGTCATTGCACGGGATCCTCGCATCATGTGGTGGCAACTCGTCTTTGCAGGTGAGTCTTCGACTACTCTACGCAGCAACGACAGCAACCGGCGGGGTGGGCTTTGCTTTTTATTTCCGAAAAGTGCCGTGGTGCCGTGAGAATAACAAGTGTGTAACTCGAGTGTCGAAACGGAAGTTTGTCGAATCGAGGGCATCCGCGCGAAATCCCCATACTAAAGTAGTACCCCGCGGATCGTTCGATTGGGAAAGAGTTCGGCGGTAGCGCAAGTAGATACTCATACGGGCGACGCGCGGCTGCTCTCGCCTTTCTAAAACTCCTGGTGCACCGGAGCTATACGACTCTTGAGAATTTCGTGCACGGCCGCGAGCGGATCGCCGCAGATATACATTCTAAAGTATACGTATAATATACGCGCTTGCACGTATGTGTATGTGTAAGAGGGGAAAAATTATAAAACATTGCGAACGAACGAAATCTAGGAAACGCATCGCGCGCGTTAACGTGTGCCGTTCTCCGCCGCATGGTCGTTATTATTATAATTATGGTATAGTGCTCTCTTTATGTCAGACGCTGGCTTGATCGGGAAATCGATTGATTGTCCCGTAATGCTTAGATAGAATCGCGGTGCACCAGACTCACGTATACTCACTTTCGCGCGAGTTACCGTATACGATATACGTACCTACTGCACACACTTACGACGCTCGTTCGTAATCAAAAGCGATTTCTAATTTCCAAGTGCATTCCGGGCTGCGATCATTAGCTCTTTCCACGATTTATCGCGCTGTCTGACTCTCGAGTCACCGTCACTACTGTCATTATTTATTGTTTATTTTTTTTTTTTTTTTTTTTTTTTTTTTTCAATTTTTCCGTCTCCTTATCGTTCCGAATTAATTTTATACATTGTTAAACTTCAGCCTTAAATATCGTATTTAGAATCACATCGTACCGTAGCAAGTTCAATTATCGAAATCGTTTTTTTTTTTTCTCGCAAGTAAATAGTAAATCTGCTTGCGTATATTACTTATAAATGCTAGTCATTTGTAATTTCACACCTAGTTAACTTGTTTCACGCCACTTGTTCCACAATTTTTGTCACGTTTAACTTTGGATAATTTAAGTATTAGGCGATTCGTGGTTTTTAACGCGAACGATTTGCGATAGTTATTGTTTATTTATTGATGCGGAATACAGTTTGGAAAAAGGATTTTTTTTTTTTTTTTTTTTTGTATACAGTTTGATTTATTAAGTCAGTTGTTACGTCGCAGGACTTCCGGGTTTCGGTAGCTATAAATCAATAATATTATGCATTGTATAAGTGAGACTTTAAACGCAGTGAAATCCCGGAAAAGCTTAAAATGCCATAGAAAAAGAATACTAATTTCGCTACATTAATTTCAGTTACCTTACGCAATAACGTGCGTTAATGAACTTGTATAGGAATTTCTCTCGCATGAAAACGCGAGTGCGCCTGTGTATTGCGTGCGTGCGCAGGCTACGGTGACTCTCTTAAATCCTTTTTCTTATTCAAATTAAACACAGCGTGACGGGAATTCACCAACGTTCTCACGTCGAAAGTAGTAGGGAGATAAGAAAGGAGAGTTGATCAACGTTCTATCGAAAAAAAAAAGTACGTTGATTTACGATAAATGACGCTAATTATTTAGCAACTCATTGCTTTTTATCAACTCATTATTTTTTTTTTTTTTTTTTACGTTACCACTTAATTTTTTGACTTTAATTTATGTACGTTATTTTTAATTTAGCATATCTTTTTAAAACGCACGGTTTTATACAATTCAGTTGTAACGAGTTTTAATTTCGTCATTTACCAGTTATGATAAATATAAATTATATTCAAATCAGCTGATTGTATTTATAATTACTTTTAACAACATTTATTAGAATATTTAACGTTTACCCGAGCTATTTGGTTGTAAAAAAATTTTCATCTTATCAATTTTCGTAATCCAGTATTATAATTAAACGCGTAACCTAATTGATTAAAAATGAAAGAAAAATGAAAAATTAATAATTATTACAAAAGAATTGAGTTATAATTAATCAGAGTTATAATTCATTACCCATTATAGCGTCGAATAAAAAAAGGTTTAAAATATAACAGCATTAACTTATGTAGCCTAATAAAAGATCATTAATTAATCAGGTTCAACGAAGCGTGATTTTTAAGCCACTTTGTAAGGTATAACCGCTGACACGAGAACCGCTGTAAAGTAAGACTCCGCCTTTTTTTCGCAAACAATTCTTTCTCCGACATTACCGAGTTTCATCATGTGTGATTTTAATCCGTTCTTACGTGTCACGCGGTGAAGAAAAAAGAAAAAGAAAAGAAAAGGAACGAGCGTACCGTGCGTGTTACACTAGCTCCGTATCGAGAATTACTAGTTTTCAAATGAAATGCCAAAGTCCACTTTTTGCAAAGATATTATATCCACCCAACGCGAGCGCTGGAAAAAAAAAAGCGCGAAATAAAGTAAATTAATCCCGATCGACGTATACAACGCGCTGGAACTCGAAGCTGGCCGCAAAACGCTCTCGCTTTCGAAATACCCCGTGTGGCGTATGCTGTAAATTTTCAATTCCATGCGAATTAAGCGCACGTATTTTCCTATGTTTTGTATCCTTTTTTCTTCGTAACTTTACGCAAAAAAAAAAAAAAAAAAAACAAAAAACAAAAAAACAAAAAAAAAAAAAAAAAGGCATCGCGGTATAGAGGCAAGGGGCTTGAGAAGCGACGTCGGCGGCAGCGGCGGCGAAATAATGATTGAGTTCCGCGCGATGACATGAAACGTGAGAATGGGAAAAGAAAAGTGCCGCGACGTAACCATCTCGCGCGAGAGCGCGAAAACACTCACACACACACACACACACACACACAGATATACAGATACCGCGAGCGCAGCACGGCTAAGGTGTAACGTAACGATCGGAGGAACGGCGCTGCCACGAGAAATCTCTCTCGGTTCGACCGTATCTATACCGTTCAATTAAATTTATCGATGAGTTTTGCTCGAGTGCCAGAAAGAGAGAGCGATCGCAATCTCGCGGTCGCCACGGGATTTGAATTTCGCAAAATAGTCGCGTGTCGAGCTCGACTGTAAATTTATACATATACATACAAATATATATGAACGCGTTTCCCTCCGCGCGCGCGCGCGCGCGCACGTAAATCGCGCACCGAACGGCCAACCGAATGGGAAATCGTCGAGGGCAGAGAGTTTTATAGAGGAGCGAGGGAACGAGCGAGCGGCGCATATATTTAAAAAGCGACGGAAAAAGGTCGCGCGGGGTGCGCAGATATAGAGGTGTATCGGTCGCGGAAGGTAATTGCGCCAGATGCGAGAAAGGGAAAAAGAGAAAGAGAGAGAGAGAGAAAGAGCAGCTGCAACGCGCGCCTCTTTCACCACTCTGCATGCGCGCGTGAGAAAGCCGCGGGAAGAGCGAACCGCGTCCGTAACGATCGGCCGTGACTGCGCTTTTCCTCGTCGCGTAACGAACGTCGGAGATCGACCGTCCGGTGGCTGCCGATCGACTATTCTCCTCTCGCTCCGGCTGCGTTACGCGATGCACCGCGAGCGCGCGCGAGTACATCCTACACTCGAGAGCAGACGGATCGTCCCATTCGACGCGCCTCGCGCACAATGCATCTTGCTCCTCGAGCGCAAAGCTTTTCCTGTACGTACACTTTGGTGCAAAAGTCTCGCGCTACCTCTCTCTCTCTCTCTCTCTCTCTCTCTCTCTCTCTCTCTCTCTCTCTCTCGAAACGTCCTTGCGCATAAAAAGCCTTTTCGAGTTTTCACCCGCAAAGTTGCGCCAGCCGCTGGAGGGCGGACAGCTCTAGTCGGGAAAGTTGCATATATACGCCGCGTACTTGTCCGTACGAGTGCGCGCGTAAGCGTGTGCGAATGTACGTGTATTGAACATATATATATATATATACGCGCAAAGAGGGAAAGTCGGATCGTGTATCCGCCAGGCGCCGACGATCGCTCAAGTTTGCACGTGCGAGAGGCCCGGACTCTTTCCCACGCGGCTCTGTGGGAGCGAGATACCGGGCGACTCCGAGCGAACGCGCGCGCCCGCGAGAGATGGATAAAGAGTGCAACGGCCTTGCGCCGCGACGAATGTTGCAGGCCTCCTGACGGCCGCCAGAGCCAGCCCGGATGCGGCCGGACAACTCGCCAAGGATGACCAGACGATCGCCCCGGCCAAGAGATCCCCGATCTCCGCCACCGGCGTCTACGGCGCCGCTCCCCAGGGACAGTACATCGTCAGGCACGGAGATGACGCCCAGGAGGTATATTTTTATGGCTTTTATTGTTTTTTTTTTATTATCCGGTTTACGTCTTTAAAATTGCCAAAATAATCTTTGATCCTACTTAAGAGTAAAAAAAAAATTCATTTACAAGATTTCTCATCGAGTTTTGAACTAAATTATCTTCAATCCTGAATTTTCAAAAATTTCAGCGCACCGATGCATACTTGATATATATAATTTACTAAAACTACTACGTGTATAGTTATAAATTTCAAGGAAAACGCCTTGTTTCTTAAAGAAAGAAAGAAAGAAAGAAAGAAAAAAGAAAAAATAGAAACAGAGAGACTTAATATCGCTGATTTTTGAGCTAGTCGAGCGTATATAGTCTCGCGCTCGGGTTCGCGTTAGCGCGCGCGCGCGCGCGGGTAAATGGGAGGCCGATGTAGGGCGATCGTCGAGTTTGAATTGCACACCCTCGCGTACACGCGACCAAGGTTAACCGGTGCATATGCCCAAGCTATATAACATACAGCGGTTATATACTTTTACCTTATTGACAAACGTTCGGCTCAAAGTACACGCAGCGCCGCTGTGTGTACGCCTTATCCTGCGGAATCAGAAAATTACTCAACAATGGATATATTATCTTTGGCGATGGTATTGCGTCACGTCGAACAGCGCGCCGTTTAATACGGTATCGAAAAACTGTTCGCGCTGCTTTTTTTACTAAAATTCGCGCTGTTCTCTACAAAGCCTATATTATTTTCGGTATATTATATCCGCCGCGCGAAAACTTGGGCCTTTATATCTTGAATAATGGATTTTTACAGCGCGAACCCTGGCGTTGTTTCCGCAGGAATAATGAAATCCTGAAAAATATCGTAAACGCTTATCGAGATATTTGCAGACAGCAACGATGATAAAACGGCTTCGAACTATTTGCATAATATGCGACGAGGAGAACAAAGAAACTAATTATAATCATCGTGGATCGTAGATTTTGTTTTCTTGCTCGAATGAAAAAAAAAAAAAAAAATAATAATAAAGAAAGAAGGAAAAGGAAAAAAATATCGTCCTCGCGTATCGATTACCGCGCAGATATACAATATATAACCGTTGTCCACGCTATCCGGATGTATATGGTTCGGTATACCTTTCTAAAATCAGATTTAATTGATTTTCAATGCATTAATTGTAATACAAGTATTTTCTCACGGGCGAACACAATTTCAGCGCAATCGGCCTTGATGAAATATTAACACAAAGTATTAGAATATCAAAGCTACTATGAAAACTTGCCGCTTATCTTTTTACGTATTCGTAGAATGCATATATAAAATTATAAAACAATGCAATAAATAAATCGAATGATACATTTACTCAACATTTAATGCACAAACATTCGAGTATACGTTTCCCATTTGCTGAATTTATAATCTTGAAAATTTTTTTATCATCTCGCATATAACGTCTCTCTTAACTTTCCCATGGCTGATAAAACGTTTTGTACTCGTAATTGAATTCCACCGGTTAATGATATTTCAGCGATTAAAATGCGCTAAAAATATTTTTATGCTTCAACTTCCTTTTGTAATTATGTCATTATATCAGAAAAATATCTATATGTATGTGTGTGTATATATATATATATATATATATATATATATATATATATATATATATATATATATATATATATATATATATATTAGCAATAGTGCACCGAGAACAACTGCACAACTGCTTTTTTTATAGTTCGGCAAATAAAATCTATGATGAGATGATTATAAAATTAACGATTTCTATTTCTCAATATAAACTCGCAAGATTAATAAACTTGCGTTAAATTATCATCATTTCGTATGATTTGCTTTTCAAAGTATAATAAACTAGCTAATCATTCCAATATGTGAATAATTACTTCTCGTAAACTATTTATTTAAATTGTCTGTCATCAAAGGGTTATTAAAAATTAAAACGAAATAAATGGGTATAACGGTATGAATTTTTTTTTTTTAACGTCGCAATGTAATATAAAATTCAATTTAATTTTATATTAAATTTCACTTGAAAATTTAAATTGAACATTTTCTCCTTAATCTACATTTTCGTTCAATTGATCAGTAATAAAGTATCGGTAAATATTTTTTTCGACAAATAAGAAAGTAACGGTTAGCTCGCTTGTTTCGACACAATCAATATAAATTTTTCAAAAATTTTTTATAATAAATTGAAAAATTTTTAGGGTAAAAATAAATGTCTCGAGAACGAAATTCGTAACGCTTTTGTTTTTAACTGGCGTGCCACTTAATAATTACCAATTTCATAAGCACAGCACTTGACGGTAAAATTATCGGTTATTCTCGTAATAGTTAGATACAGAAATATAATTATTCAAAACTGTAACAAATTAAACGATGCAATAATCAAACGATATCTAAATTCACCATGTGTTTTAACAAAAGAACAATTTTAATCGAATAACGCCGTTAATAATATTGCACCAGTATCACAAAGTAATTGTTCTTTTAAAATGTAAAAGGCGAACGCGAGAACATTCAATATGAAAGTTTTTAATAAGAATTACAATGAGTTTTATTGATATATATATATATATATATATATATATATATATATATATATCCGTTATTTTTATTGTTTTCGAAATAAACTTTTTTTACTCGTTCACATTTTTATTAAAATGAGGTTTAAGCAAAATTTACACAATAGTTATAATTATGGGAGTCTTATTATCGTTATTGACTAATTTTTTTTTTTTTTTTTCTATAATTTTCATAATACGACTTATCTCATTTTTCTTTGAGCAAATTATTCCGAGAGAAAATATAATAAATTAAAAAAAAAAAAAAACACTAGAGCAATTTAAATGAAAGTAAGGTTGTTGCATCTTCCACGTAATTTGACGCAACGCGTGTTTCTCTTGTTTTCCCAAACGTGTGAAAAATTTATCATCTTATGTACGAGTACGAGCAAAAAATTACATTGTGACATAATTAATTTCAACCGGACCGAGCATTGCGACGTCCGTCATTGTTTAACGTAAAGTTTGAAGCGTTAAGAACATCGCGCTTACTTTCGTTCAATTTAAACGCAAATGAAAGAAGTCGGGGCATATTTAAAGTGAAAATAAGATTTGCCGAATGATAAGAGGAAAAAGAAAAGTTTAAGAAATTCTTAGTTAAATTTTCTACTTTGCGCTAATTAAAAAAAAATTGCTCAACCGAAATGTCATTTTATATTTAATTGCGCGCGCGTGCGCGCACACACACACACACACATTCGCACAATACTTCCGTTACTTGAAAAATTTAACGTTGCATTGTGCGCAATTTTCTGATTTTTATCGTTAAGTATGTGCGCGGTTACATTAAACTAAAATTTATTAAAACAATTTTTTTTTTTTTTTTACATAAAGTCATAGAGATAGCTTAAGTAAAAATGAAAATAAAGAGAGGTGCTTGTATGTGAAAAATTTCAAAAATTTATATTAAAAATTAGATATCCGAATCAACAGAATTTTCACGATCGGTTCACATAACAAAATATATATTATGTGCTAATGCAATCATTAAACTCGTAGGGTCTATGTGTTATACTCGCGCACGAGTAAACACATATGTGCACACAGGTGTAAGTGAAAATGAAAAATCGTTTGCGGCAGTATCATAAACTATCTGCATACACGTCATGTATAACTCGATGCTGGCGCTCGAGTTGATCTAACGAAATGGTTTTGTAAAAATTGCTACACTTTTTATTAACGTTTAACGAGGCCACAAGCTAAAACACAAATATAAATTCTTATCTTTCGCATTTATGGTTTACGTAACGCGTTTAATAACTTTAATCGATAATAATTAATCAATTTTCTCAATTAATCTTACAACAAATGTTCATCGATACGAAAATTGTTAATAAGTCCGTTGTTCGTTAAAATAAAGTTTACATATACCGAAAGAAACATAACGCGTCGATCAAAGTATAAAGAATAAATAAAGAAAAAAATCGATATCACCAAAGAGTAAAGATAATAAGGATAAATTGCAATTACGCGCAGTGCAAGGAAGGGCAAGCAAGCAAAGTGGAAGTAAGTCGCATCCGGGAATTAGAAATATCGAAGTGAGAGAGCGAAACGCGTCGTTCCATGGTCGGGCGTTATACGTGTATACATATATATATATATATATATATGTATACACATATAGAGCGCACGTTAGGCGTTCTCGTTGCGTAAGCGGCAAAAGTGCATTCTGACCGGTAAAACGAGGCAGCGGTTCTGTGTAATATGTATTAGTTATTTATGTACCTTGTGCGAGCCTCGCGTCATTACAGCTTGAGGCAAAATATGTTGTGGATGGATAGTAGGGCCGCAGTCGCGAGCGCAGCGAGCGACTAAGGCGCCTCTATCCATCCACAAAATATGAGCCGAAAGCTTTAATGACGCGAGGTTCACTCATGGTGCTTAAAAAATTTTTCAGCCTTGTAACCCGTACGAAGACTCTTACTTAGTTAACAGAATAATTAATTTTATTTTGTTGCATATCAATTAAATGCAATTTCGAACCCATACTGACAGTTCGTAAACTACAGATATCGTCTGCTAACGCATGCGCATTTTGTACACACACGCGTACATGTACATGTGTAGTAGTGTCAAAAAGTGACAGACAACATAATGTAAATATAAATATAAATTATGAAATTAAAAAAAATAGTAAATGGATTAATATTTAAAAATAAAATTAATTCTTGAACAATTATTATTTATTAAAAAATATAAATTTCTTGAGTATATTTATTAAATATTTATACAGAATAATATTTTTAACAAAAGTTTTTTTTATAAGATTTGAAGGCTTATTAATAATATTAATACTATTATAATTAATATAAATACTTTCTTATGTTATTTTTATCATAACAATACTATATTTGTTTAACACATTTTTTGTATAATCAATGAATTTTAGTCTCTTATTTAACATGAAAAAACAGTAACTTTTTTAAATATTTTAAATTTAATTTCTTCACACAAAAAACTTTTAAATCATTTATCTAAATCACAAACAAAATTATAAACTAAAAAATTATCACTTTAAAATCACTTATTATTAAATTTTTTAATTTTGCGGGATTATATTAGACTTTGCTTTTTCTATTAGTTTATTTAATTCACGTTTGCATTCTTCATCACTGTCACTATCACTCGTCTTATTTTCATTATTTAATAAATTGTCCATTTTTATTCTTCTTCTCACATATTAAGAACGAATATTACCGACCAACGATACACTATACTGAAAGAAAACAAAAGAAAAGCAGAGCCCCGTGGTCGCTTGAATGTACATACTGAGCGAAGGAGAGAGCGAGACAGAGATAGGGTGGTCACGTGGGAGCAATGGTGCGCGCGCTCTTATCGCTATCTCGTTCTCTCTCCTTCGCTCAACGTACATAAGTCTTATTACGCGTTTCGAAAATATAAGTTTCGATGAAGACTCAAATGCTAGGCTATATGAAGCGACAAATACATAGCAGTGGCGCTGTTAACTTTTTTTTCTCCTGGCACATATACAGCCTAAAAGGACGTATAGAATGTCTATACAGCCTAGAAGGACGTATAGAAAAATGTTAATACGATCGAAAAGGCGCTTGCGCGTATGGAAACCATTTACACGCTGACGATGCTCCGTCGGTAAGAGTCGCCGTACGGGTTAGTAGGCTGAAAACACACATATACACGCATAGAGCGCCTTTGGCTCTCTCGCTTTCGCGATTTCGCGGCGCGATCGCGGCCTCGCGCTGCACCGTCGTAGCTCGCTTATATAGGTATATACTCGGGCACAGGGTTGTATATATGTATACACATATATAGTATCATAAGCCAACACGCGATCGCGCGAAAAAGTTAGAGAGGACAACGCGCTCGAGAGCGCGGCGCTTTTAAAATATTCAGCCGGTTGACATTTTTATTTCTATGTTACATATATATATGGCTATGTATATCACTACGGTGGGGGAGGAGAATGTACATGCACGAGGCCGTGCGCGTCGCGTGTACAAAACTTGTCTTACAATTACCCTCCTCCTCTTTTGCTTATTTTCGATTTCATTTTCCAACTCGGAACTTTTCCTTTTCTTTATTCCAAATTTTTTTTTTCCCCCCCTTTCTTTTTTTCTTCGTTTTTTTTTTTTTTTTTTTTTTTTTTTTTTTTTCAACGCGCCACGTTTACCGCGCTCA